>OX031068.1:4942500-5250000 GCA_943736015.1 Tridacna crocea | reverse complement strand
GGTCGGTGGAACATATGTGGTAATCCGTTGCAGATCGGTGGTATCGGTGTTAAAGAGCTTGCGTATCTCTTATCACAGGTTGTTGTCGGTTCTTTCAACAAAAATGTGTATAAGTGATGAGAACCGACTAATTTCATGCAGTTCACTGGCAGACGTCATGGAGGATGGAAGAGTAATCGAGCAGTTTGGCCTTCTGCTGCAGCAACAGGTCTTCTCAATGTCAGAGAGGCTATTCAGCTTGTCCATGAGCCCAGAGGAGACCATAGGCGCCGTCGTAGGAGACAAAAGAGGTGGTGGACTGCCGCCTGCACCTCTGCTGCCACAGCCACAACCTCTTTCCTTCACAATGGAGTCTTCTTAGACCTCCAGGACTTCGCTAGAGACAAACATGAGGGTTTTGCCTTTGCCGACGGATTACTGGGAGTTCACTTTGACCCACATGCTAAGACAATCCGACACATGTCACAGAATTGTTACAGAATCAGTCAGATATGGCGCTGGTAAATTATTGTGGAAACTGAATTAAAATGTCTGTCGCGCATGTAACAATGTGTCTCATGGATTCCATATTTCGATTCTCAGCTTTTTACATCGGTGATTAGTATCAGTACATCGGTGGCTCTTCCGGGGCTTGTCGATGGCCTATAGGTGATATCGGTGGTAGATAATTTGTCAATCGGTTATTTTGTAATATTTTCACCGATCGAGAATTTTAAGCATGTTTAAAAATCTAAATCGGTAACTTTTCATCGATAAAATTCACCTTTTCCCGATAGCTTTTGATAGGTTGTGAATAGGTGACCAATATGTGACATCGGAGGTAAATAGGTTTTCGTCGGTTCCCTCCCTACTTCGGTTAAAAAGACCACCGATTTATCAGCGATAGCTCTGTGTAACCGGGGTGTTAACAGCCGTAAGTCCAAAATGGTATTTCACTAATTTACTTTAATCTGCTAACGGTATAAGGTCTGCACAAAATAAACTGCCTCAACTATGTTAACAGCCTTAAGTCCAAAATCGTATTTCACTAATCTACTTCAATCTGCCAACGGTCTAAGGTCAAAGCAAAATAAACTGCCTCAACTATGTTAACAGCAGTAAGTCCAAAATAGTATTTCACTAATTACTTCAATCTGCCAACGGTATAAGATCTGAACAAAATAAAAGGCCTCAACTATGTTAACAGCAGTAAGTCCAAAATAGTATTTCACTAATTACTTCAATCTGCCAACGGTATAAGATCTGAACAAAATAAAAGGCCTCAACTATGTTAACAGCCGTAAGTCCAAAATCGTATTTCACTAATTACTTCAATCTGCTAACGGCATAAGGTCTGAACAAAATAAAAGGCCTCAACTATGTTAACAGCCTTAAGTCCAAACTCGTGTTTAACTAATGTACTTCAGTTTGCCTATGGTATAAAGTCTGAGCAAAATAAACTGCCTTAACTATGTCAACAGCCGTAAGTCCAAAATCGTATTTCACTAATTACTTCAATCTGCTAACGGTATAAGGCTTGAATAAAATAAACTGCCTCAACTATGTTAACAGCCGTAAGTCCAAAATTGTATTTCACCGGCCAATGCGATATAAATACCATACCGTTAAAAAAAAACCTTGAAAACGAAGTCTTCAAAAGTCGCAAGGAGTCGTCTAGGCGAGACAATAAGTCTAGGAAAGAGCATCGTCGATATGGCTTCTTTGAAGCATCGTTGTGGTTTATTTACACGGAAAAAAATGGCCTCCAAGGACGAAATTTGGTTTGTGTCAAACCTAACAAGTGCTTGCAAAATACAAATTCACGAAGTATCATGCCGAATTTATACAGTTGACTGTCACATATAAATACAGATTCTGTTAAGTTTGGACCAGAATTTTTAACTCTTTACCAAACGGTAAATTTCAGGCTTGTCCTTATTGAAAGTATATGCAGACAACAAAGTAAAAGTGACTGAAAAATTGAAATTTGTTAAATGAAGGGTAGAAAACATTGTTGGACAAGGAGAAAATGCTGGTAACCAGCATTTTCTCATTTTCCCACAATGTTTTCTAAAGGCTTCTTTCTAAGGGTTGTCAATGGTAGGGATTGTGTGGTAATGGGGTAAAACAAAAACGTATCAAAGTGTTATGTTTGCGTTCATCAATTTGATTTGTTAGAGTGTTGAGAATTTACACTTAAGGTAAGACCTGTGTAATGGAAAACAGCTATTTCCCCTATAATATCATCCTGCAAAATTAGCTATAATTAAAAATGAGTATTATCGAACTACTTTTACCGAATCATTTTTTCCATTTTTTCCTTCTTTGAATTATCATTTATAAATCTAAAACCACTATATTTTCAATTCAAAAAGAGATAATAATTACCTCCCTTTTTAGAAAACTAACAAAAGTATCAAAAATAATTTCAAGATAGACATAAACGGAATTTCTGATCCGTTAGAAATGTGCAAAAATATTATTTCTGCATAAATCCTTATTTATCCTTATTTATCAACCAATTAGAATTTTCACCGGAAGTGCATTGCACAGGTCTTACCTTAATCTTTGCCTAATCAAATTGAGCCCATGCTCGTGAAAAGGGGGTTTAATGCATCTGCAATAAGTATCAACCCATCTCAGCCTGCACAATCGAAACTCTTTCCTGTTGGTCACTTTTTTGCATTTTCAAGGACCATTCCACATCATGACTGATTTTCGAGGAATCAGCTATCATGCAAAATGCAGACAAGTACTTGGATTGCAATGATTACTACTATAAGGCCTAGTGTTATTTCTTATAATGATACTGATGACGATGATGAATATGATGATAATGATGATAATGAAGACGACGATGACGATGATGATGATGATGATGATGATGATGACAAGAATGAAAAAGCAGAAGAAAGGGAAGAGGGGGAAGAATGAAAAGAAAAAAAGTTTGCTGTATAATACTTCCAGTCCTTTGATTTTGAAAAAAAAACTCTTTCGAGTGTCCTTGAGTTCGGATAGTCAATACATTCGGATAGTCTAGACAGCAATTCTGCAGAGAAGAAAATCAATGACTTGAATAAATATCATCACAGTGGATTAATTAAAATTTCTGGACAAATCCAGTTGGCTGTAAATGACGTTAAGAAATTAAATTTCTGACTCACTTCATAATTTTCTCCCGGGCTGCCATCGCAACCCTTTACCCCACAATAAAAAGACTTACACCGGTCCAAATTGACAATCTATGTAGATAAGAAGAATAATTATGGTTCAAACAACATGACTCATATTGTTCTTTTTAATAGTAGAAAAACTGCAAAAGAAGAGAAAATAATGTTGGTTACCGGCATTATCTCCCGCTAGATGACATTCTATAAATACTGTTCTATTTGATATGGGTATCCTGGGTACAGAATCGAACCACTTTCCTACGCGACAACCGTTACTTTGAATTTAAAACTAAAATAAACGTTACTCAATAAAACGCTACCTCGTGCAATTTACTCAGCTATGATCAGCAGTTTAAAGAAATCTGGAGCTAAAGCAGGTCTCATTTCTCCTCCAACGTATTGATAAAAGCTATTTTAAACATTATAGAGCGTAATATTACAGTCAGCCGATTTCGGGGCTAGTGATGTGTCATATAAGACAGTCGAATCTTCGAAGAATATGACATGCGCAGACAACGTGGTTACCGGTTTTTCCTTATTCACATTTTTTTTTTTCAAATGGTTCCCCATTAGATCGTTCGGTAAAGGTTTTAAAGAGTAGACAACTAGCGTGAAATACGACAGGCCATAATTACTGTTTTAACTCTGGACCAAACAATACGATGCTTTGATAAGTCTAAGGAAGAACGGTATAGGTCTCAAATGGTAATATTTGTTTTTTGCAAAGTTAGAAAACTTTGTTGGAAACGGAGAAAATGCTGGTTACCAGCATTTTCTCCGTTTCCAACAAAGTTTTCAAAAGTCTCTCACTCAGCCTCGTCTATAATCAGGATTTTGTTATACAGGGTTGACGATAGACCTGGAAAAGTTAATGCTGGGGATTTAAGGAAATCTAATCAGGCTTTGATGACATAAAGGCATTAAAATCTAAAACTCATTTCGCTCGACTGTAGTTTAACTATAGGATGATAGACAGTTTGCGAGGGAAAACAAACAAAACTTAATTGTGAGTCGGAATTATTTTCTCTCTCTCCTGACCATTTCTGGTTTCTTTCCTTGTCAGAATGGCAAGGTTGTTTGTCTATTGAAGAAATTTAACTAAGTCTTTTTGCCCAGTCGGTGAAATACAAGAATTTATTTCATGCTTTCCGGTAGGATATCGAGAAATAGCAGTGAAAATGTTTTTCGATCTTTCACTGGTACCACCAGTGAAAATACCGATTTTCACGTTCTTGTTGCCTGGGCAAATTGCGCGTGCCTAACAACCAGATGGGAAATATGACGTCGTATACCTTACATTTCTCGCGCTTGACGTAACGTTGCTATGCGGGAGGGGTACGCCACGGGGAATAAGGGAAAAGAACTGTACTGAATTTTGATAAAGCTCCTCCCAGAAAGGGTTAAAAGCATAAAATAAATAGAATATTTGTTTTTTTCGGTGAAAGATCGAAATTTATTTCATCTCGTCAACACCATCGGTAATATTTTCACTCGTGGCTGCGCCACTTGTGAAAATATTACCGATGGTGTCCACTCGATGAAATAAATTTCGATTTTACACCGAAAAAAACAAATATCCTCTATATCATTATATATTTCATGCTTTCCGGAAGGATATCGAGAAATAGCAGTGAAAATATTTTTCGATCTTACACTGGTACCACCAGTGAAAATACCGATTTTCACGTTCTTGTTGCCTAGGCAAATTGCGCGTGCCTAACAACCAGATGGGAAATATGACGTCATATACCTTACATTTCTCGCGCTTGACGTAACGTTGCTATGCGGTAGGGGTACGCCACGGGGAATAAGGGAAAAGAACTGTACTGAATTTTGATAAAGCTCCTCCCAGAAAGGGTTAAAAGCATAAAATAAATAGAACTCTCATCTCTGCGCCACTCGTGAAAATATTACCGATGGTGTTCACTTAATGAAATATATTTCGATCTTTCACCGAAAAAAACAAATATCCTCTATATATTAGGCGTCCTAAGTTCGAGTCGCAGCTTGGTCAAATTCGTTTCTTCGGATTGATTTTAGTCGTTGCGACAGAAGAAGAAGAAGAATTCCTTTTCGGCTATTGAACATTATTTAGAGGTTGTTTATATGGAAAAGTAACAAGTAGCTTCCAAAGAATGTTGAGTAGAGTACATCTAGTAAAAGAGAAATCAAATTACACGCATGTTGCAATGCTGAACTCCTTTGTGTTACTAAAATAATCTTGAAAAAGGTGCCGAGTGCCATACAAACAAACAAAAAATCAAACAAATACAAAAAAAAACCACAAACAAACAAGGGTTGTGGTGGGGGGGGGGGGGTAGCATTACAATGAATTTAGGAAACTTCAACGCGTTCCTACATTATCTAAATGAAAAATGTCAGAAATGCACGATGCAACTATCAACTGTCAATTTCATAAAATCCATCCACATAAAAAAGGGAATGACAAACTAAATGCTGCTCACGTTACAGGATTTATTCAAATGGGGTAGAAATCAATGTGGAAAAGAAAAGAAAAATGCCAGTAACCATTTTCTCTTTTATCCACATAGTTTTCAAAGCCGTGTCTGTGGTTGGTAAAAACATGGGAATGTGTGGTACAGTGCTAAATATACAGGATTGTCTGTTTCACAAAGTGAACCACAAACTAATTTCTAGCACCATCTTCATTTGTCACAATGTTTTTGACAGACTTGCTCTGAAAAAAAATAGTGCAAATTATACTGCATTAATAAAGTGCAAGGCTCAATTCTATAATATAATATAGCACTTGAAGCGGCGGAATTTCTCGTAATCGGAGAACAATTTTGTTTCCCATCTTTTTTTTTTAATATTTGATGTCTTTTTGAAAATGGATTTTATCACCTTTTTTATCCGATGACGTGCGTTCAGTATCACAGCAAACATGCAATTTCTGTTGCTTAACTCTTTACCAAACGAAACAATTTTAGGCTTGTCCAAACTTCAAGCATTTGCAGACGACGAAATTTATAAATGTGACTCAAAAATTGAAACTTGACTTTAGAAGAGTAGAAAACATTGTGGGAAAGGAGAAAATGCTGGTTACCTTTCCCACAATGTATTCAGAAGGCTTCTTCCGCTTGTGTCGTAAAAACCAGGGATAGTTTGGTAAAGGGTTAATCAGTAAACGAAACACTCACTGTATGCCACTGAAACTCTTCTAGTCCATCACAGAACCTCGAAGTTTTCATTGGTTTATCATCGAACACCGTTGCTAAAAATAGCAAATCAGGGAATGCCTCTATATCGTATATTGGCAATGTGCAATTTTTAGTAACGGTGTTTGATAATCAACCAATGAAAATTTCGGTGATCAGTGATTGACTGATGGAACTTCATACACCTGTACACTTACGAACACGCATCGGGACAATAGATGCCTCCGTCCAAACCCAACCTCGTAAAGACAAAGGTATATGCTTAATACATAGAGCACAAAATAAACAAAACAACCCTTTTCACACAGGAAAAAGCACAAAACTTTCGAAGCTGCGAGTATCAAGAATGTCTCGAACTACTTTGCATTTCAATTTTTGTATATTATGATCTTGATCTTCATTGAACACAAAGCTAACCTTAGTTGTGAACTGTATCTTTACCCTGTACCAGACAATCTGTTGAGTTTTAATGAGTCTGAGCAGCGTACAAGAGGCCTCGTGAAGCGAGACTTTATTGGTAGGAATGGTGTCAAATTTTACATACATTATGCTTTTGATAGAGTGGTGGACCGGAGGTAAACAAATCTAAATATGGCGGACGGAAGTAACCACAGAAACGGGTACCATGACAAATTAATCTTCCATTTTCTATTTATCACTGCATCACGTGATTAAAACACTAATACAGTTTACAAACGAGACCTCGCGAGAACTGATCAAATACGAAGGAATTTCCCGTTATCTGTTTGAGTTACGGAAAATTCCGAATACAGAAAGAAACACAACCGGAATTAATAAAGCAGCTGAACCATTTTGGGTGAGCCAATAGATCTATGCTTTCAAGTTTTATCGCGCTCTTGGTTTTGAAGACTTTGTTCGTGTTTTATTTGGACGTTTTCCCCAACTTTTAAAGTCTTGTTCGGTTTAAAAAAAAAAGAACGAAACAGCATGGTCAGTAGGTCACCAAGGCCCGAGCAAAGTTTGTTAATCTATGTAGATCTGCGGTAGATATTGACGGATTGACGAGCGTGTCTTTCATTCAGAACAGAATGTAACATAAACTTTTTTTCTCATCGAGATCTACTTAATTACAACTGCTTAAAATGTATTCCTTTTTTTCATTAAAAAATGGTCTACCCGTAGCAGTGATTTTTCTTCATTTCCTTTTAACAGAGGGAATTTGGTTTGTTTTATTCTATTTCTTTTGTTCTGAATTGGATCTAGATGCCATAATTATCATTGTAGTAAAATCTAAATCTGGTCAAACTCCGTCAGCATTGACTTTGATGTTTTATGACAGAATAGATCTAGATTTCACCTTGCATAGTATATGATTTTTTGTGCAATTTGTTGTTGTACCCACACATAATTTTCTCTTAAAGTGGGTCTACATTGTTGGAACTTCTCTGATTTTATGTTTTAAAGAGATTTCTACCTTTGAGGTTACTGTCTTTCCAACAAACCACAGTTTCTTTTTTTGTTTTAGTGTCTTCAAACTGTAGCAGTTATAAATGTGTCAAAATAGATTTTAAGCAATATTCTTGTTAAAGAAATTTGAAAATTCACATCACCTTGAACCAACAGTGGCCAGTATGAGGAAAAAAAACACCACCAAAATTGTCTGCAACAGGGCTCAAACTAATTACCAATCAAATGATTGCTTCTACAGGATGACTGAACCATTCCTAATCATCCAATTTATGGTATATGTCGGGCACGTTGAAATGTACTAGTATATAGAACTACCATGTTACATGGAGTCAGAAGTTTGAACATTTATATTAGAGAAAAAAATGATATTTTGGCCTAAAGGCTTCTTTTTGCAGAACCACATTGCTTATAAATTATGTAAAGTTACTTTTGATTTCCATAAACAAAATCTGGATAAAGAAAAGATGTTAATGACATTGCGTTAGCTGAAATGCAATGGGAAGCAACATAAAAATTCATTCAAACAAATAATTACAATGATTCAGATCTACAAATCTAAATCTCTGAAAATTCTTAATCTTTCCTAGATCTGTCTACTTTATCCATGAATGTAAACCATTTTGTTATTAATCTGAAATAAGAAATACAACTACTGTGTTCTCAGACAATGACTACATAGATATGAATTAAGTTTAAATGCAAATATCAGATAATGATCAGGCCAATGGTATTTTACCAGCCTCCTTGGCCTTATCCGTTTTTAAACTTTTTTTTTGATCGATCAATTGCTATTGTACTTCCATTTTAAAGTCATTTCAGCTGTATCAAGCTGACCGCTCACTTCATATAATTATTTTGCCTTGGTTTTACAAGCAGTCCATGTTTGTGATGTGGCTTTACCTTTCCTTACCCATAGAAACCGACAAGTAAGGCATTATCTTGGCTTTGGATCAAACCTAGGACCCTGAGATTACTGATTCAACACCTTAAGCACTAAGTTATCCAAGACATCTCAAAACCGTTTGGAGGCTGATCCTACATTTCCTAGAATATTTATTTAGATGTTGAAAAGTTTCCTGAAAAAGAGAAATCATATTAAACTTTGGTATCAAGAAAATTTTACATTGATCAGATCATATCTTTACACAAGATTTCTAATTTGTGCAAATGGTGACATTGAAGATGAAGTAATCGTGATAGTTCTACCCATTTCTCGACATGTATAAAAAAAAATAATTCGCCATTTGAATGAACTCGGTAGTTTTTGACTTCACAAATACTGAAATGAAACCTACCTGTCCAGGAAGCTTGGTCGTTTCTCATGTGCCTGACCCATGACCTTGTGGTTATGGGTTTGATACCCAGTTTAGGCATACCGGTAATACATGTATATTTCCAGCAACTTTTAGCCTCTCACATCTGATGCACTTAAGAAAAGTAGTCAACAGATTGAAAGAAAGTTGTGTCAGTAAGGATGAGGGAGAGTAGATTCTTGAAGAAAATACCCCCTGTTACCTTCAGTCTAAAGGGTTGTTCCAATGCTACTTTTGTGATTGGACAAACAATTACAAAAAAACATCATCCGAGCTAGTTCCTGAATGGGGGTAAACCCCTATAGCTAATTTGTAGGCATTTGATAAGAAGATTTAGATTAATTTCTATGAAAGTAGCAAACCCTGCTCGCATTTAGGTTTTGTCTATATTCATATTAACATTGAGGAGAAAGTTAAAAAAGGTGGTAACGTAACTAGTTTTGTTATCTCCCCCTCCCTCCCCTACAACGCATTTCACCTTATCTAAGACAGACATCATCATTTTTGCAACATTTAATCGATCGTCTGCAAAATGCTCTTAGTCTGCGCTCTTTGCCGTTAAGTTATTGGCTAAGGGTTAGGTATAACGTAATCAATTATTGAAGGAGTTTCTCGTTTGGCCTGTCTTGATTTCGTACCACTATCAAATCGCAACGTTCTTATAATAGAGAACAGCGGAACTAATTACGAAAATAGCAGGGTACGAAAGTTGGTATAAATCGTAACTGTCTGATTCTCGATATCGTAGTGAGAAAAATAGCCCAAATTTCTTTGAATTTCTGGCTCAGGCGACATCTTAATAAAAATCATTATGTTTGCTAAAAGAGAGTAAGTTGTTGTTCGAACTGACCAAGACACTGAATCACTGTAATCGCTAACTGGATCAATAGATCTACGAATAGTTCGATCGATGCGGATGATGGTGATAATGATGCGGCTGAAGCTTGTGATGATAAAGTAGAAGTAGCAGGTTGGTTATTGATTGATTGTATTGGAGTTAACGGCGTTCGCGACAGTTTCAATTTTCACGCATCGTGTAACTATCACGCTTACCATTAATCGAAAAACGGCAAGCACGTCCTGAACACAATCGATCCTGCCACACTTGTCAATGTCTGCAGAATGGATAAACCAAGAACTAAAATGGGTCGTTTCATGTCAGCAAAACGAAGAAAAAAAGTATTTAAAACAAACCAATCGTTTACATGCGAGACAAGAATCTAAACTATGCTTTCAAATGATTGGACTGAAAGTCAAAGTGAATCACATAACTACGTCACCCAACAACATAAGGACACAGATAGTACTACTAGCTCTCTGCCTGGCAGACGTATCGTCAAGCTGAAATATCCTTTTAGATGCAGATGCTTTCAGTTTGGTCTAGTCCAAAATTATGTCACGTGGTAAAGGCTTGCAGAAAACAACGGTCTGCAGATAACTCTTTCTCCTTTACCAGGTTGACCATTGCTTGATGAGTCTGCAGCAGACAACATTAGAAAATATTGATGTGAAAAGGAGAAACCGCTCATGATGATTGATTCCTCTTTTTCGCACAATGATTTCTGACCCATCAAAGAACTGTAATATATGAATACCAGCTCTCGTATTCACCAAGCATTCTTAAGAACGTTCTTTGTCTTATTCTCCAGAGTTTTCTATATTTGTAAGTAACACAACTTCTGATTGGCTAAACCATTCGGTTTAGCCAATCAGAAATTGTGTTACTTACAAATGTAGAAAATCTTGGAGAATAAGACTGAGAATATTCTCAAGAATTGTTGGTGAATACGGGCCCAGGTCTGGGTTTATTTAGCGTCTGCAAACGCGTCAACTTTAGTTCTAAGAATCTAAAATTAATCGTTTAGAAATGGATTAAATGCTAACATTAGAATTACATCTGTATACTATGAATTGGTTTATCATGACCAACAAACTTGATTCTTATAAATATCGTTGTATTATTTAAATAAGAATTGAGATAATTTACTTCATATAATGTCTTTGTCTTCGACAAAACCTGCATTTCTCATTAGTAAGAGACCCACCCACAAACTTAAAATGCATTTTCTTAAAAAAAAAATAAGGCTAGTAACCCATTTGTTTTAAGCCTGATTCTTTTAGTTCAGTGAGTATCTGAATATTATTTATAGAAAAAATATGAAAAATCTGAAAGTTAGAACATTTAAAAAATTAACTTTAAAAGATACTCTTTGGTTTCTGTTTTTTCTTTTCCAAAATAAATGTGTTTTAGCCATAAGTTAAGTTTTGAAAAAGGATAATACACAGTATACTCTGAATTATTCTTTTCATTAGATATGATGTTTCACTAATACACTGACATAAAATTCGCTTATAATTGTTGTCATTTAGAAAAGAAATATACATGGACTTAGTTTTCATAGGTGAAAGTTCATCCAGAACTGCCGCAATGCAGGGTGTACTAAAAGAAATATTCATAGAATTTTCACAAAGCCGGTGACCCCCCCCCCTCTTTTTATCTCCTATTTTTGCAGATTAGATTATAAACTATCACAAAAAGTTTCATGAAATTCTGAATGCTTTGAAAAAATGGTGTGACTTTAGCGATCGTATTTAAACGCCGTTTTAGCAGCTAAGTCACGTCACGGCGACCAGTGTACCTACGTATGTATTTCCTGGCTTGCTTGCACTAGTACTAACACAATTTTTTTCCCAAATACATCAGAGGTGCGAGAGGAAAGGAGTTTTGCCTCAATAGGGTATCGAACTCACAACAACTCACGCTAACAACCGAGCTAACCTGACTGAGCAGGAAGCAAGAAGAAGAAGAAGAAAATGATGATGATGATGATGACGATGATGATGGTGGTGGTTAAGACGACAACGACGATGATGATGATGATGGTGGTGGTGGTGATGATGATGGTGATTATTATTATTGATTATTACTATTATTATTCAGTAATAGTTTATGTTGTTGTTGTTCATGATGATGACGACGATGAAAATAATGATGCTGACGATGATGATGATGATGATCATGGTGATGATGATGATGATGATAGTGATGATGATGATCATAGTGATGATGATGATGATCATGGTGATGATGATGATGATCATTGTGATGATGATGATGATAGTGATGATGATGGTGGTGATGATTATGGTGATGATGATTATGATGATAGTGATGATTATGGTGGTGATGATGATGATGATGATGATGATGATAGTGATGATGATCATGGTGGTGATGATGATCATCATAATGATGATGATGATCATAGTGATGATGATCATGGTGATGATGATGATCATAGTGATGATAATGATCATGGTGATGATGATGATGATGATGATCATCATCATCATCATGAAGAGGAAGACGTAGACGTTGATGAAAAAAAAAAGATCATGACTTCCTATACGAAGAAAAATATTTCCAAGGGGAGCTTATCATTTTCAAAGGTAAAATGAAACATCAACTTGTGAAATAAACGTTTCGATTTCCCCTTTCGCCGCGATGTTTCCAAAAGTCGTCTGCTGCAAAACAGAAAAGAAAAGTCGTCTGGAAGTGGTAATATGATAAGTATGGCTTTCAGAAAAACGATGACGAGGATGGAAAAAAAAATCAATCTATATTAATTAGATTTATGTCTTCGCCCGTTCTCATTAATAGAAGCCTCTTCGGTGTTGGCTATCATACCATTGTATGGGCCGTTGAATGGGAAGATAATGCAATCTGATAAATTTGGGAGATAGAAAACAATTCTGTTGTACAGATTCATGGGAAAATTAAGTTACCGTTAATGCATTAAACCATTACCACACAATCCTTACTTTTGACGACCCTACTATAAAAAGAAGCCCATGGAAAACATTGTGGGAAAAGGAGAAAATGCTGGTAACCAGCATTTTCTCCTTTTCCCACAGTGTTTTCCACCCTTCACCAAACAAATTTCAAATTTTCAGTCACTTTTATTTTGTCGTCTGCAAATGCTTCCGATTTGGACGAGCCTAAAATTTTGTCGTTTTGGTAATGAATTAACCCTTTGGCTGCTAAGCCCGACTTGCTGACCTTTTACGGACAGTGTAGATCAAGATCAGGCTGCACATAAAGCTACAGAAAAGTAATTGAAAGGTTTTTATAGAAAATTTGTGACTAACAGTAGCGTTTTCTTTTTCTAATTGGATTATTACGATTCAAAAACGATAAAGCGATATATCTCGTACTTCCGGGGACTTGATGAAGGGATCTCCAGGGGGGTATTCCTTTCATCTGTTCTGGCACAATGTTCCGGAATGTTGTTCCAGAACACAAAACATTGTTCCGGAAGTATATTCTAAATGGAGCATGTTCGGAATATTGTTCTAAACCATATCGAAATGAAAGTACATGTACATTGTCATGATGGCTGTTGCAAGAGCTACTGTCTTAGCTGTGTTAGTTGAGAAAATGATCGGCTGTAAAGAAGGAGTAGAGACGAGTCTACAATGCACCTATTTATGGCATTCATATCGTAAGAATGACAATTGCAAAGTTTGCCTTCAAGAATTGTCCGTCTTTCAGCCATCTTGTATCACCTAGCAACCGTTCAGCAGGTGCGCTGCACCTCGATTGAATTGGAACAGTCAGAACATGTTCTGAGGAACACGGCACAGTGTTCAGAAATACTCCATTGACCTAGTAAATGTTCGGAGTGTTTGGCGTAGCGAAAGGAATACGTCCTAAATGTTTGCCCAATGTCTTCCAATATGGAGATCGCTAAAAGGCTACTGATATACCAGTAATCCGGAGTAACTGCACGTTGTCTTAACCCTTTACTCCATCGATACTCATTTCTACGCATTGCTTGTAGGAGCCTTTGGAAAACATTGTGGCAAAAGGTGAAATTGCTCGTGACGAGCAATTTCACCTTTTGTCACAATGTTTTCCATGCTATCAAACTGTGTCATTGACACATAAGAAATGGCTTCATCCTTGCTGTTATTTAAGGTCAATTAGAGATACCATAGAAATGCCTTATGGGGTAAAAGGATAAACCAGTTCATTTCACCCTAGCGATCGTTCTTTAAAGGTGGGTATTTAGAATTTTTACATCTCACCAAATTAAAAAATATATATATCACTGAAATTCATATGAAAAAATAATACAATTTTTTTTTATGGTATTCCCTTAAAAGGCTACGTAGCCTCTTAAGCTAGTTTTAGATTTCGGGCCAAAAATCAATAAAGCATTGTGGGAATGTCAAGTGACTGGCACGTGACTCATAACGCTTAAATTCCCTATCATAACAAACATTTAATAATTATTTTCCATAATGTCATCTTCGGACGCTATGTTTGAAGCTTCTTCTATGTATTCCTGTCGGTAAATGAGCGAAATGATCATCTAAAAATAGAATGTGTCTCCCGTTGGTGTCAACCTGGGCCGTAGTAAATCTTTAATTTCTCGTGTTGTCGGACGGTTTTCGATTACTGGGTTTTTATGAATGAAAATTAAAAGGCTTTGGGAGTATAAGGGTGATTTTTTTGCACTTTTGTAAAATTTCCGTCCCAAAATCTGAAGGGCCACCTTTAATTATTATGGTATAGGAGGACAGAGCTCGTTGTAGGCAGAAAATCCTTTAGTCACGTTGTCTTTAACAGCAGCCAGGTTTAACCCATTCCCAAACAATCCCTAGTTTTTACAACCCTTAGTTAAAAGCCTTTTAAAAACATTGTGGGAAAAGGAGAAAATGCTGGTAACCAGCATTTTCTCCTTTTCCCACAATGTTTTCTAACCTGCTGGAAACAAATTTCAATTTTTGAGTTACGTTTATTTTGTCGTCTGAAAATGCTTTCAATCTGGACCAGTCAAAAATTTTGTCGTTTGGTTGAAGAAGTCGTGTAAGGAGGAAATGCAGAAAGCAGAAACTTTTTCTTTTGACACTTCCGTTCGGGAAGAGAGCTTTCATCAAAGTACTTTGCAAAAAAAAAATTATGAGGTTACACCACAAACAATCCTCGGTTGGTTAACGCAAGCTTTGAAATATGCCTTTGCATGAAAAATTCCATAGAGTCAGCGAAGGCTGGCATTTGACCCAAACCGTCCATATATTTGTCTGTAATTTTGTTAGCTGTCTAATCTGACTTATAGCACGGAAAATTGCCTAAATACATGGGACACTTTGACAGCAAGCCTTTGGACCCCGGAAATATTTTATCTGCAATGGGAACATAGGTCAAACTTGAGTACATTTAGGTGACGAAGTTCTAAGGCTGGTTCTCTTGTGCTGATAGTACTTACTGTATTCTTCACGAAACAATCCAATACTAGATTACAACACTAGATTGTATCTCTCTGGTTGGTTCCCAGCCTATATTTTTTTCTCTCTGTCTGTCTGTCTCATTCTCTTTGTCCATGTCTCTCTCTCAATTTTAAAATATACTACTCAAAATTTGCTAGGGATCTCCCTAAAAGATTCACTCTAAATATATATGTGGCATGTATCATGTATGGTTTTACAATGAGTTACATTGCCACACTGAGCAATAAAATTACCGGTGGAAATGGATCTTTAAGCCTTTACCTCACAATGCCGACTGTTAAAGACACTGAAAAAGAAGCCTTTGGAAAACATTGTTGGAAAAGGAGAAAATGCTGGATACCAGCATTTTCTCCTTTTTCAACAATGTTTTCTACCCTATTACAAATCTAGAGTTTTACAGCATGGTAAAGAGTTTATGCAAAACTGTTGTAACTTATAAACCCATACAGAAATATGTAAGTGATCCCTATCAAAGTTTGAGTAGTATACTTTAAATCTACATTAAGGTTCTGCTTTATACAAGAAGACCTCAGACTCATTACAACTTTTGATGTTCAGAGTGTTCAAAGAAACATGCCAACAATATGGTCTGCAACATGCGAAAAGGTGCATTCGGACATATGCGTATATAATATGTTGTCTCGGATCAGCCCGCTCAGTCGGTGCAGGCTGAACCGAAACGACTCTTTCCGTTTTTATGTATTTCTCTGTCTTGCGCAAGTCCACTGCAGAACAAAGTGTGATGTAGTCGTAAAGTGCCGTCTCGGAACAGCCTGCGCAATCCGCGCAGGCTGATCCGAGACGACACTTCACGCAAATATCTAAATGCCCCTTTTCGCAAGATGCAAGCCAATATACAGTGGACATAAAGTTTAATTACTGTCTACGACGATTGAATTATTCATTTGTAAGTAAGTATTTTTTCGGTGATAAAAATCAAAATATTGGTAACAGTTATAGCTATATTATGATTTGTTTTGTTTAGTTCAACTCGTTCAGCATCTTCGCAAGCCATGGCTGACGATTCACTACGCTACTCTATCCTTGGCGAATCGAGCTTAATTTATACATTCACCCGATATGCTTTTTCATTGGATGTAGCCAGCGCCAGCTGCTACGAATGAAATTACTCTTAGCATTTCATCTTTGATAAAAACAGAACAAGGTCTCTAACTATCGAATAAAAGGTAATACATGGAAACCCACGTAGATGTCTGCTTATCGCTTCATGTGTATTCGTAAGCGGTTTGCAAAACGATATTTTATTGGCTTTTAGAAATATGATGTAAAAAGGCGGGGGGGGGGGGGAGTAATAACCAGCATCCAATGGAGGGCGCATCGCAGGAATCTCGAAATCGGGCTCAATCAGCCAAGGTAAGATCTACGTAGTGATCGTAAACTTGGCTCGCGAAGATGCTCGTTCAGATGTTGGCTATTTTTTTTTATTTCAGAGTTATCCGTGTTTTTTTTAAATTTTGACCCCTAACTGTAACAGATATTCCCGAAAATTGTTTAATGTGTGACTTCGTTTGTTTGTTAGGCTGAAGATGAATCAGACGAGCCACATATAGGCGAGATCAGCAAAAAGTTGGTTGCTGCAGGGTTAATCAAATTGAATATACATCGAGTCGAATTTTCGAATGTTGCAAAATTGAGGTAATGGTCAACTTGTTATTTTTCATACTCCTAATGTTGAGACAGGCAAGCAACTCGCTTTTAACCTGTATAAAAAGAAAATGACAATGGGTCCTTTTAGAAAAGAAAAAGAGCGCCCTGTCTCAGTGTGGAACATCTTCGCAAGCCAAGACCGACGATTCACTACGCTACTCTACCCATGGCGGGTCGAGCTTGATTTTTACGTTCACCCGATACGCTTTTTCATTGGATGCATCCAGTTCTAGCTGCAACGAATGAAATTGCTCGTAGCATTTCATCTTTGATAAAAATAGAACAAGGTCTCTACCTATCGAATAAAAGGTAAAACATGGAAACCCACGTGGATGTCTGCTTATCGCTTCATGTGTATTCGTAATTTTGCAAGCGGTTTGTAAAACGATATTTCATTTGCTTTTAGAAACATGATGTAAAGGGGAGTAATAACCCGCATCCAATAGAGGGGGCATCGCGGGAATCTCGAAATCGGGCTCAATCAGCCAAGGTAAGATCCACGTAGTGATCGTAAACTTGGCTCGCGAAGATGAGTGTAGAATAAAACTAAGAAGTGGTTGGGTAAGCAATAACGTAAGGACATAAAGTCGAACTTTCGTGTTCGACATTTGAAAATTGCAGTCCAGTTGATAACGTTATAATTTCCGAACGCCTTAATATTTAAAACAGGGGAGTAACTCGCATATAAAATGTCTGGCAAGGAAATAACGATGGGTCCCTTTGAGGATTCTGGTCTTAGTTTTCCGCTGATGGCGGCTTTTGTAACAATGTTACATTTGCGTACAAAGCTATTTCGTGGTTTGATGTCTTTCTTATTCATGAGGTCCTGGCGCCTCTGTACTAGATGGGTAATAAAACAATTGTTGTAAAAAATGAGCTCATTTTCAGCAATGTCGCCAATTGTTGCATTGTCTCTTAGTTTTGGTAACTTTTCTTACTCAACCAAGAAACGGGGTACTCTCGGGGAAAAAAAAGTTTAACCCATTCCCAGACGAGAAAATTTTAGTCTTTTCCGAATTAAGAGCATTTGCAGACGATAATTTCAATATTGCTCAGATGTGTGATTTTTTGTTATAGGATACAAAACATTGTAGGAAAAGGAGAAAATGCTGGTTACCAGCATTTTCTCCATTTCCCACAATGTTTTCTAAGGTCATTTTATCCCAGGGCCTTTAAAAGTCAGCATTGTGTGTTAAAGGGTTAAAATTTAGGCTGCTAAACGCTACTCACCGATCTTTAACGAACAATGTAGATCAAGATTAGACTGCATAGAACGTGCAGTCTGGTGTTGGATCCACATTGTCCACTCAGAAGATATCAATGTCCAAAATATACAGTCAAACATAAGTTAAGCATCACCAGAACAAATTCAGTCATACTTTTATTTTAATGGATAATCTTTTAATTGGTATATTTTCAAGCTATGCACGGACCCACTAGACAAGTAACAGGATTTATGAGCCAAATGAAAGGATGGCTACGAGAAAACTTTCCGAAGCCCAAAAATGGCAAATGTTGGGCATGAGTGATGCTTGTCGAAGCACATGGGCTATTTCAGTTTTGTCGATGCTTAACTTATGTCTGACTGTATGTAACTTTGAACGAGCAATATTTGGATATTTACTGTGAAAGTGAAAATTTTGATTTAGTTATTTAGCAGGCATCTTCGCGAGCCAAGGTTACGATCACTATGTGGATCTTACCTTGGCTGATTGAGCCCGATTTCGAGATTCCTGCGATGCGCCCTCTATTGGATGCTGGTTATTACCCCCCTTTACATCATATTTCTAAAAGCAAATGAAATATCGTCTTACAAACCGCTTACGAATACACATGAAGCGATAAGTAGACATCCACGTGGGTTTCAATGTTTACCTTCTATTCGAAAGGTCCCGACCTTATTCTATTTTTATCAAAGATGAAATGCTTCGAGCGATTTTATTCTTTGCAGTTAGAGCTGGCTGCATCCAATGAAAAAGAGTATCCGTGAAATGTAAAAATCAAGCTCGATCCGCCAAGGGTAGAGTAGCGTAGTGAATCGTCAGCCTTGGCTTGCGAAGATGGATAAGGGTCAATGAGTATTCATAAAGCCTTATACCATGCAAAGTATTCGCAAAATATCGATCCATTTTGAAAAAAAAAACCTGGCTAAATCAGGAGTCGGAATGGTCCTTTGACATGCAGGAAATTTCCTAAAAGAAATACGTTTTGAGCAAGCTGACATGGGTTGATACTATTTGCTGATGCTGTAAACCACCTTTAAAAAGAGCATGATTCGCTTGCAACACACGTAAAGGGGCATTCGGACATTTTGCGTACAATGTCGCCTCGTATCAGGCTGCGCACGCCGCGCAAGCTTATCCAAAACGACACTGAATGTCTTCATGTAATTTTCCGTTATGAGCAAGTCTACTGAAGAACAAAATCTATTATTACACTGCAAAGAAATTTCTCGTAATCTGATTGGTTAACATGCCGGGAACATATATCATGTTCCCTGGCAAAAACCACGTATAAAGTCGGTTTCCCTTTTGAGCGCCCCGTACACATCACTATACGTGCAACACAACATCTAAAATAGCAGCGTCGATCGATCACCAGACTGCTCATTTATGCACCAAACTGCACGTTTAAGTGGCGTCAGTTTCCAGTGACGTCAGTTTTCATTGAATTGGGGCACTCAGAAGGGAATTTCTATTTCTTCAGCATACTCAATTCGTGAAATTATAAAACAGGAAAATTTCGCTTAACGCGCTTTGAAAGGGCAAAACTTTGCAGTATAATAAATTCTTTGTACGGTCAGGTGTCAGGGGACTTGGAAACTTGTTCACGGCTGTGTCAAATCATGTCGCCACCTTGCCTTCGGCTCGGGGCTGATTCACCACAGCCGTGAACACGTTTCCAATCCCCCTACCACCTGACCGTACAACTAATAATCTAAACGTAAAGTGTTGTCTCGGATTAGCCTGCGCCGAATGCGCAGGCTAATCCGAGACGACACTTTACGCAAATGCCCGAATGCTCTTTTTCGCATGTTGAAGGCCATTTTATGGTCATATATTTTTCCTGAAGTTATCCGATAATTGTTTCTTGAGCTGTTTTCCCTAAATGTCGCCCCAGCTCTTTCGTTATCACTGATGATATCCAGACACCTCATCTGCAATAAAGCGAGTCATTTACATAACACGTCTGTCATCAAAATAACGACTGGTCCCTAAAGAGGGGGACTGGGTCATTATGCAAACATTTGTCAATCTTTGCACGCAAGCATACTTATCTCTTGGTGAAATGAGCTGCCACAGTTTTAATGGCGGGTGTGTATCTGGAGCCAAATAGACTGTAGCTACAAGTTCTTATCATTGAAGCACGGCCTGGTATCATTTTCATTTCTTTTTCCTCTCTTAAAACAAATTCCAGATCGTTAACTTGATTTCTTTATCATTCAAACTTTCTTTTAAAAAAAATTCATCTTGTTTGGCAACCTTTAAGCTATTTCCTTATAACTAGTTTTCTTTCTTCTTTTAGCTACAGCACGATGATAATTAGGTTTTTCGATCTTACACTGGTACCACCAGTGAAAATACCGATTTTCACGTTCTTGTTGCCTAGGTAAATTGCGCGTGCCTAACAACCAGATGGGAAATATGATGTCATATACCTTACATTTCTCGCGCTTGACGTAACGTTGCTGTGCGGGAGGGGTACGCCACGGGAAAAGGGGAAAAGAACTGTACTGCATTTTGATAAAGCTCCTCCCAGAAAGGGTTAAAAGCATAAAATAAATAGAATATTTGGTTTTTTTTTCCGGTGAAAGATCAAAATTTATTTCATCTCGTAAACACCATCGGTAATATTTTCACGAGTGGCTGAGCCACTCGTGAAAATATTACCGATGGTGTCCACTCGATGAAATAAATTTCGATCTTTCACCGAAAAAAACAAATATCCTCTATATATTAAAACTCTGTAAATTTTTGTCACATAAATAATTCGTTCGGTATCCCGGTCGGTTACATGGGGATCCAAAGGTCGGCTCGTATCCAAAGCTTGGCCAAATTCCTATCCCGAAGACTGACAATAGTCTTTGCGACAGGATTCTTTTGTCTTACACCCCTAATCATTGTTTAGAGATTAGTTTTGAAGGAACATTGCCAGTAGTTTGCGGACATGGACTGTGCAACGCATTGGTGAAACCAAATCCTAGATAGATGCAATGGTTGAAATAGGGCTGAAACGTCGTTAAACACCAATCCTGCTTACATTCCTTTTCCGTAACATTGGATAGTGCTTTCTACAGGCATGGTATACCTACCAGATTAGGGCACTTTAGGATACGGTATCGCCAACCAACCAATTAACCAATTACTGCACAATTCCTACTTTTGACAACCCTAGGAAAGAAGCCTTTAGAAAACATTGTGGGAAAAGGAGAAAATGCTGGTAACCAGCATTTTCTCCTTTTTTCCCACAATGTTTTCTACCCTTCACAATACGAATCTCAATTTTTCAGTCACTTTTGTTTTGTCGTCTGCGAATGCTTTCGATTTGGACAAGCCTGAAATATTGTCGTTTGGCAATGAGTTAAAGCAGGGGAGGCTGTTGAGCAAGATCTGATGTAGAAAGCTGATCTTGCTATACACTATCTGCAACAATCATCCATGGTCGTAAACAGTGGTATAAGGATTAAGTAAAGGGTTAAAAATGCATTTTAACCCCTTACCCCATAAGGCATTTCTATGGTATCTCTTACTGACCCTAAATAACAGCAAGGACAAAGCCGTTTCTTATGTGCATATGACACCTTTTGATAGTATAGAAAACATTGTGGCAAAAGGTGAAATTGCTCGTCACGAGCAATTTCACCTATTGCCACAATGTTTTCCAAAGGCTCTTACAAGCAATGCGTTGATATGAGTATCTATGGAGTAAAGGGTTAAAACAACTTTTGTTGTTGTTGTTTTCTAGGACTACCATTTAACCCTTTACCAGACGACAAAATTTTAGCCTTGTCCAAATTGAAAGCATTTGCAGACGACATTTTTCAGTGTGGCTCAAATGGTGTAATTATTCTTTGACAGAGTAGAAAACATTCTGGGAAAATGAGAAATTGCTGGTTATCAGCATTTTCTCCTTTTACTACGATGTTTTTCAAAAGGCTTCTTTTCCAGGGTCGTTAAGAGTTGGTCTTGTGTGGTAAAGGGTTAAATATTCCTGCATGTGTTATTTTTTGTTTGTTCTGTAGTTTTTACTGCCATTAGGGAGGCAAATAACATCAATTATTCACGGGGATTTTAGCAATTTTCTTTTCGATGTTTTAGACCGTGATATCCTTAATTTTTAAGAATACTTTAAAGGTGGGTATTTAGATTTTTTAAATCACACCAAGTTAGAAAAATATTTATCGCTGAAATCTATATGAAAAAACAATACAAATCATCAATAATTGAGAATCATAAAATTACAGAAAAAAATTTGACGGTATTCCCTTAAAAGGCTACGCAGCCTCTTAAGCTATTTTTAGATTTCGCGCTGAAAATAAAAAAAAAGCATTGTGGGAATGTTAAGTGACTGGCACATGACTAATGATGCTTTAATTCCATTACATAACAAACATGTAATTATTTTCCACAATGTCTTCTTCGGACATTAAGTTTGAAGCTTCGTATGTGTATTTCCGGTATATAAATGAACGAGTTGCTCATATAAAAATAGATCTTGTTTCCCGTCAGTGTCGACCTGTTTCTCTTGTTGTTGGATGGTTTTTTGACTACTGGGGTTTTACAAAAGAAAATTATAGGGCTTTGGCAGTATAAGGATGATATTTTTGTACTTTTTTAATATTTTCCTTCTTGAATCTGAAGGGCCACCTTTAACTCTTTACCACACAATTCCGACTTTCTGCGATCCTGAGAAAGAAAGCTTTTGAAAACATTGTAAGAAAAGGATAAAATGCTGGTAACCAGCATTTTCTCCTTTTCCCACAATTTTTTCTACCTTTTCCAAATGGAATTTTAATGTTTGATTCACATTTATTTTGTCGTCTGCAAATGCGTTCAATTTGGACCTGTCTATAATTTTGTCATTTGGTAAAGAGTTAAAGCGACAAAGCTCTCTTCGGGACAAGAATTAAAATTTAAACCCAATGTTTGAGTGCATGCAAAGAGATGTATACACCAAGTACTCAGCTACATGAATAACGCACCAATATATTATTTCACTTCAGCTTTGTTACAGGACTTGTTCATTCCAAGCTAGTATTTGATGTCAGCAGTCTAATTTTCGTCTACGATACAGATTAAATTTTCAATGAGGACACAATTTCAGGCGTGAATTTGATTTAAGCAACGTTTTACTAAATAACATGAGTTTAGATGCGACCAAATTGGAATCATTCGCAGACAAAAATTTATAGGTAGTCTTTGTCTTCGATAGTGTAAAAGAAGAAATGCTGGTTACTATTCAAAAGTCTTCTTCTTCGGGTCGTTATTGATTTCGAGGCAGAGGTTCGAAATAGAGAGGCAGACCTCTCAACCAGGGGTGAGTTTAAAATGCAGACTGCCACAGAATTTGCTGTCTAAATCCATTTTTCTTGCGAAATTATTCTGATATACAATCTGTTTGGTCATGGTTTTGCAAATAAAGCGAAATAAAAAATATCGAAATAGGAAATAGACGTGTGTGTGTGTGTGTGTTTTTTTTTATTTGACGGATTTCAGAAAACATTTGTTGTTCAGAAATAGATGTAGTAATTTGCCTGGGTTGCAAATGACCCCTCAAATAATTCAAAGTTTTCATGAAGCAAATAAATCTAAGTAGAAGAAAAAATAAGAATTTCGTTAAAAAAAAAAACAAGAAGACCGCTGGACAAGATCATGTGACTTGAAAAAGCGGCATGAAGGTCAAATATAAAGCCCCAGCGGTTCCTATGCAGCAGATTTCTTACTTGTATGTTTACATGTACCAAAATATAATTTAAACTATCTGAAAAGATTGATCCTGACCTCTCCTGGCTTCTTTTATAAAGAAGCGACCTTGTTCAATTTAAACATAACGTTATCTATTTTTCATAGATTGGGAAACAATTATCTGCAACTTGCAATAATCTCTCTCTACTTCCCGAAAACGACATCAGTACTCGTAGTGATTGTTTCCAAGGGTCAATGAACAGTCCCAATGAATTCGTTTGATCGAATGCGCGTTAATTTATTGTCGCCACCGGTTGCCCATATTGACGACGCCCTCTAAAGGCTGGTAATATTGTTATGGAGAATAGTACAGATAAAGGACGAAATCCATCTTAAGTGATGCCTGGTTCTCAAATGCGCGAGGTGCATCACATCGTCACATGGGACCTTGGTTTAACATCTCATCCGAAAAACTATTATTTATTTTAAATCGGCAGCCCAGGAAATGGAATCCACACCCTAAAGTGACACGAAACATCACATTCACGAGTCCTATATGCTTTACCAAATGAGCTTAACGAGCTGATCATTGAATTCGTTCAAACCTTCAGCCGGTATTTGGAGACGTAGTTTAGCAAGTAGTGTGAAATGTACCAATGGAACTGATTTATGTGGTTAGGATTTAACCCTTTACTCCATAGATACTCGTTTCTACGCATTGCTTGTAGGAGCCTTTGGAAAACATTGTGGCAAAAGGTGAAATTGCTCGTGACGAGCAATTTCACCTTTTGTCACAATGTTTTCTATGCTATCAAAAGATGTCCTATAAATATAAAAAACGGCTTCATCCTTGCTGTAATTTAGGATCAATTAGAGATACCTTAGAAATGCCTTATGGGGTAAAGGGTTAAGTATCCGTCCATAAAACAAAACTGTCGTAGATTCTATTGCAGAAAACAGGGACTAAGTGTTTAACTTTCGGTACAGCGAAAAATTCTTCCCTAGATATTAAGAGGGCCACTTCCCGATGAATAAAATGGCTTTATTTAAAGCCGGAGCAAAACAAAATGGAGGGGTTGGGGAAAAAATAGTTTGCCAAACAAAAAAGGGCAGACATATAAGAGAACACACAAAAAAAGTGAACTGACGGCCAAGAAGGGTTTTATACCATGCAAAAAACCTATGAAATTCAGTTCGGTCGAAATCTTCGAAAACCAATCCTGTTAAAAGTTTCACAGTCCCATCGTAAAAACTATACTATCAAGAGATTCGAGAGAGAGAGTGTTGGCATTATTAATTCGTTGAAAGCTTTTAGGGTCCGTAAATTATTGCGTTACATTTGTCATAGGATCGAATTTCCAGGTTCCTTTACGATACATTTCACAAACCTTTTCGGTTTTAATTTAATTGCCGAGTACCCATAATTCCCAAAGCCAATTTCCGTTTACTTCGACAGGAATTTATGATAGAGCTAATAATTTTGAGAAAGTTCATTTTGGTCTTTTTTGAGGAAGGAATAACTTGAGTATACATTACTCAGATCCTTACCAGATGACAAAATTCTAGAATTGTGCAATTTGAAGGAAAATGAATTAAAAAGTGACGACATAAATACGGTTTGAGTGATACTGTTTCTCTTCGAAAGGCTATAAAACGTTGAGGGGAGTGTCCAAGCATATACGCCGGTGCGTATAGGAACATCGATCGATTGTTCTTATCAGAAGACAGAGAAAAAGGCATAGAGATATCGTCGGTTTACCTCAAAAACCGCGTAACTACAGATTTTTCAAGCTGTAGTTACGAGGTTTTTGAAGTAAACCGACGATATGTCGTATACATTTCAAACTATTCCAAATTTCATTCTTGCCTGGGTACTTTGACAATGATTAAAACGGAATGAAGCCTCATACATCCTTTGGGGTACGCCTACACCAATTTTCACCGTAAGAATGTTTGCAACGTTGTAGGAAAAAGAGATACTTCCATCCCAAAAGAATGTTCTCTCCCTCTTTGAACTCATGTCTGATGCTTGTGAAAATATCCATAACCATGATATCGAAAACAGTCAACAAAACTTGCGTAACTAGCTTTTATGTGCAACATTTTAATGTAAATGAAAACCCCTGAAGCTAAAAAAATATTGTGATGCGAACGCCGTAAAATGGTACCCGATCTCACGTTACTTCCCGTGACCGTCATGTAGACGGGAACTAATAAATAGGCTGGCAGATTGGTTGATGCCATTCCGAAGAGAAACACCGAAACTTAAAAAAATCGATCTTGGAACGGGCTAAAAAACCACAAACGATTTCCGTTAATAACACATTCTCTTCGTCCATCATAATTACTGATAAATGCCTCTAAGCTGTATGGGGACCAATTTCAGCATACTTAGTGGCGCTATCTTCATTAATCAAGCTAATTTTGGGAAATCCGAATGTCACTACAAATCCGATTTAGTAAATAGCTCTAATGGAAGATGACACGTGACCGAAACCACGTGGGCAATTATGCCAATCATCACCGAAATATTAACCATTTCAGGATGGGATCCTCGGCTTCGCCATAAAGTTGTACGTGTTTACTGCTTATGCCAACCTCAATCTGTTTTTTTTTGCAGGTTTTTTAGACTAATGCCGCTCTGTATGATTGTAGAGACACCTCGTTTATTCTTCCAGGTGAATCTGTCTGGACTGGCTTTTGACCTACTTTTTTTGGTATTGATAACAATTGAATATATAAGGATTTGTGATTGGTCAATAACGTTAACATATTTATTTTAGAGGTACCTGCCTATTCGCTGGTAAATTTAAACTTTTATCTTTTTTTTACAGATAATTCTTGTTTTAACTGGGTTAACTAATTACCAAACGACAAAATTTTAGATTTGTCCAAATCGAAAGCATTTGCAGACGACAAAATAAAAGTGACAGAAAATTTGAAACTTGTTTTATGAAGGGTAGAAAACATTGCGGAAAAAGGAGAAAATGCTGGTTACCATAAATACTTATGACTCATTGTACAAGGATGCTTATGAAATGATCCATAGAACAAGGATATTTATATGATGATCAATAGATCAAGGAAAGTTATGTGATGACCAACAGAACAAGGGTATTTATGTGACTGTCATAGAACAGGTGTTTATGTGACTGTCAATAGAACAGGTGTTTATGTGACTGTCAATAGAACAGGTATGCCTATGTGACGATCTACAAAAGAAAGGTAATGAAATGATGATCAACAGATCAAAGAAAGTTTATGTCATGATCAACCTTACAAGAGTAGATATGTGATGATCAACAGAACAAGAAACACGTTTATGTTTTGTATTCGATATTTTATTCTAAATGATCGATAAAATTTTATCCAAAACTTACATTATACGAATCAACGTGGGATAAAAATATAACTCTTTTCAAAATAAATTTACCTCAATAAGAATTTTATTAACAATCTATACTTGAGCCATGCTCTTACAAAAAGGGGGCTTAATGCATCTCTATGAACCATAATCATCGATTTACTTCAAAAAGCTCGTAACTACACAGCTTATAACAAGCTGTAGTTACGAGGTTTTCGAAGTAAACTGACGATATTACCAAGCAAGCCACAGCATAATTATGGATCCCTTATTACAACTTTTTGTTCCAACAACAACTTAATCATCAGATAGACTGGTCCTCGGACATACAGAAAAAGTTGACCAACAGCGAAAAGTTTCAGCCCAGGTCAGCCTGCGCGGACCGCGCAGGCTGACCTGGGCCGAAACATTTCGCAAATGCATAAAGTCCCCTAATCACAAAGCATCACTCATTTCATTTTTGATTTACTTTTGCGAGTATTAAAGAACGTAACATAGACACAACCAGATAATTCCATCCAAAATAGGTGGCGATTTTGTTCAATATGGATGCAAAACAACAATTTTCATCCGTATCAGAACAAATGCCCCTTTCCCCCCCCCCGGGACAATTGCTCTCTGAGGACAATCCCCCTCCCCACCGGACCATTGCACCCAGAGGACAATTCTCCCCCCCCCCCCCGGACTATTGTCCCCGAGGACAATACCCCCCTCCCGGATTATTGCCTCTGTCTTCGGGATGCAAGAGTCCGGGGAGGGGGAGGCATTGTCCGAGGGGGGAAAATGTCCGAGGGCAACTGTCCGGGGGCATTTTTCCTAGAATCATTTTCATCATAACACCTGAAATATTAAAGGCCTCGTATTAACTGCCAAAAGAAGAAGAAAAATACCTGGAGTCAAAACTAGAGCTGTCACTGAATATGAATCAATACCCCGCCAGCGCTTTGACAGTATTTCGTAACAAGAGGGCCAAGATGGCCCTGGATCGCTCACCTGAATTTTTGAGATGACCATAGTCTATTTTTTTTTGAGGTATTGAAACATTGGAACCAAATTTATAATTTTGCCAAGCAATTTTCAAAAGGTCACCTGTAAAAATCATTTCGAAATCTGACCATCAGTTTCAAAAAGAAGAATAGAATTCTTCATTTCTGTATAAGAGCAAGTAGCCCCCATCCACGAGAGCCATGTTTCTTGATGGATCAAAATTTACGAACAAGTTTTAAAAAGGGTCACCCAAGGAACATCTCTCTGAAATTATTTCAAAATCTGACCAGGGGTTTCAGAGAAAGAGAATTTTAAAGAATTTCATCATGTCCGTATAGTGCAAGTAGCCCCCATTCACAAGAGCCATGTTTCTTGACGGATCAAAATTATATGTACAGCTTTTGGAAAGGGTCACCCAAGGAACATCTCTGTCAGATTATTTTAAAATCTGACCACGGGTTTCAGAGAAGAAGAATTTTCAAGAATTTCTTCATTTCCATATAGTGCAAGTAGCCCCCATTCACTAGAGCCATGTTTCTTGGCCAATCAAAATTTTGCGAACAATTTTAGAAAAGGGTCACCCAAGGAACATCTCTGTGAAATTATTTCAAAATCTGTCCAGCCATTTCCGAGAAGAAGAATTTTCAAGAATTTCTTCATTTCTGTATAGTGCAAGTAGCCCCCATTCACCAGAGCCATGTTTCTTGGCCAATCAAAATTTCGCGAACAGTTTTTGAAAAGGGTCACCCAAGGAACAACTCTGTCAAATAATTTCAAAATCTGACCAGCGGTTTCAGAGAAGAAGAATTTTTAAGAATTCCTTCATTTTTGTATAGTGCAAGAAGCCCCCATTCACCAGAGCCACATTTTTTGATGGATCAAAATTTCACGAGCAATTTTTGAAAAGGGTCACCCAAGGAACATATCTGTGAAATTATTTCAAAATCCGACCAGCGGTTTCAGAGGAGAATATTTTTAAAGAATTCCTTCATTTCTGTATAGTGCAAGAAGCCCCCATTCACCAGAGCCACATTTTTTGACGAATCAAAATTTCACGAACAATTTTTGAAAAGGGTCACCCAAGGAACATATCTGTGAAATTATTTCAAAATCCGACCAGCGGTTTCAGAGGAGAAGATTTTTAAAGAATTTGCTAAAAAATTCCATTTCGTTGCCATGGCAACCAGAGTTTTTGATGGAATCAAATTCTGTGAACAATTTTTAAAGAGGACCTCCCAAGGAACATTCCTGCCAAGTTTGGTCCAAATCCGCCCAGCGGTTTAGGAGGAGTTGATGTTTAAATAATTGTTGACGACGCACGACGCACGACGGACGACGCACGACGGACGACGGACGACGGACACCGGGTGATCCTTAAAGCTCCCCTTGAGCACGTTGTGCTCAGGTGAGCTAAAAAGACGGACACACGGACGGACGGACGGACACTCGGACAGACAGGCTGATTCCAGTACACCCCTGAAAACATTAGTTTTGCAGGGGTATGATGAAGGCAAATCGAATTTAAAGGTACTGATACCATTTCACTAACAACCTTGTAACCATTAACGAAGTGGACCCGTAATAGAAAACAACTATTTCCACTATATTATTATCCTACAAAATTTGCCAAGATTAAAAATGAGTATTATTGCACTACTTTCACCGAGCCACTTTTTCATTTTCTGTCCCTCCTGAAATTATCATTTATAAATCTAAAACCACTATGCTCTCATTACAATGAGATATGATAATTTGATAATTACTTCCCTTTTCTGGAAACTAACAAAAGTATCAACAAATAACTTGAAGATAGACATCAAAGGAATTTCTGGTCGGTTGAAAATGTGCAAAAGTATTATATCTGTATAAATCTGTTTTTATCAACTGTCAAGAAAATTTATGCCATGCTGCACTAGAAGTATTACAGGTCCACTACTTTAAAGGTGGCCCATCAGATTTTGGGACGAAAATTTTACAAAAATGCAAAAAAATCATCCTTATACTCCCAAAGCCTTTTAATTTTCACTCATAAAACCCCAGTAGTCAAAAACCATCTGACAACATGAGGAATTAGAGATTTACTACGGCCCGGGTGACACCGACGTGAGACACGTTCTATTTTTAGATGGTCAATTCGCTCATTTACATACAGGAATACACAGAAGAAATTTCAAACATAGCGTCCGAAGAATACATTATGAAAAATAATTATTACGTTTGTTATGTAATGGAATTTAACCCTTTCCCAAACAAGCCCTGGTTTTTACGTGTCTGCTGTAAAAGTCTTTTAAAAGCACTGTGGGAAAAGGAGAAATTGCTCGTTACGAGCAATTTCTCCTTTTCCCACAGTGTTTTCTACCCTTTTTGAGAACTGTCTGCCATTTTCTCAAGATCTAAAATTGTTGTCTGCAAACTCTTTCAGTTTCGAAGCGTCCAAAATTTGTCGTTTGGGAAAGGGTTAAGCGTTATGAATCACGTGCCAGTCATTTGACATTCCCAAAATGGTTTATTGATTTTTGGCGCGAAATCTAAAAAATACCTTAAGAGCTACGTAGCCTTTTAAGAAAATACCATCACAAATTATTTTTTTGTAAATTTATGAATCTTAGTTATTGATTATTTGTATCATTTTTTCATATCAATTTCAGTAATAAATATTCTTTTTAATTTGATGAGATGTAAAAATTTTAAATACCCCCCTTTAAAGGCATCGAGATAACCTACATATATATCTATATACCATACTTAGTGAAAGGGTGCTTAATGCATCTGCAAACAGCCTCGACCAAGGTGGGACTGCACAGTCCGCGCAGGCTGACATGGGTCCAAGCCTTTTGCTGTTGGTCGATTTTCTGCATGTCAAAGGATCAGTTTACCCAAGGATTCAGCTGGGTGACTACCTAAATGGATTTTTTGGTTGTATAGATATGTGACGACTTGGTTGGCGTTATTCGCCACAGAGATGATGCATTAAGACCCCTTTTGGTGGTGTCCGTGGTCGTGAGGTAGAGCATCGGCCTCATAACCTAAAGGTCCTGAGTTCGATACCCGGGAGCGGGTGTCAACTTTGGGATTTTTCATTGGCCCACACATTCGGCGCGAGTACTGGTGTAGTTCCCAGGAAGCAGAATCGAGAGAGATTAGTATAAGTTGTAAGAACTTGTTTCTCAATCGATGTAAAATAAATATGTTTAAACAAAGACCCCTTTTTGTCAGAGTATGTCTCATATCATCTTCGCAAGCCAAGGCTGACGATTCACTACGCTACTCTATCCTTGGCGGATCAAGCTTGATTTTTACATTCCCCCGATACGCTTTTTCATTGGATGCAGCCAGCTCTGAATGAAATCGCTCGTAGCATTTCATCTTTGATAAAAATAGAATAAGGTCGCTACCTTTCGAATAGAAGGTAAATATGGAAACCCACGTGGATGTTTGCTTATCGCTTCATGTGTATTCATAAGCGGTTTGTAAAACGATATTTCATTGGCTTTTAGAAATGTGATTTAAAGTGAGATAATAACCAGCATCCAATAGAGGGCGCATCGCAAGAATCTCGAAATCGGGCTCAACCAGCCAAGGTAAGATCCACGTAGTGATCGTAACCTTGGCTCGCGAAGATGGTCTCATATCATCACTGGATATGCTGCTTTACATCATCCTCCTAACCTTTTACCACACAATGACGACTTTTAACACCCCTGAGGAAGAAGCCTTTCGAAAACATTCTGGGAAAAGGAGAAAATGCTGGTAACCAGCATTTTCTCCTTTTCCCAGAAAGTTTTCTATTTTCTACACTATCAAAGCAAAACTGCACCACTCGAGCCAATTTGAAATTGTTGTCTGCAAATGCTTTCAAATTAGATAGGTCTAAAATTTTGCGGTGCAGTAATGGGTTAACATAAACCACCAAAATCTGAGTGTGGGTTTTTCACATGTAACGAAACATAGAATTGAAATTGTATATAAAATTTTGCTTTCCAAATAAAATTCTCTGGTTACAAAGGATTCATTAAGAGCCGACTTGAAACCCGAATTCCTCCAGAAAGCTCTTTGGCTCTTCCGTCTCCTGAAACAAGAAAAAGGAGAATTGTACATATATGTCTCTTAACCCTTTACCCCATAAGGCATTTCTATGGTATCTCTAATTGACCCTGTATAATAGCAAGTATGAAGCCGTTTCTTATGTGTATATGACACCTTTTGATAGTGTAGAAAACATTGTGGCAAAAGGTGAAATTGCTCGACACGAGCAATTTCACCTTTTGCCACAATGTTTTCCAAAGGCTCCTACAAGCAATGCTCATCACCTTTTGCCACAACGTTTTCCAAAGGCTCCTACAAAAAATGAGTATCTGTGGAGTAAAGGGTTAACTCTTTACCAAACAAACAAAATTTTTGGCTTGTTCAGATGGAACATATCTGCCAACGAAAAAACAAAAGTGACTGAAAATTTGAAATTTGTTTTGTGAAGGGTAGAAATCATTGTGGGAAAAGGAGAAAATGCTGGTTACCAGCATTTCTCGCGCTTGACGTAATATTGTAATGAGCTGCTATGCGGGAGGGGTATGCCACGGGGAATAACGGTTCCAAAAGAACTGTACTGGGTTTTGATAAAGCTTCTCCCAGAAAGGGTTAAATAAAAGCATGGAATAAAAAGAGTATTTGTTTTTTTTCGGTGAAAGATCGAAATTTATTTCATCTCGTGAACACCATCGGTAATATTTTCATAAGTGGCGCAGCCACTCATGAAAATATTACCGATGGTGTTCACTCGATGAAATAAACAGAGGATAATCAACTGGTTGTTTTTGATATGAAAAATATCTCACGAGGATGCCTTGCTAGGCGTTGAAAAAACGAGTGCTCAGCAAGAGTTTTTTTAACGCCTTACGACGCGTCCGAGTGAGATATTTTTCATATCAAAAATAATCAGTTGATTATTCTATTTATTATATACCTTATTAACATCATTGTTTGTAATTTTGCGTTTGAAAGTCGAAAAAAATGTAGTCGAAAAAAAAAGTAGTTCCCAAATTACGGCAGGAAATGAAAGTGAAAGTTGATATCGTCACTAGTGATGATATCAAAATTTATTACACTGGGAAATTCCAGGATTTCACTGCTATAGGTAAAGAATAAATTTCGATCTTTCACCGAAAAAAACAAATATCCTCTATTTACCAATATAAGTTGTGTCATAATTGCAACATGAAATTAGTGGTTAGTGTTGTTGGTGGTGTCATGCAGAATGGTTACTTCGTTTGGCATGCGGTCATGCATGCTAGATACAATCCTGTAGCTGCCCACTGGCAGAATTTCTGTACGAGCCTTTTTATCGCCACTGACCAAGGGAAAAGTTAACTGGCCAAAGGGAGATAACAAATCTACCAATACGGCTTGCAACAAGCGCAAAGGGGCATTTGCGTTAAATGTCGTCTCGGATCAGCCTGCGCAATCCACGTTATTAGTTGTACGGTGAGGTGGCAGAGGACTTGGAAACTTGTTCACGGCTGTGGTGACTCATGTTGACCCGAGCCAAGGTGGCGACATGATTCACTACAGCTGTGAACAAGTTTCCAAGTTCCCTGCCGCCTCACTGTATTACAAATTTATTATACTGCAAAGTTTTACCATTCCAATATTTGTTAAGCGAGTTTTACCTATTTTTGAGTTTAAAAAAAAATGAGTTCGCTCACGAAGTAGAATTTCCCGTCTGAGAGCCCCAATTCAATTAAAACTGACATCACTGACACCTTTGTAATACGAGATAAACGTGCAGTTTGGCTCATAATCTTCGATGCAAATCTTGATCCAAGCCGCCATTTTGGATGTTGTGTTGATGGTGTAATCATATATACGGAGCTCCCGCAAGGAAAAATGCTTTTACATTGGTTTTGCCAGTGTAAATGATATATATGTTCAGGGTATAATACCCAATCAGATCACGAGGAATTTCTTTACAGTATAAATTAATAATAGACTTTGTGCTACAGTAGACTTGCGCAAAACAGAAATTTACATTAAAACGGAACGCGTCGTTTCGGATCAGCCTGTGCCGACTGCTTTGTTCAGGGAAGTAATTTTGTAACAAAAATTCATACAAAGCAAAAACAGATGCACTCGCTGACATACTTATGACGGACACCAGGCCTGCACATAAACTCAGTACTTTGACCTGATGCTTACACGACTTCGAAGTATTCCAGGTGTCTTGTCCTCACTCCTTCCTTCCTTGATGGGGTAACACACACAATATCACACAGGGTTTCATATACATAACAGTACACCGTTCAAGACTGGGGAGCAATGAAACATAAATGTATTTCAAAAATACTAGACAAAACACCAAAGTTTCTTTCATTGACCAGAAACACTCCAAACCTCCACTTTAACTCATTACCAAAGGACAACATTTTAGGCTTGTCCAAATTGAAAGAATTTACAGACGACAAAGTAAAAGTGACTGAAAATTTGAAATTTGTTTTGTGAAGGGTAGAAAACATTGTGGGAAAAGGAGAAAATGCTGGTTTACCAGCATTTTCTCCTTTTCCCACAATGTTTTCTAAAGGCTTCTTTCTCAGGGGGCGTCAAAAGTAGGGATTGTGAGGTAATGGGTTAAGTCATAACTCACATACTAAGGGTTTTAACACTGTACCAAACGACATTTTTTTTTTTTTGGTCTAAATTGAAAGCACTTGCAGACAACAAAATAAACATAACTCAAAAACTGAAATTTGTTTCCAGCAGGGTAGAAAACATTGTGGAAAAAGGAGGGAATGCTGGTTACCAGCATTTTCTCCTTTTCCCACAATATTTTCAAAGGCTTTTATCTCAGTGTTGTAAAATCTAGGGACTATTCAGTAAAGGGTTAAAATTCATTTTTCATGTATATACATGTACACTCCAATATGAGGTTCCTAAACGATGCAGTAAGTGAATAAATCTTAATAATTTTGACTACAAAATTGTCTGGATATATTTCTAGCCAGACCATATTTGTTCCAAGTTGACTTTAACAGTATATGTCATTAAGCTAGAGATTCTTGAAAACCATTTATCATGTCTGATTACAGACAGTGCAACCCTTGATTCAGTCAAGAGGTAAAAACACTAGTAGGAAAGTAGCAAGCATCACTGGGGGTTCAAAATGATAGGGGACAGTAAGATCATTTCATATCAACCCTCATAGATCGGATACATTCACAAAAATACTAGCAGGAAAGTAGCAAGCCTCAGTGGGGGTTCAAAATAACAGGGGACAGTAAGATCATTTCATATCAACCCTCATAGATCGGATACATTCACAAAAATACTAGCAGGAAAGTAGCAAGCCTCAGTGGGGGTTCAAAATAATAGGGGACAGTAAGATCATTTCATATCAACCCTCATAGATCGGATACATTCACAAAAATACTAGTAGGAAAGTACCAAGCCTAAGTGGGGGTTCAAAATAATAGGGGACAGTAAGATCATTTCATATCAACCCTCACAGATCGGATACATTCACAAAAATACTAGTAGGAAAGTACCAAGCCTCATTGGGGGTTCAAAATAATAAGGGACAGCAAGATCATTTCATATCAACCCTCATAGATCGGATACATTCACAAATAGAATCATACTCTCAGCCACCTTGAAAAGGGGATACTTTGCAGCAATTTCCTTACTATTTTGACAAGAGAATTTCAATACAATGTCATACCAGACACTTTTTAGCTCAAACAGGATTGCAAACTTGGGAAATCTGGCTTTGATCTTCACTGTCTGTATCACTGTTAGGTGCTCTCAAAAGATTCTTATCCCTTGAACAAACAATCCTAAATTTCAACTATCCTACAAAGGATTCTTTTTTTTAACTCATTACCAAACGACAATATTTTAGACTTGTCCTAATCGAAAGCATTTGCAGACGACAAAATAAAGGTGACTGAAAAATAGAAATTTGTTCTGGGAAAGGTAGAAAACACTGTGGGAAAAGGAGAAAATGCTGGTTACCAGCATTTTCTCCTTTTCCCACAGTGTTTTCAAAAGGTTTCTTCCTCAGGGGCGTCAAAAGTAGGGATTGTGTGGTAATGGGTTAAATGGAAAAAGGAGAAAATGCTGGTAACAGCATTTTCCCCTTTACCCAATTATTTTCAAACCTTCTAAAAACAAATGTCAGTTTTTGATTTGCATTTTATTTTTATTTGTTGTCTGCAAGTACTAACAATTTGGAGTAGTTTAAACTTTTGTCATTAAGTGAAGAAATAAAAGGAAGACATAATGCACAACATTCATTCCACACTTTTTGCAAAATCTGCCTTTATCCATTCAAAAGTAAACAGCATTATCTGAATCTTTTTATCTAAAAGTGTACATACTTTCAGATCTTAGTCTAGAAATCTGCATATTTCTCTTTTAACCCTTTACCAAACAATCCCTGGTTTTTACGACCCTGAGACAGAAGCCTTTTGAAAACATTGTGGGAAAAGGAGACAATGCTGGTAACCAGCATTGTCTCCTTTTCCCACAATGTTTTCTATCCTGCTGGAAACAAATTTCAATTTTAGTTACTTTTATTTTTGTCATCTGCAGGTGCTTTCAACTTGGACCAGTCTAAAACTTTGTTGTTTGGGAAAGGGTTAAATTCACAAAGAATATTGTTGGTCTCTGTTTGGAACATTTATTAACACTTTTTTTTTGGGGGGGGGGGGGGGGGAAGGGTGTTTGTTTTTGAGAAACTATCATCACTTCCAATCATCAACATTATAGCAAACGAGTAGTTTGTCTCTTTGCAAAGAAAATGCTTTTGTAGAGCTAGACTCTCCGATAAATCTTTACCAGACATAAAAATTGTATTTGCAACAAATTAGATTTAATGGTGACTCCAAAGATTTAATTTTTCTTTGAAAGGTTGGTTGTAATATCAATGTGAAACCATTCCTGCAGCATTTTCAGGAAAGGGGAAACATTTTCATTCCTTTGAAGAGATCTATCAGATCTTCTAGTTTAGATATGTCGTGATGAATTCTGTAAATTAATTCAAGACAGCATAATTATCTAAACAATATGATAAAATAATGCTTTTCACTGAAATGATATTGTTTTTCCCTTTCCTGTAAAACTTTCCAAAATGCAGAAAGAAAATTTCGCATTCACAACTCATTCTGGTTACAAGCATTTGCTACTTTTCCAACAACACGTTCAAAAGCCTTTTTTTCTTTGGGAGCGATACAGAGTTAACCCTTTACCACACAGCAGCATTATAAAACTATCCAATTCGAAAACATGTGCAGACAATAATTTCATAGTGGCTGAAATGAGCCAGTTTTTCTTTGATAGGGTAGAAAACTTGGTAGGAAATGGAGAAAATGCTGGTCACCAGCATTTTCTCCTTTTCCTACAAAGTTTTCAAAAGGTCCTTTTCTCAGGGCTGTTATAAGTCTTCACTGTGTGGTATACGATTATTGTTTACAAGCAGCTGGATTTAACCAAAGCAGTCCATTATAAAAAGGTCTCTAAAGTTATGATTTTTAAAACAAGAGGGCCATGATGGCCCTGTATCGCTCCACTGGCTTATAACTGATTGATTGATTGTATGGTGTTTAACCACATTTTCAGCATTACTTCAGTTATATCTTGGAGGCCAGTGCATCTATCCATACGTATCATTTTCGAAAAAATGGCCATGTAAAACTTCTAACCCCTGTGGTGGGGTCAAATTTGACCCTTATGCTATAATTTGGGTACTACTAGTAGAGGCCCACCAGAAAAAGCCACAAAGAAAATTTGGTAACCCTAGGCCTTATGACTCAGTACAGGGAGATTTCTAAAGTTTTGTCTATACGCCCATATATAAATTGTGACCCCTGGGGCGGGCCAATATTTTTTACTGCAGGCTTTAACCCATTACCACACAATCCCTACTTTTGACGCCCCTGAGAGAGAAGCCTTAAGAAAACATTGTGGGAAAAGGAGAAAATGTTGGTAACCAGCATTTTCTCCTTTTCCCGCAATGTTTTCTACGCTTCACAAGACAAATTTTAAATTTTCAGTCACTTCTTTTTTGTCATCTGCAATTCCTTTCAATTTTGACAAACCTAAAATTTTGTTGTTAGGTAATGGGTTTACTTGTACACTCTTGGTAGAAGCCCGCTAGATAAAGCCACATGCAAAATTTGGTCGCACTAGGCCTTATGGCTACGTGCAAGAAAACTTCACAAGTTTTCTGTACATAAGCCTAATGTAAAACTTGTGAACCCCCCCCCCCCCCCCACTGGGGTTAAATCTGACCCCAGGGCTATAAGTTGGGCACTCTTGGTAGAAGCCCACTAGATAAAGCCACATGCATAATTTGGTAACTCTAGGCCATGTGGTTAGGTACAGGAAGATTTCTGAAAATGTTTCTATATAAGCCTATGTAAAACTTGTGACCCCCCCTGGGAGGAGTCAAATCTGACCCCAGGGCTATAATTTGAAGAAATTTGATAGAGATCTACTAGACAGAGCTACATGCCAAATTTGGTAGCACTAGGCGTTATGGTTTCAGACAAGAAGATTTTCAAAGATTTCCAATATTTTTAAGTTTTGTTGCCATGGGAACCAGAGTTTTTGAAGGAATTGAATTCTTTCAAGATAATTTCTGTGAAGTTTCATCAAAATTGGCCTAGTAGTTTCAGAGAAGAAGATGTTTAAAAAAAATTAATGCACAGACAGACGAACACAAAGATGTATGATGGACAATGGGCCATGACATAAGCCCGCTGGCCTTTGGCCAGTGGAGCTAAAAAAGAAATATCCTGTATATATTTGTTACAATGATTTCCATATGCAAACCAATGTTTGTTCTTTCATGAATTACATTTTAGAAACAAGAATTACTCTATTTTATTTTTCTTGAAATGCTGTTGACTTTTAACAGGATTTTTGTGTTCCACTTTTCTCTTGAATACATACAAAAAGATCATTTCTCCACGACTTTAATTGGAAGTTTATTCTCATCCTAGATTGAAAAGAACAATCAAGACAATAATTAAAGCAAATAGTACAATAAGGAACATAATTATCAATATTGAAATAATTTCCTTGTTTTAAATCAAGTTTCCTGTATATCAAGATTTCCGGTGCACATGTTTCCACTTCCTGTTTCAAAGGACCTCTGACCTTTAATCAAACAATCCCTGTATTGACTTTTTCCCTTTTTCCATACTATAGATGACTTCAAAAGCTTTTGTGGACGGTGTAGATAAAGATCAGACAACACAGAATATGCAATAAGATCTCTGATCTACACTTTCCAATGCTATATTCTACATTTTGACCGATCTGTCTCTTGAACCTGCAGAAGATGTGTACTTTTTCCTTTAACTCTTTGCAACACATTCCCGATTTTCAATGACCCTGAGAGAGAAGTCTATAAAAAACATTGTGGGAGTGGAGAAAATGCTGGTAACCAGCATTTTCTCCTTTTCCCACAATGTTTTTTTTACCTTTTCCCGATCAAATTTCAGTTTTTGATTCACAATTATTTTGTTGTCTGCAGATGCTTTCAATTTGGACTTACCCACACTTTGTCATCTAATAAGAGTTAATTCGTTACCACACGACAAAATTTTAGACTGGTTCAAATTGAAAGCATTTGCAGACGACAAAATAAAAGTGACTGAAAAATTGAAATTTGTTCTGGGAAGGGTAGAAAACACTGTGGGAAAAGGAGAAAATGCTGGTTACCAGCACTTTCTCCTTTTCCTACTGTGTTTTCAAAAGGCTTCTTTCTCAGGGGCATCAAAAGGAGGGATTGTGTGGTAATGCATTTACCAGCAGTAATGACCCTATTTATAGCAAACCCATCTTTCGGCATATCAGCCTGTGAAAGTCAAAGATCAGACTGCATATTTGCAGCCTAGTCTTTACCTACTCTTTATGTGTGTCTAAACCCCTCACAGTGCCATTGGTAAATGAAGGGTTGAGCATTACATAATTTAGTTCTTTCCCTGCAATATTTTCAAAATTTGCACAATGCATGTACAAGATGTGATCAAAAAGTTCTCGGCCCCAAGTGCTTTGGATTACCAGGGAATGAAAATCTGGTCATTACTATTCAATATAATCCCCCTTCAAGGCAATGCACTTAGTCCATCTCTGTTCGAGCTTGCTTATCCCTTCCAAACAGAAGTCTTTTTCCTAGTCCCCCAAGTACTCTTTCACTGCCTCTATGATGCCTTCATTGCTTCTAAACTCTGTTGCACGAAGGTTGGATTTCAATTTTGGGAACAGATAGAAGTCAGACGGGGGGCCATATCAGGAGAATATGGGGGCTGAGGAAGGACTTCGAATCCGCATTCAGTCGCAGCAGTCATGGCAACTTGCGACATGTGAGCAGGCGCATTGTCCTGCAAGAGCAGAACACCTCCAGTCAATTTTGCAAGTTTGACGCACTGTCCTCTCTACATACTGTCATACAAAAGCAATCAAGCGTGACCAAATGCTTATTACTCTCCAAATGATTTTCAATTAGATAGAATGACAGGCTGAACAAGATTTTTGTCCAATGAAATGCCTCGAAGGGTATCAGGCCTAGAAATATTCTGATCACACCTCGTACATAATAAATATTTTGTCACATGGAGTCCTAAATTAAATCAATCTCTTTTATTCCCTTACAAACCAACACAACATCCAACACGACTTAACTCTTTACCACACGAGAAAATTTTAGACTGGTCCTAATTGAAAGCATTTGCAGACGACAGAATAAAGGTGACTAAAAAATGAAATTTGTTCCGGGAAGGGTAGAAAACACTGTGGGAAAAGGAGAAAATGCTGGTTACCAGCATTTTCTCCTTTTCCCACAGTGCTTTCCAAAGGCTTCTTTTTCAACAAATCTAATCTTACTTAACCCTTTACCAAACAATCTTGGCCCTGTAGGGGAGGGCCTTTTGAAAACATATTGGGAAAAGGAGAAAATGCTGGTACCAGCATTTTCTCCTTTCCCCGCAATGTTTTTCACCTCATAGAAGAACTTGCGTTCATTGGTAGCATTTTCAAATATAGCCCAAAGAGTGCAAAATTTCCCAAAATGTTTTTTACCCTGTATAAGAACTTACATTCATTGGTAGCACTTTCAAATATAGCCCAAAGAGTGCCAAATCAACCAAAGTACATTTTATATTCAGACAGTAGACCCAAATATTTGAAAGTTATGACAGTCCAATATTCTACTATAGAATACGATATAACCCTTTTCTAATTAGTCCCTAGTTTTCACAGCCCTTAAAAAGAAAGCTTTTAAAAACATCACAGGAAAAGGAGAACAACCAGCATTTTCTCCTTTTCCCACATTGTTTTCTACCCTTCAATAACAAATTTCAATTTTTGAGTTACTTTTTTTCATCTGCAAATGCTTTCAATTTGACCCAGTGTAAAAATTTTGTCATTTTGTAAAGAGTCAAATCACAGATCCTACTGCTTGTTAAAGTCATGACAGGCCTTTTTTGGCTTCACTGGTATTGTTGAGCTATGAATGGATGGCTATTAAATTTTTGTGTTTGATCTTATTCCGTTTCTTTTTCAAGTCATTTTAACTCTTTACCGCACGATAAAAATGTAGACTTGTCCAAATTGAAAGTATTTGCAGACGACAATTCAAATTTGTTTCAGTTAATGTTATTTGTCTTTGATAAGTAAGAAAACATTAAGGGAAAAGGAGAAAATGCTGGTTACCAGCATTTTCTCCTTTTCCTTTAATGTTTTCAAAAAGCTTCCTCAGAGGTCGTTAAAAGTCGGGATTGTGTGGTAAAGAGTTAAATCTATTTGAAAACAGTATTACATGTGCACAATGTACATGTATAGATTTATAAACATACATGTATAGATCTATTTTCTTGGTTAACAAACTTATTCTTGGATAATCTAATGATAATGCAACCAGTACATGTTACATGTACAAGTAAACTTTACAAATGTGCTATTACCATGGGTCCCATTTTTTTTTTTATTTCTGTTACACCACAGATTCAATTTTTATGCTGTTGAAAACATCTGAAAAACTTGTGGTCATCGGAAAATATTACAAATTTTAAGAAACTATTTTTCCCCTGAAAGGATTTCCAAAGGATAAATTTTCCTTTCTGTCAATTGGTTTTCTTTTGCATCACTTACCTTTTTACCAAACAACAAAATTTTAGACTGGTCCAAATTGAAAACATTTGCAGACGACAAAATGAACCTAACTCAAAAAGTTAAAATTTGTTTCCAGCCGGGTAGAAAACATTGTGGGAAACGGAGAAAATGCTGGTTAACAGCATTTTCTCCTTTTCTCACAATGTTTTCAAAAGGCTTCTTTCTCAGGGTCGTAAAAACCAGGGATTGTTAGGTAAAGAGTTAGTCTAGTTTATGGTCTGGTCTACAAGATGCCTATATGGTCATAGACCAACTTTTCACCACAAAATCCTAACTTTTAGCAACCCTGAGAAAGAAAGCTCATGAAAACATTGTGGGAAATGGGAGAAAATGCTGGTAACCAGCATTTTCTCCATTTCCCACAGTGTTTTCTACCCTTCCGGAATTGAATTTCAATATTTGATCCACATCCATTTTGTCATTTGCAAACGTTTTGAATTTGTACTAGTCTAAAAAATTGTTATTTAGTAAAAAGTCAACACACATTCTTGAATAAATTATGACGCAGGGATACACAAACACATTTTCCTTTTTGTTCATTAAAACCTTTCTTCATGCTTTTTAATCCTTTGGACTCAATTCATATCATTTACTACACACAGCACACTGTAGAAGTCACAAGTCATTGTTCACAAAGTACTTTGCTTTGCAGTCTCGAGTTTGCACAAAAGAAACGGTTAGACAGAGAAACAAATTAAAGCACTTGATAATAATAAAACTTCAGTTATCATACAAAGAAAAAAAAAATTAAAATGTCAGTATATTTGGATACAGAAACTTTGCCAATTGTGTTAGTAATGTTGAAAATGCCTCTACTCTATCTTGCAGCCAACATGCATTTTTGGATGGGTGGGGTAGAGCATGATATCAGCCAAGCCCATGGTCCTCAAAAAATCCTTGCGGAGTCTCTTCCTGGAAGACAAAACCATTCACATAAGCTAACCATGCACAAAATGAACCCCTTCCCTCATTATATGACCTGTAAAAAACTTTTCCAAGTAATTTCTTTACAAGAAAACAAAATATTAGACCTGCCCATATTCGAAGAATTAGTAGACAACAATAAAAAGGTACAAGAAAGTCAAATGATAGAATTTGCCTTTCAAAGGATAGAAAACAATGTTGGAAAGGAGACAATGACAATTACCAGCATTTTCTCCTTCTCCCATAATGTTTTCAAACACCATCTTCTTCTGACCTGTAAATCATTTTTCGCAAAGGATTACCCCTTTACCACACAATGACAACTTTTAATGCCCTTGAAAGAGAAAGCTTTTGAAAACATTGTGAGAAAAGGAGAAAATGCTGGTTACCAGCATTTTCTCCTTTTCCCACAATGTTTTCTACCCTATCAAAGAAAAATCATTTGATATGAGCCACAATGAAACTGTCATCAACAACTGCTTTCAATTCAGACAGGTCTAAAATTTTGTTGTGTGGTAACGAGTTAATCCTGTCATGTTCATGGCCTATGTACCCCAACAATTCTAATTTTTCCTTCAATGTTGACTACAAAGAAAAGCAATCCTATTGGCTGAGACATTCTGTCTAAACCAATCAGATGGCTAGTCTTGGAAACTGGAATGAAATCGAAAGTAGAATGGTTGGTCAATAACACCCTTGATCCTAGCATACATTTGGCTTAATGATGTACCTCCACCAATAGTTCAATTATTTTTGAGAAGCACAGCAAACCATGACGGTTCCCCAGGTTACAATGTTCACAATGCCTCGCCAAAGGAAATTTTCAAATGGCTGAAAATGATGTCTGATTCTGTATTCACCATTTATCCTGAAAAGTAACTCTAACTTGCTTCTGTTTATAAATTGTTTCGTGGGCATTATTTCTGTTATATTGCAGAAGCCATTCCAGCCACACATACTTTTCACCAGTACTTCACTTTAACCCATTACCACACAATCCCTACTTTTGACGCCCCTGAGAAAGAAGCCTTTAGAAAACATTGTGGGAAAAGGAGAAAATGCTGGTTACCAGCATTTCCTCCTTTTCCCACAATGTTTTCTACCTTTCACAAAACAAATTTTAAATTTTCAGTCACTTTTATATTGTCGTCTGCAAATGCTTTCGATTTGGACAAGTCTAAAATTTTGTCGTCTGGTAATAGGTTAATTTTCTTCTGAGACCACTGGCTGCTTTCGAACATCCAGTAACCATTGTCTAAACAAAGTTCAGTGATGGGAGTGGAAGGAATCCTGTCACAATGACCATGACCATCCTCAATACTCAGAAAATTTGCCGAGATGGATGTTCCAACAAGCTAATTTCTGGTTTCAAGCCCTTTATGTTAATTAACCCTTTACAAGACAACAAAATTTAAGCCTTGTCCAAATTGAAAGCATTTGCAGGCGACAATGTCAATGTAGCTTGAAAGGTGCAATTTTTCTTGGAAAGGGTAGAAAATATTGTGGGAAAAGGAGAAAATGCTGGTTTCCAGCATTTTCTCCTTTTCCCACAATTTTTTCAAAAGGCTTCTTTCCCAGGGGCGTAAAAGGCAGCATTGTGTGGTAAAGGGTTAAAACTTACAGCACCTTTCACTAGCATAGTTGCTTTTGCTGCCAATGCAGATCGAGATCAGACTGCACAAAATGTGCAGTCCAATCTTTGATCTACACCCTTGGGAGTCCACTTGTCATAAACACAGTAGACAAAAACAACCAGCAAATCACAATTATTTGGGTCTTTATTTCTAGACTGACTACGTCTTTTGGGTTTCTTTGATGCCATTAGGCTTAGTGCCTGAGCTTCTAGACCAAGTATTAATTTTAGAATTATTTTCAGCCTGTCTAATAACTCACAACTCTTTGGACAACTAACGGAAACCTTGCAAACTGCCTTAATCATGGTCAGAGTACTGTCTTTGCAATCTGACTTTGGATCTATGCTTAACCCATTACCACACAATCCCTACTTTTGACGCTCCTCAGAAAGAAGCCTTTTGAAAACACTGTGGGAAAAGGAGAAAATGCTGGTAACCAGCATTTTCTCCTTTTCCCCCAGTGTTTTCTACCCTTCCCAGAAAAAAAAATCTATTTTCAGTCACCTTTATTTTGTCGTCTGCAAATGCTTTCAATTTGGACCAGTCCAAATTTGCTCGTGTGGTAATGAGTTTAACAGCTTTGAAATTACAGCATTTTTACCTAATGTTCAAAATACCCACTGTACCAAACTTGCATTCTCCATTAACTCTTTACCACACGACAAAATTTTAGACTGGTTCAAATTGAAAGCATTTGCAGATAACAAAATAGAGGTCACTGAAAAATTGAAATTTGTTTCTGGTAAGGGTAGAAAATACTGTGGGAAAAGGAGAAAATGCTGGTTACCAGCATTTTCTCCTTTTCCTACAGTGTTTTCAAAAGGCTTCTTTCTCAGGGGCGTCAAAAGTATGCATTGTGTGGTAATGGGTTAAGTAAGAATATCCGGACTGAAATTAATGCCAAGGCTGTCATTATGGATATATCTTCACCATCTTTGGAAAACAATTCTTTCCTTCCATAATTATGAATCAGATGTTGTATTAATGATTTGCATGAAAGTAGTACATATTCATTTTAACTAATATGAAGGCTAAAATATTATTGAAAGCAGCTACAAGCAAATACAAGTATTGTTAATATTCACAACCATCAGACATTTTCAGTAAGGGAACAGTTTGACAGTGGTATAATGATGGGATGCATAGAATTTTGGTAGCCACTTCCTAGCAATATCTCAAAATCATAATACTATCAGCAAGTCATTAACATGGTCCCAAACAATAAATTTTGGATCATTCCAAACCAAAAGAGTTTGCAGACAACAATTTTAGATTTGGCAAAAATGGCAGAAAGTTCTCAAAAAGGGTAGAAAACAATGTGGGAAAAGGAGAAATTGTTCGTTACGAGCAATTTCTCCTTTTTCCACAGTGTTTTCAAAAGACTTTTACTGCAGACACAATTCTATATGGCTTGCAATACAGGAAAAGAGGCATTCAGACATTGGCGTAAAGTGTTTCTCGGATCAGTCTTCGCTGGCTGATCCAAGACGGCACACTTTACCACTACATTAAATCGTGTGCTACAATTATTGACATGGGCAAAACAGATCATTACATAGAAACAGAAAGTGTAGTTTCTGATAAGTCTGATAAGCCTGTATGGACTGCACAGGCTGATCTGAGACGACACTTTACGCAAATGTTCAAATGCTCCTTTCTGCATGTTGTGGACCATATGATAACTGGTCCCCTATTCCCTAACACTTCATAAAAATGTTTTTAGTCTGATTTGCTAGGATTTTCCAAATTTGCAAGTAACATAATTTCTGATTGGCTAAACCATTTGTACCATATACCTTGCCTAAAGAAATTCCTATCATTTCAATCTGGTGCCATGCTTAAACAAGAGCACCACATGCATGGGCCAATGTTCGACTGCAAGTGCTTGATTTTCAGTTAAAATTCAAAGTAAAAAAGGGGCATAACTGTGTCAAAAATGCTTTGATAGCTACCTACCTTTAATGGGTAGATTCCCCATTTGAGCAATAGCAACTTGTCCAATTTTGAAAGGAAATATCTTAACCCTTTACCAACAAGCCCGGGAAAGGGAAGTTTTTCTTGAAAACCTTGTGGGAAAAGAAGAAAATGCTGGTAACCAGCATTTTCTTCTTTTCCCACAAGGTTTTCTACCCTTTCAGAGCCAAATTTCATAAATGGAGACACTTTAAATTGGTCATCTGCAAATGGTTTCAATATGGACCAGTCTAAAATATTGCAGTTTGGTAAAGGGTTAAGACTAGTAGTAACAGGGATACTACAAAATGTCAAAGTTTTTGGATGACAACGATGCCAGCACTAGGACAACAACTAGCTATTTTCTTCAAAAACAGCATAAAATCCCTAAAAAAAAAGGGGGGGGCATGGCACCAGAAATACACAATCAATATCAACTTTACTGTGTACAAGTTTTGAAGTATATGCAATGTAACTGCTATTCAAGTTATAACAAATCATGCCTCGAGATCTGTCTTCACAAAAGGTTTCCTGCAGTTTCTCAGAATCAAGATTATCAGCACTGTAAATTTCTAATTACTCTTTGTTACTCTGTTTTTAAAAGCCAGTGACTGCAAAGTATCAAAGGGCACATGAATTGGAAAAAGATTTGACAACTAATGCAAGCATGCATGAGCTATTTAATATATCAAAAGGTCAAAGGGGGGGCTCTCTGGAACAAGAGTTCTTCATTAAAATAATTTCATACCAAGGCAAAGGCAATTCATGCATGCTATAATACAAGGTTAATAATCCTAAAAAATGCTTATTTTAATGAAATGAAGAATTTCCACCGCTGAAATGTCTAAATATTGCAGATTCAAGATTGCTTTGCCTAGTGTATATTACAAGATTATGGAAAGTGTGAATTGAAGTTCAGACTGCAGTTTCTATGCAGTCTAATCTTGACCTACACAATCCACAAAATCAAGTTATGATTTTACTTCTTTTTATCAGGGTATTTGTCATCATTGCATGTAAGTTGATGTTTGTTTTGAAGTAAACACCTATTCTAACATTTCATACACATACATTACCAAACCTATCTGTACACCAATTCATGCATTTCGAAGTCGGTGGCTGCCTTCCCACACAAAACATAGTCTGTATTTCTTAACTATTACACAGATACATGGGAAACCCTGATTTTTTCACACACATGCAATAATTCAATCAAACATACAAGTGCATTCAAATTTTTTTTTACACGATATCATTCACAGGGCAGGTAAAATATACCAGTATCTGTACTGCATGCATAATTCACTCATACTCTACTGAACAAACAACATTATCTGTAACAGTAACTTGGGGGAAAAAAATGCCTGTTTAACCCATTACCACACAATCCCTACTTTTGACGACCCTGAGAAAGAAGCCTTTAGAAAACATTGTAGGAAAAGGAGAAAATGCTGGTATTCAGCATTTTCTCCTTTTCCCACAATGTTTTCTACCCTTCATAAAACAAATTTAAAATTTTCAGTCACTCTTATTTTGTCATCTGCAAATGCTTTCGATTTGGTCAAACCTAAAATTTTGTCGTTTGGTAATGAGTTAAAGAATTTTCAAAGGGAAAAAAATGCTTCATCCTTTACTTCACAATTCTAAGTTTAACCCTTTCCCAAACGACAAACTTATGGACTAGACCAAATTAAAAGCATTTGCAGACGACAATTCACATCTTGCTGAAAAGATGATTTCTGTCTAGGATAGGTTAAAAAAATTGTGGAAAAAGGAGAAAATGCTGGTTTCCAGCATTTTCTCCTTTTCCCACAATGTTTTCAAAAGGCTACTATTCCAGACACGTAAAAACCAGGGATTGTTTGGGAAAGGGTTAAGCAACATAGAATCTGAAGGCTTTTGAAAACATCGAGAAAAAAGAATAAAGCGTAATGAATATTTTGGTCATATTATAGTGACACCTAACAAGTTCTTGTCAGTCCTGGCTTTCACAATTCCTAGCCTGCTGTTCTGATGTGTCTTGCAAAGGAGAAGCTACAACATTCGTTAAGGAATGAAACTGACTTCTAGATTACCAGTCCTACAGTTTTAACTTTGAGCTCTAACAGATTACACCCGACACAATACATGTCAGCTTTAGTCTGGTAAAAGGGGGTTTAATTCTTTACCACACAATCCCTACTTTCAACGACAATGAGAAAGAAGCCTTTTGGAAACATTGTAGGAAAAGGAGAAAATGTTGGTAACCAGCATTTTCTCCTTTTCCCACAATGTTTCCTACCATTTCAAAAACAAATTTCAATTTTTGAGCCACATTTATTTTGTCGTCTGCAAGTGCTTACAATTTGTACAAGTCTAAAATTTTATTGTTTGGTAAATAAAGAGTTAAACAAAAAAATCTTAGACTGGTCCAAATCGAAAGCACTTGCAGACCACAAAATAAACGTAACTCAAAAACTGAAATTTGTTTCCTGTAGGGTAGAAAACATTGTGGGAAAAGCAGAAAATGCTGGCTACCAGCATTTTCTCCTTTTCCTACAATGTTTTCTTTCTCAGGGTCGTAAAAAGTCCGGATTGTATGGTAAAGAGTTAAGGCATCTCACTCATACCAAGTAAAAGCCACATAATTACAGACCATTAAAACCCATTTCCTCTAACAACCAGCTGCCATGTGAGGTAGAATGGTCCTTGGATATGCAGAAAATTGCCCAACAGCACAAAGTTTCCACCAAGGTCAGCCTAATTGGCCACCACTAGCTGATCTGAGCAGATCAATAACCCTTTACTCCATAGATACTCATTTCGACGCATTGCTTGTAGGAGCCTTTGGAAAACATTATGACAAAAGGTGAAATTGCTCATGACGAGCAATTTCACCTTTTGTCACAATGTTTTCTATGCCATTAACTCTTTACCACACAACGAAATTCTAGACTAGTCCAATTTCAAGGCAGTTGCAGACGACAAAATAAATGTGACTAAAAAATTGAATTTTGATTTTGGAAGGGTAGAAAACATTGTGGGAAAAGGAGAAAATGCTGGTATCCAGCATTTTCTCCTTTTCCCACAATGTTTTCAAAAGGCTTCTTTCTCAGGGGCATCAAAAGTAGGGATTGTGTGGTAATGGGTTAATAGGTGTCATATACACATAAGAAACGGCTTCATCCTTGCTATTATATAGGGTCAAAATTAGAGATACCATAGAAATGCTCTATGGGGTTGGGGGTTAAACCCCATTTTCCCTAAGGTTGGCTCATGTATTTTCATAATTCCCACAAATAAGACACTTACTCTCTTTTATAGTACAACTTCATATAGGATAAACTTTTATAAATACTATTTGTAAGGGAAGTCACATGCATCCAACTATATTGGGAATAATCATGCTCTTACTTCATATTTTATGTAAAAAACCCTCAACAAGCTCTTTAACTCTTTACCACACAAGAAAATTTTAGACTGGTCCTAATTGAAAGCATGTGCAGATGTCAATATAAAAGTGACTGAAAATTAGAAATTTGTTTTGTGAAGGGTAGAAAACATTGTGGGAAAAGGACAAAATGCTGTTGACCAGCATTTTCTCCTTTTCCCACAATGTTTTCAAAAGGCCTCTATCTTAAGGTCGTAAAAACCAGGGATTGTTTGGGAAAGGGTTAAAATAGTCGCAAAATGTAAGACCAAAATTTATGTCGTAGTTTCTCAATCCATACCAAGAAGTTTCTAATTCTAAAATCTATGAATGTGTAAAAATTATTTCTCATAATTTTTTTAGGAAAGATTATATACATTATATACTCTATTTTCATCTGTGATGCAGAAATTTTATTCTTATACAGTTCAATAACATTTTTCCTGAACATTCCCCTAGCTATTGTTACACCTGCAGAATCGAGAGAGATTAGTATAAGTTGTAAGAACTTGTTTCTCAATCGATGTAAAATAAATATGTTTAAACTAAATATTGTTGTGGTGATAGAAAAAGAAATGAATATTTTCAATCTTAACTTGAAATTATTGCAATTGAATGGCTGTTTTTTCTTTTGGTCAGAATATCTGGAAAAAATGTTGGCAATATACAGTACCCCAATCTGGTGATCATAATAACATGTGGTCATAATTCAGACAATAACAGGCTAATATCCGTCACCAACATGGACTATAGATGAAGGAAAATAATGTATTATAAAAGGTAAATGATAATAATTTTCCTGAACAAAACCTATGTTGTGGGTTTCTATATGAATTGTTTCGCTGAGATTGTCCACATAAGCAAGCACAACATAGGTTTTGATGAGGAACTTATAATTTTTTAACTGGAATACCCCGACTGCTCTCCGCCTCTAACTAAAAGACAAAAATAAAATTGGCTCTAATTTGTGCCTGTGCAATGCAGAGAAATGACCCTCCCCCTACAACATGACCCATGGGTCATTTCTCTACATAGAGGAATGACCCATGGGTCATTTCTTTACATATGGGAATGACCCGGGTCATTTCTCTACGTAGAGTAATGACCTGGGTCATTCCTCTACGTAGTGAAATGACTTCTGGGGTCATTTCTCTACGTAGAATAAAGTCATTTCTCTGCATTACACCTGCAGCTATTATGTTACCCTTTACCAAACCAACATTCTGTTGTTTAACTCTTTACCAAACAAAATTCGAGACTTTTCCAAATGGGCACAATTGCAGATGACAAAATAAAATTGACTCAAAAGTTGAAATTTGGGTTGGGAAGGGTAGAAAACTTTGTGGGAAAAGGAGAAAATGCTGTTTACCAGCATTTTCTCCTTTTCCCACTATGTTTTCAGAAAGCTTCTTTCTCGGGGTCATGAAAACCCGGGATTGCCTGGTAAATGGTTAATCCTCCAAGAAGAACACTTTTCTTAAGAAAACATCTTGGCACAAGGAGGAAAAATTGCTAGTAACCAGCATTTGCTCGCATTTCAAACCTTTTTCTACCTTTTTCTTTGATGACTCATTAACCCATTACCACACAATCCCTACTTTTGACGCCCCTGAGAAAGAAGCCTTTTGAAAACACTATGGGAAAAGAAGAAAATGCTGGTAACCAGCATTTTCTCCTTTTCCCACAGTGTTTTCTACCTTTCCCTGAACAAATTTCAATTTTTCAGTCACCTTTATTTTGTCGTCTGCAAATGCTTTCAATTTGGACCAGTCTAAAATTTTCTCGTGTGGTAAAGAGTTAACTCTTTACCACACAGCAAAATTTTGGACTTGTCCAAATTGAAAGTATTTGCAGACTTCAAAATAAATGTGAATCAAAAATTGAAAATTGATTTGGGAAGGGTAGAAAACATTGTGGGAAAAGGAGAAAATGCTGGTTACCAGCATTTTCTCCTTTTCCCACAATATTTTAAAAGGCTTTCTTTCTCAGGGTCGTTAAAAGTAGGGATTATGTGGTAAAGAGTTAAACAGTAATTCTTCAGCTATATGATAATAACTTAACCCTTTACCAGACGACCAAATGTTATCCTTATTCAAATTGACAGCATTTGCAAATAACAATTTTAATGTGGCTCAAATGATGCAATTTTTCTCTAATTGGGTAGAAAAACATTGTGGGAAAAGGAGAAAATGCTGCACTGATATTTGGAGATTTTGTAGTTCTTCCTAGTATACAAAATTTGTAAGCAAAACTGATGCCAAAAAAAATCAGGTTTGAATATATAATCCAACTGTGTAATATGGGACCCCTAAAATTAGGGCTTCAACGCCTTCCTTTTTCGTTGTTACTTCCAGTGTACCCCCCCAATTTTAAAAGCTCTGTAAAAACTCTGCTTCATCAAATTTACCTTGTATCTACCATGAAAAGAATATGTCCAAGTATCTAGCACCAACTTTCTAAATTAACCCTTCTTTAACTCATTACCAGATGACAAAATTTTAGACAAATTGAAAACATTTGCAGACGACAAAATAAAAGTGACTGAAAATTTGAAATTTGTTTTGTGAAGGGTAGAAAACATTGTGGGAAAAGGAGAAAATGCTGGTTATCAGCATTTTCTCCTTTTTCCAACAATGTTTTCTAAAGGCATCTTTCTCAGGGTTGTCAAAAGTAGGAACTGTGTGGTAATGGGTTAAATGACAAAATTTCAGACAGTTTAAGATTAAAATTTTCTGCAGAGAACAAAAGCCAATTGTTACACAAATTACACAAACTTTGTGTTTGAAAGGTTAGAAAACATTGTCGGAAAATGGACAAAATGCTGGTTATCAGTATTTTCTCCTTTTCCTGCAATATTTTCAAGAGTCCTTTTCTTTTGGGGATGTTTAACCCTTTACCAAACAATCCCTGGTTTTTACGACCCCAAAATAGAAGCCTTTTGAAAACATTGTGGGAAAAGGAGAAAATGCTGGTAACCAGCATTTTCCCCTTTTCCCTCAATGTTTTCTCTTCTGCTGGAAACAAATTTCAATTTTTGAGTTACGTTTATTTTGTCGTCTGCAAGTGCTTTTAATTTGGACCAGCCTAAAATTTTGTCGTTTGGTAAAGGGTTAAACTAAAGATTGTGTGGTAAACGCTAAACAAGGGTAATGGTCATTTTGTAAACTTGGATATATGTTCACTTGGGGTACTTTTACTAAACCATGTAGATCTATATTAACTTTTTTAGAAATGAATATACCCATAAACAATCCCTACTTTAACCAATGGTTTGAGCTGGGGTAAAGTTTTGCAAATATATAGTCAATTTGTAACACTATGCAGTTCAGGGAACTTATTTTTGAAAGGTTCGAAAAATATAGCAGGAAAAGGAAAAAATGCTAGTTACCACCATTCTCATCTTTTAACCCTTTCCCAAACAAGCTGTGGTTTTTACGTGTCTGAAGTAAAAGTCATTGAAAACACTGTTGGAAAAGGAGAAATTGCTCGGAATGAGCAATTTCTCCTTTTCCAACAGCGTTTTCTACCCTTTTTGAGAACTTTCTGCAATTTTCTCCAAATCTAAAATCTAAAATTGTCGTCTGCAAACTCTTTCGGTTTGAAAGGGTGCAAAATTTGATGTTTGGGAAAGGGTTAATCACAAAACCTTCAAAGGCCTCCTTTCTCAAAGTTGTAAAAAATGTTGGTTGATTGATTGATTGAAAAGTGTTTAACGCTGTTTTCAACATTATTTCAGTTATATCATGGCGGCCAGCGCACCTATCCATGTTTTCCTAGAGTCTCTTCTACCAGTACTCCACAAAATTTTCTTTCCAAGCCACTGGCTGCTTTCCCACATAACCATCATAGAAACAATGGTCAGCAGTGGGAGAGGAATGAATCCTGTCGCAATGACTATCATCAATCATCAAAAAGAAATTTGCCGAGCCAGGTAAAAAATGTTGGATTGACTGACAAAGGGTAATTTAGTTATCTAATTTTCATTTTCTTAACCCTTTACCACACAATCCCTACTTTTGTCGACCCTGAGAAAGATGCCTTCAGAAAACACTGTGGGAAAAGGAGAAAATGCTGGTAACCAGCATTTTCTTCTTTTCCCACAATGTTTTCTACCATTCACATTACACATCAGAAAATTTAAGTCACTTTTATTTTGTCATCTGCAAATGCTTTCGATTTGAACAAACCTAAAATTTAGTTGTTTGGTAATGAGTTAGTCAACATTAGGGTAAGGTCATCTTATTACAGAGCTCCCGATAAAAGGGAGTAATCGTATTCTAAAGTCATTATTTCTCTTTGAAACCCTATGTTGTGGGTACTAATTAGACTTGTCTGAATGAGTACCCACTACATATGGTTTGGTGAAAACAATTAATATTTTCAATTTTGAAATCAATACTCACTCTCTCTATCTGAAGCTCTTGTTATTAACTTGAATATAATTCTAAAGGTGCAAGGCATTTAACCCATTCCTGTCCTTTTTCGTAATCTTTACCTTTTCCGAAACAAAGTTCAATTTTTTTCAGTCAGATTTATTTTGTTATCTACAAATGCTTTTAATTTTCAAGACTGCAATTTTGTCATTCGGTAACAGGTTAACTCTATTGCAAGCATATAAAACAAACAACCTGGTTGATAAAACAATATTTCCAGCATTTTGAAGTATGTCAAACTAGCGCAAAAACTTGAAATTACATATATCCTTACTTTATCGAAGAAAATTGAAAAGCACAGAAACGGGTTTAAAGTTTGTTTTCATTATTTTCGAGAATAATACGACAATTATTGAAGTAAAATTTGCCTTCTTCTGAATGTATTTAGGAAATCAGGAACATAATTTTATATGTCTTGCCTACATTCTAGTAGCACAGTTTTAACCCTTTAGCCCATAAGGCATTTCTATGGTATCTCTAATCCACCCTAAATAACAGCAAGGATGAAGCCGTTTCTTATGTGTATATGACACTTTTTGATAGCATAGAAAACATTGCGACAAAAGGTGAAATTGCTCGTCACGAGCAATTTCACCTTTTGCCACAAAGTTTTCCAAAGGCTCCTACAAGCAATACATAGAAATGAGTATCCATGGAGTAAAGGGTTTATTTACTCTCTGTTAGACTTGTCCAAATTGAAAGTTTTTCAATTGGCACGAGCCTATGAGAAAGCAATGTTCGGTAAATTCTGTGTTGATAAGACATAAAACAATGTTCCTAAGGTCTTTATATATATAAATACTACCTTAACAAAATATTCTACAACCCATCATAGATATTGCGCTCTACCAAATCGTACTGAAACAAGGGAGATGAATCTTGAAAATCCAGTCTACATCATTAAACCAGAGTTGTTTCCCTTGACAAATCAGCTATGTAACATTTTGACCTTATATACCTGATCCTCCACATGGAGAAATCATGTTCATACCTGCAACTGCTTGCTTCAGCTAGAAATTAGTACTATTACATAAAAAGAAAACAAATCTTTAATAGTCTATATATTGCTCACATGTTTTCATTTGCCATTTAAGTCTTTACCTAACAAGAAAACTTTAGTCTTAGACTTGTACAAATGGAAAGCTTTTGCAGAGAACAAATTTAATGTTACTCAAATATTAAAGTTTAATTTGGGTGGGGTAGAAAACATTTTGGGAGAAGGAGAAAATGCTGGTTACCAGCATTTTCTCCTTCTCCCACAATGTTTTCAAAAGGTTTCTATCTTGGGGTCATAAAACCCAGGGATTGTTTGGTAAAGAGTTAAAGCCCCAAGCCCCCTTCATTTTTTTTTTTTTTATTCCCCCCCCCCTTTCCATCTTCTTAGGGAGGGTAAGAGACCACTAAACAATGAAGAAAAAATGAATGACAGTGTTACAAGACAGTGATAAGATGCATTTTTGGTCACAGAAACTAAATCAAAACTAAAGCCCAGGCCGAAATCAGAGAAGAGGCTGGGAGATGTGCATGCATAAGAGGTAGTAAACAAAGTGTTGGTATAAAAAATAGGCACCTTCGTACCAAGAAATAACAATTGTTGGAATCAAAAATAGGCAGCCTTTTACCAAGAAATGACAATTGTTGTTATCAAAAATAGGTAGCCTCCTACTAGTGGTGGGCCGATGATCGACTATAGTCGAAAGTCAGTTGGTTTTGGCTTCCGATCCCGATAATCGATTGAGAAATCCTGGAATCGATTGTAGTCGGTTGATAAGCTGGCTTGGTGCCAAAACTTGAATTCTGGTTTTTAACGCTTGGTTTTGTGACTATTATTAATCACAATCTTGGATTTTAAACATAGTAGATAACAAACACAAAATCTGGTTGAAAAATGAGAAACGAATCGTTGTTCATGAATGTCTTGACAAAAGTTGACAACTCGGCAAGCTTCTCTGAGCCCGGGTTTTGACATTTGGAAATTTGAAATGACCTGTCTTTGGCGATGAAAGACATCTGTCTAAATGTCAATCTGAGGCATGAAATTATCATCTAAAACTTCATTTAACCTAGCTTGCGTGCATCGGGCAGAAACACGGATTAACCACGATCAGTATAAAATGCGAAGGACACCCGCATGAAAATGAAGCTGGCGAGTCTATTATGACAGAGTAACGATCGAAGGTGTTATTCCTCTTTTCTAGTGTAAAGTAACAGCATTTTAAGTTACTTGCTATTTAAACTGACTAAATTATGTCGAATCATGTAGTAATCCTTCTCCAGAAACTAATTGTCAATAAAAAATAAATCGCCATAAAAGCGCGAAAACCCATGACACTACGGTGAGCAGCGTGGCATCGTCCGATCAGAGAGACTTCAAACCATCTTCTTTTCTTTAATAATGAAATTTAACAGTGGATTTACACAAATTTCTGAATAAAGCAATAAGTGAAAGTTAAAATTCTGTTCATGAGTGGAAAAAAAATATTGTTTTTGAAAATAAAGGGGGGGGGGGGTGGGGGGAGAAAGAGGGTCGTCTGTCGTCTGCGAATATTTGAACTATAAGGTATATGTCTGATTCTTTTTTAACTCATTTGGAAATTATAAGGAACAAATTGAATGATATTGATTAAAGTGCAGAATACAATATCTTTATAAATTTAATACACGAAGACTGTCATGTTTAGAATATTATCACAATATTTTAAGCAAAAAGTGATTCTCAGTTATATGGAATTACAGTCTAAACCGATTGTACTATCGATAGCTAGTTGGTTTGCTCTTCCGATTACAAAGCGATAATCGATTGAGATTTTAAACCGATTGCCCAACACTACCTCCTACCAAGAAAGGACAATTATTATCAAAAATAGGTAGCCTCCTACCAAAGAAGGACAATTGCTGTTATCAAAAATAGGCAGCCTCGTACCAAGAAAGGACAATTGTTGTTATCAAAAATAGGTAGCCTCGTACCAAGAAAGGACAATATTATTATTATTGCTATTATCAAAAATAGGCAGCCTCGTACCAAGAAATGACAACTGCTGGTATAAAACATAGGCAGCCTCGTACCGAGAAATGACAACTGTTGGTATAAAAAATAGGCAGCTTCGTACCGAGAAATGACAACAGTTGGTATAAAAATTGGCAGCCTCGTACCAAGAAATGACAATTGTTGGTATCAAAAGTATGCAGCCTCGCACCAAAAAATGACAATTGTTGGTATCAAAAATAGGCAGCCTCGTACCACAAAATGACAATTGTTGTTATCAAAAATAGGCAGCCTCGCACCAAGAAATGACAATTGTTGTTATCAAAAATAGGCAGCCTCGTACCATGAAATGACAATTGCTGTTATCAAAAATAGACAGTCTTTACCAAGAAATGACAAAAATTGTTGGTATCAAAAATAGGCAGCCTCATACCACGAAATGACAATTGTTGTTATCAAAATAGCCAGTCTTTACCAAGAAATGACAATAATTGTTGGTATCAAAAATAGGCAGCCTTGTATCACGAAATGACAATTATTGTTATCAAAAATAGGCAGCCTCCTACCAAGAAATGACAATTATTGTCATCAAAAATAGGCAGCCTCGTACCAAGAAAGGACAATAATTATTGTTGTTATCAAAAACAGGCAGCCTCGTACCAAGAAAGGACAATTGTTGTTATCAAAAGTAGGTAGCCTCACACCAAGAAATGACAAGTGTTGTTATCAAAAATAGGCAGTCTTTACCAAGAAATGACAATTGTTGGTATCAAAAACAGGCAGCCTTGTACCAAGAAATGATAATTGTCGGTATCAAAAACAGGCAGCCTCGTACCAATGAATGAATGAATAAATAGTGTTTTATGGCCCGTCGACAACTTAGGTCATATTGGGCGCACTTACTTAGTAAACAATAATGCGAGGTGAAAATAACACACATGTGCAACAACATAAGACAAGCATGATTTTTAATGAGGAATGGATGAAACACAAAATGATGCCCCTTTTGTCGCCTTTTACGACATGCATGCTGTCGCTTTTGTTCCGCCAGATGAAATGGCAGATGTGACGATCGCAGGACTGCAGTGGTTTAGTTTATTCTTATACCCCCGACCTCGTACCAAGAAATGACAATTGTCGTTATCAAAAACAGGCAGCCTCGTACCAAGAAATGACAATTGTCGTTATCAAAAGTACGCAGCCTCGCACCAAGAAATGACAACTGTTGTTATCAAAAATAGGTAGCCCCTGACCAAGTAACGACAATTGCTGGTATCAAAAATAGGCAGCCTCGTACCAAGAAATGACAATTGTTGTTATCAAAAATAGGCAGTCTTTACCAAGAAATGACAATAATTGTTGGTATCAAAAATAGGCAGCCTCATAGGCAGCCTCGTACCAAGAAATGACAACTGTTGGTATCAAAAATAGGCAGCCTGGTACCAAGAAATGACAACTGTTGTTATCAAAAATAGGCAGCCTCGTACCAAGAAATGACAATAATTGTCATCAAAAATAGGCAGCCTCGTACCAAGAAATGATAATTATTGTTGGTATCAAAAATAGGCAGCCTCGTACCAAGAAAGGACAATTGTTGGTATCAAAAACAGGCAGCCTCGTACCAAGAAAGGATTATTGTTGGTATCAAAAACAGGCAGCCTCATACTGAGAAATGACAACTGTTGTTATCAAAAATAGGCAGCCTCATACTGAGAAACAACAATTAAGTTCCAGTTCCAGCTACTTTAATGTTCTTTCGAACATTTATTTTTTTATTTCAAGACATTCCTGTACTGTGCATATTTTCCTACACTTCATTATCATATTTTGTGCCTTGTATCCAAATAAGCATAGCTATTTTACATAATTATCCTATCAATTAACCCATTACCACACAATCCCTACTTTTGATGCCCTTGAAAAAGAAGCCTTTAGAAAACATTGTGGGAAAAGGAGAAAATGCTGGTAACCAGCATTTTCCCCTTTTCCCACAATGTTTTCTAACCTTCCCAACACAAATTTCAAATTTTCAGTCACTTACATTTTGTTGTCTGCAAATGCTTTCGATTTGGACAAGTGTAAAATTTTGTCGTTTGGTAATGAGTTAAAACTTCTTTCAGGTAAACAACTTCTAGTACCTTTTCTGAAAATGTTGTCTACCTACTTGATATTTTACTAAATTTTTCAGCCTAAATTTTTCATCAAGAGAGCATGGAGCTTCAATCATCTTGGGGAAAAATCTTGACAAACAATAAGAATGTTGACATCAGTTTAGCCTATGAATATTTTAAACTCATGTTTATTTTACCATGTTTACCCTATACAAGACAATCCTGAATATAAATGACCCTTACACAAAACAATTTTGAAAACATTGTGGGAAAAGAAGAAAATGCTGGTAACCAGCATTTTCTCCTTTTCCCACCATGTTTTCTCTCATTTCAAAGACACGAAACCATAAACCATCTTTTGACATACAATGAATTTGTTTCTTTCAAATTACCTTATTTTTTGAACATGTCTGAAATTTTGCTGTGTGGTAAAGGGTTTAACAAGAGTCGAAAGTAAGAAAGCAGTAAACATATATACAAGAAGCTTTTTTGCAAGTCTAAATGAAAAAGAAAGTGCAGTCAAACCTGTCTTCAAGACCTCCTGAATTATCCCTCTACCAAACAACAAAATTTTAGACAAATCCAAACAAAAAGCATTAAATTTGGAAATTCTAATATGGGTGCAATGATGGTATTTTTGTTTGATGAGGTAGAAACCCTTCTTGGAAAAGGAGAGCATGTGGTTACCATCATTTTCACCTTTTCCAACAATGTTTTCAAAAAGCCTTCTTTTTCAGGATTGTTAAAATATGGGATTATATGGTAAAGAGTTAACCTTCAGAGTGCCCAATGAACCAAAAAAGATTTTAACACTAGAAAAAATAGATCCTCAAAATATTCACATTCATGGTTCCTTTTGCCAATGAAATTTCTGACAAGCCAAAGGTGCAGATCAAAGATTAGACAGCACATTTTGTGCTGTCTAATCTTGATGTACACAGGTAGTAAAGGTCTACTGTTGTGTTGTTTCAGTAACCAGCAAAATCAATTCACTTGAACTTGCATCAACAGACCACCTGTGGTAAGAAACCAATTTCTTATTCCTCTTTAGTGGTCTCTGAAAACAGGTTTCACTGTATCTCAAGCCAGCATTTTTTTTAACTCTTTACCAAACGACAAAATTTTAGACTGCTCCAAACTGAAAGCTTTTGCAGACGACAATATACATGTAACTCAAAAATTGAAATTTGTTTCCAGCAGGGTAGAAAACATTGTGGGAAAAGGAGAAAGTGCTGGTTACCAGCATTTTCTCCTTTTCCCATAATGTTTTCAAAAGGCTTCTATCTCAGAGATGTAAAAACCAGGGATTGTTTGGGAAAGACTTAATTAAAACAAAAACACCTGCAGTCATACTAAAGGTACATGTATAAAGCAGTAGGCAAACAACACAGAGAACAAAAAGTTGGGTGCATCTGATGTCGTATCAAAATTAATTGCAAATGCTGCTCTATCAAAGTTAATGTCAAATATTGTTTATTGTGCATTTACCCCAATCACCATAATTTCATTAGGGGAAAATATACTGGGGCATTGTTGTTAAACAAAAAATACTATGGGACTTACATGTATATCATATTCTAATAAATAACTAAATTGTTCATATTGATGGTGTTTGTAGACAACAATTTGAAATATATGTGACCCAAATGATTTTTGTCCCTCTTACAAATCATTGCGGGAAAAGAAAAGAATGCTAGTAACTAACATTTTCTCCTTTTACCACCATGTTTTGAAGGTCCCCCCCCCCTCCAATCCATAAAAACCTAGATTATTAGGGGAAAACTTAAGTGCAATCTAAGCTAAGATTAACCCTTTACCAAACAATCCCTGGTTTTTACAACCCTGAGATAGAAGCCGTTGGAAAACATTATGGGAAAAGGAGAAAATGCTGGTCACCAGCATTTTCTCCTTTTCCCACAATGTTTTCTACCCTTCCCAAAACAAATTTCAATTTTCGACTTACATTTATTTGTCGTCTGCAAGTGCTTTCAATTTGGACCGGTCTAAAATTTTGTCCTCTGGTAAAGAGTTAAATCTGAATTACCCTACATGTATATGTTTTATATATTGTGCACTTTCCCATGGTCACCAGGAATTAATTAGTGGAAAATTAAGCCAAACTGCATGTTATATGGTAAACTGAAGTTCAACCCTTTACCCAACAATCCTGGTTTTAAGCAACACTGAGGAAGAAAGCTATTATAACCATTGCTGGGAAAAGGAGAAAATGCTGGCAACCAGCATTTTCTCCTTTTCCCACAATGTTTTCAACTATTCCCAAATCAAATTTCAAGTTTTGAGATGCATTTATCTTGGCCTTTGGAAAAGCTTCTCATTTGGATAAATCTAAAATTTTGTCATTTGGTAAAGAGATAAAAAAATTAATTGCAATAACAGACCTCCAGATAAAAGGGAATGATGGCATTCTAAATCCATTATTTCTCTTTTAACTCATTACTACACAATCCCTACTTTTGACGCCCCTGACAATGAAGCCTCAAAGAAAATGTTGTTGTTTGGTAAAGACAAAATGACGAATGACAAAATTTTAGACGGGTCCAATTTAAAAGCATTTGCAGATGACAAATCAAATGTGAATAAAAAGTTGAAATTAGTTTTAGGAGGGGTAGAAAACATTATGGGAAAAGAAGAAAATGCTGGTTACCAGCATTTTGTTCTTTTCCAATATTGTTTTCAAAAGGCTTCTATCTTGGGGTTGTTAAAAGTTGGGATTGTGCGATACAGAGTTAAACCCTATCTTGTGGATGCTCATTAGAATTATCTCCATGAGACGATTCTAATGGGTTGACAACAAAGGGTTTAGTGGAGAAAAATTTATATTTAACCCGTTCCCAAACGATAAATTTTGGACACTCCCAAACCAAAACAGTTTGCAAACAAAAATTTTAGATTAAGAGAAAAAAGCAGACAGTTCTCAAAAAGGGTAGAAAACACTGTGGGAAAATGAGAAATTGCTCGTTACGAGCAATTTCTCCTTTTCCCACAGTGTTTTCAAACGACTTTTACTGTGGACACGTAAAAACCAGGGCTTGTTTGGGAAAGGGTTAAGTTTTAAAATCTATATCACTCCCTTTATCTGGAGACCTGAATTACTATGACAAAAACTTTTCTGCGAAACATAGGCAAAGGCGTCTATTCTGTTTTTTCACTGAGGCTTAATTTTCAAAATAATTGGGTTTACAAAAATCCATGTGACAGTTAAATTGAAACTTTCAATACAACATTACTGACTTTGAACTTTTGGAGGAAAAAAAGTCTGTCAAGATGAAGAAGAATAGAAAACATCATAGTAAATAGCAAAAAAAAAACAAGGTCTACTTTATGAAAGGAGTTCAACCACCATTCTTAGTCCACAAGTCAAAATTAAAAAGTAAAAATTTACAGAAAGTAACAAAAGTAGCAAAATGTACCCACTACAAATAAAGTGTCCAGCTTTGTTTGTGTTGCTATGGAAACCCATCGCTATGTTAGACCATAGTCCTTAAGTGCAGTTTCTAAAGCCTCGTCCTTGCAAATATAAAAACATAGCGAGGAGTTAGTAAGGACCGTAACTCCTGTGATAAGCATATTGGTACTGCAGCTATCTGGGCCACTGTGCTTGTTTATAGTTTATTACTGTTTTTATCGACTTTTCCTATCTTCCAAACCTTTTATTATCGACTTTTCCAATCTTCCAAACCTTATTTTTTATCTAAAACAGAAGACTGAATAATATTTTTTTTTAAAAGAATACAAACCAAAAATGCATTCTTTAAAATGAAACATATCCCAAATCATTTTCAATTGACCAAAAATGAATATAAATTTGTTCCACTGTCTTATCAGATATTTCTTTTCTCTTTCCTACACCAGCTCTTTGCTTTTCCTACCAAATTTCTTTCACTTTTGAAATTTCACATACAAATGGGATAGAGAAACAATTATACACCAAAACCTAAATAAGCCTCAAAGCTTTCAAAAGTCAGGCATGCAACAGAATAATGGTTTTCATGTTATCCTCTATTTCATCAAATTTGAATATCTAAAACTTTCTAAAATTCCCTCCAAATTTACTTATTTGCCTTTAGAGGGGAATATGAGAAATATCAGGGAAAACTCAGACTATCATAAGAAAAAAGTTTTTTTTTTTTTGTACAACAATTTTGCTTTCTGCTTGTTATATTAACCTTTTACCGAATGATCCCTGGTTTTTTACGACCCTGAGACAGAAGGCTTTTGAAAATATTGTGGGAAAAGGAGAAAGTGCTGGTAACCAGCATTTTCTCCTTTTCCCACAATATTTTCTACCTCGCTGGAAATAAATTTCAATTTGTGAGCTGCATATATTTTGTCACCTGCAAGAGGTTTCAATTTGGACCAGTCTAAAATTTTGTCATTTGGTAAAGAGTTAAAATCATATCTGGATACAATTAGTTTAAGCTAAGACCTGTGTAATGCACTTCCCGTGAAAATTCTAATTGGTTGATAAATAAGGATAAATAATGATTTATGCAGAAATAATATTTTTGCACATTTCTAACAGATCACAAATTCTGTTTACGTCTATCTTGAAATTATTTTCTGATACTTTTGTTATTTTTCTGAAAAGGGAGGTAATTACTATCTTTTTTTGAATTGAGAATATAGTGGTTTTAGATTGAAAATGATAATTCAAAGAAGAATGGAAAAAATGAATCGATGAAAGTAGTTCAAATATACTCATTTTTAATTATAGCTAATTTTGCAGGATGATATTTTAGTGGAAATAGCTGTTTTCCATTACACAGGTCTTACCTTAAAGTTCAAGATAGGACGGAAGGATAAAAACAGCATTAAATGACGCTGACAGTGGTCCAGTAATCAAGGGTACATGGACACCAAAAGTGCTAACACATCACCAAATCCATCCATAGTTGATGAGGTAATTTAACATGTGTCCACAACATAGGTTTTGTACACGAAGATAAGCCCTTGAAATCTTTATGGCACAATCCCCAGTTTAACCCATTACCACACAATCCCTACTTTTGACGCCCCCTGAGAAAGAAGCCTTTTGAAAACACTGTAGGAAAAGGAGAAAATGCTGGTAACCAGCATTTTCTCCTTTTCCCACAGTGTTTTCTACCCTTCCCAGAACAAATTTCAATTTTTCAGCCACCTTTATTTTGTCGTCTGCAAATACTTTTAATTTGGACCAGTCTAAATTTTTCTTGTGTGGTAAAGGGTTAAACCATACTGAAAGAGAAGGCTTTGGAAAAGAATCTATGAATAGAAAACAATGCTGTATACCAATATTTTCTCCTTTTCCTACAATATTTTTTTCCTTTCTCAAAAACAATTTTTCAAAATGTGAGCAACATTCAAAAACTCATCTGCAAATACTTTCAATTCTGACTAGTATTAACCCTTTACCCCATAAGGTATTTCTATGGTATCTCTAATTGACCCTAAATAACAGCAAGGATGAAGCCATTTCTTATGTGTAAATGACATCTTTTGATAGTGTAGAAAACATTGTGACAAAAGGTGAAATTGCTCGTCACAAGCAATTTCACCTTTTGCCACAATGTTTTCCAAAGGCTCCTACAAGCAATGCGTAAAAATGAGTATCTCTGGAGTAAAGGGTTAAATTTTGTTGTTTGTTCAACCCTTTGCCAAACGACAAAATTTTTGACTGGTCCAAATTAAAAGCATAATTATGCTGACTACAAAATACATGTTATTTAAAACTTGAAACTTGACTTTAGAAGCATAGAAAACATTGTGGGAAAAGGAGAAAATGCTGGTTACCAGCATCTTCTCCTTTTCCAATGATGTTTTCAGAAGGCTTCTTCCTCTGAGTCTCAAAAACCAGGGATTGTTTGGTAAAGGGTTAAGAGTAAATGAGTAAATACCCCCAAATTTCGGCAGCATACTGACTTTACATCATATGACAAATTCTAAACTTGTCCAAAATGGAACCATTTACATAATTATGACAATAGAACTGTTACTAAAAAATCAAAAACATGTTTTTTGAAGGGAAGAAAATGTTGTTAACCAACATTTTCCTTTTCCCACAACATTTTTCTAAAGCCTTCTTTTACAGGGTATTTAAACTATGGATTCTTTGGTAGAATTCAGAAAGGTTATTAAAACATAAAGCCTGGCAAGCAAGAACAAAACAATATACAAGTGAAAAACTTTTGGCAACAATAATGCAGCAAATGTGATTGTATATCTATAGTAAGCTTCTGCAAATTTTCCTTCATCTACAATGTTACCAAATTTATCCATTGGTTATCTGATGATTGCAATTCTATTTGGGAGCTTGTATCGCTGTAAGCTTCAAATCCAATTTAACTCTTCACAAAATTATAGACCGGTCCAAATAGAAAGCATTTGCAGACAACAAAATAAATGTGACTGAAAAATTGAAATTTGGTTTGGGAAGGGTAGAAAAAATTGTGGGAAAAGGAGAAAATGCTGGTCACCAGCATTTTCTCCTTTCCCAAAATGTTTTCAAAGGCTTCTTTCTGTGGGTTGTTAAAAGTAGGGATTGTGTGGTAAAGGGTTAAGAGGGAAAATTAACATTAATTTAAAAATCATTTTGTATGAACAAATCAATAAAAGCTGGGTTAACCCTTTACTACACAATCACAACTTTTAAAGACCCTGAGAAAAAAAGGCTTTTGAAAACATTATGGGAAACACTGGAAGCCACTATGTTCTAATTTTCCCACAATGTTTTCCACACTTTCAAAGGTAAATTTTATGTTCGAGTTACATTGAATCCCTCATCTTTAACCCTTTACCAAACAATTCCGAGTTTTCACGACACTGAGAAATAAGCCTTCTGAAAACCTTGTGGGAAAAGGAGAAAATACTGGTAACCAGTATTTTCTCCTTTTCCCACAATGTTTTCTATGCTTTCCAAAACAAATTTCAATTTTTGAATAACATTAATTTTGTCGTCTGCAAATGTTTCCAATTTGGACTAGTCTAAAACCATGGTTTTTGGTAAAGAATTAAATACTTTTGATTTTGAGATGGCTAAAAGTTTGTTGTACGGTATACAGTTAACTCATGAACAATTTATAGCAACTTTCCCCTGCAGAAAAAAGAAGTAAAAATGTGCTAAGAAAAACATAACCTACTCTTTCAGGAAATTCCTCTTTTTCCCCCAACATGTTTTTTAAAACACCTTAGCGTTCTTTCTTTTCTTTATACAATTCATTTCTTGCTTTCAACTACAAGGAATCAAAACCCTTATAAAGGTTTTAAAGCATGTCAGAAATGTTTTTTTTCTGCAGACTGTATAGGTAAAAAACATGCATGTCTGATCTAAAAATACAGTTTTCAGTGCAATGAAAGACTGGCCTTGTGATTGCAATTTTCTGTTGCATTTGTCTGAGACTCAAAAGCAATCCATGCATGTGCCAACGTAGGGCTATTGTTGCTTTTAAGAATATGTACAAGGCAGGTTTGATTCCAAGTTAAAGTGCAGTTATGATACTAATATATCACTAATTACTGTATCAAAAATATTTTGATGGTTAACTGATCTCTGGCCATGGATTTTCCCTATGATTACTAATAGAACTAAAGTTTCTTTAAGGCCCTTTTTATCTTTATTTCAGATATATCTTAGCAGAGAGTTTACCTATCCATGCTTTCCAAGAGTTTCCCTTCCCTGTACTTGGCACAAGATTCTTCTCAAGTCACTGACTGTTTGCCCACAGAACCATCATTGAAACAAAATAAGAGATGAATGAATTCTGTCCCAAAGACTATCTTTTAAATCTCAGACACAAACTGGTCTTGCTGTAGATTTAACCATCAACTCCGAGTTGTCAAGTTCTGTATACTACTGACTGCTCAACAAGGGTTTGGCTAACTAGAGTTTGAAGTAAATACCTTCAGTCATGACAGAGATACCACAAAATGTCAAAATGTCAAAAGCTTTGCACAATGATGATACAACAAGACGATTAGGCCATGACAGTATCTGATATTTTCTCATAAAGCTAAAAGCGCCAGAATAATTATGTCTGAAAGCCAGTTTTGTAGCAAGACTATAACACAAACAAAGCTGAACATCACAGTTTATCTACAAAACAAGCAAATAGCACTTGCTAGTAACTTTCTGTGCTGCCATACAACAAACCCTCTCAAACAGTGTAAACTCCATTTTAACCCTTTACCTTATATGCCAATTTGAGGCTCTTCCATTTCAGCAGCAAATAAAGATATGACATCAAAAATATGGATAAATGAGGATACAAATATCTGATTGAGTGGAAAACATTGTGGCAAAAGGAGAAATTGCTTGTTACGAGCAATTTCTCCTTTTCCCACAATGTTTTCAAAAGCTGTCTCTTGTTGATGCATCAAAATGAGTATCTATGGAGTAAAGGGTTAAAAGCAGAAATCAGAAAAGCAATTAACCCTTTACCAAACAAACCCTGGTTTTACAACCCTAAGACAAAAGCCATTTGAAAACATTGTGGGAAAAGGAGAAAATGCTGGCAACCAGCATTCTCTCCTTTTCCAACAATCTTTTCTACCCTTCTAGAAACAATTTCAATTTTTGAATTACCTTTATTTCGTCATCTACAAGTGCTTTCAATTTGGACCAGTCTTAAATTTTGTCATTCAGGAAAGGGTTTTAAAGGTCGCTGCTTTGATAACCTTATAACCTCAAGCCATTTTAGCTTTCAAGAAATGTCTCCTTCTGCAAAGATGCTTTTAATAGTAATGCAAGATAGATAGATTTATCCGCAGAAAGCTACCGGTTACTTTTGCTTATATTTTTTTCTTCAGCAGCATAATTCAGAAGCATAGAAAAATATGTTTTGTAAGCATAAGCATATAGAAGATGTAAAAGGTAAAGAAAAATAATCTTGAACATCTCACAAAATATCCAATATATAATCCGAGACCAAACTGTAGATTCCATGAAGTCTCATCCAGATCTTGATCTACAATGTCCTTTAACCCTTTACCACAAGATTCCCACTTTTAATGACCTTGGGAAAGAAGCCTTATGAAAACATTGTAGGAAAAGGAGAAAATGCTGGTAACCAGCATTTTCTCCTTTTCCCACAATGTTTTCGAACCTTCACAAAACAAATTTCAAATTTTCAGCCACTTTTATTTTGTCATCTGCAAATGATTTAGATTTGGACAAACCTAATATCTTATCGTTTGGTAATGAGCTAACCGTTAATCACAAGATCCCCACTTTTAACAGTCCCAGGGAAGAATGCCTTTGAAAACATTGTGGAAAAGTAGAAAATGCTGGTTACCGAGCACTTTCTCTTTTTCCCCACAATGTTTTCTACTCTTATAGAGGAAAATTGCATATTTTGAGTTACACTTTGTTGTCTGCAAATGCTCTCAATTCTGACAAATATAAAATTTTGCTGTTTGGTAAAGAGTTAAAACGGTATGATTTATTGATTCTACTCTGTTTAACGCCATCTTCAACATTGCTCAAGTTATATTCCATTGACCAGTGCACCTATCCATGCTTTCCTGGAGTTTCTTTTACAAGTACTCCGCAAAGTGTTCTTTTGAAGCCACTGACTTCTTTCCCACAAAAATTCATCATCGAAACAATAGTCCGTAGTGAGAGAGGAATGAATCCTGTCACAATGACTATCATCAATCTTTGGAAAGAAATTGGCCGAGCCAGGGATCGAACCAGCGATCACATGTTTTCAAGTCTTGTATGCTACCAACCAAGGTATTGGGGCTCGACTTATAACTGAAGAAAGTTGTATGCAGTCTGTTCACTGATACATGCGAAAACTTTATCATTCTGTACGACAATAAATCATCCCATTCCGTATATATATTGGTTCTAACTCATGGGGGGCAACCATAGTTACAATCCATTGAAATGCAAACAGATTTCATCGTAACTCTTTACCACACAATCCCGACTTCTAACAACCCTGAAAACGAAGCCTTTTGAAAACATTGTGGGAAACGGAGAAAATGTTGGTAACCAGCATTTTCTCCTTTTACCACAATGCTTTCTATCCTTCCAAAAACAAAATTCAAGTTTTGAGTCACTTAAAATTTGTTGTCTGCTTATGTTTTAAATTTGGAACAGTCCAAAATTTTGTCATCTGGTAAAATATTAAACATTACTAAAGAAGTACAAAGTATACATCAAAGATCAGACTCCACATTCTGTGCAACTGTATCTTGACCTATAGTAAAAATCAGAAGCCCTTGTTTTAGCCTACGACACAAAGGGCTAAATTACAAACATAGAAAAAAAAAAAACCACCCAACTTTCTATGATAGCAGAAATGGCTCATCACCCTTAACCCTTTCCCAAACAATCCCTGGTTTTTACATGTCTGCAGTAAAAGTCTTTTGAAAACACTGTGGGAAAAGGAGAAATTGCTCGTTACGAGCAATTTCTCCTTTTCCCACAGTGTTTTCTACCCTTTTGAGAACTTTCTGCCATTTTCTCCAAATCTAAAACTGTCGTCTGCAAACTTTTTCGGTTTGGAAGGGTCCAAAATTTATTGTTTGGGAAGGGTTAAAATATCATATGCCTAAGAAGGAGTAAGCTGCAGGCAAATCAGTTTCTCAAAGAGCCAGCACATCAAAAAAAACTTTCATATCCTTTCATGAACACAATGCATAGTTTTTCCGATGTTCTTCTACCAAGGTTTCCCATATTCTTCTACCCAGGTTTCCCATATTCTTCTACCAAGGTTTCCTATATTCTTCTACCAAGGTTTCGAAATAAAATGAATCACGCTCCGGCAAAAGGGGGCTTACTGCATCTCCATGATCCATGGTACTAATCAAGCCATAAAATACTTTGGATCCATAATAGCCTCTTCTCTTAAAAAATCAGCTTAATCATGAGATAGACTGGCCCTTGTACACACAGCAAATTGACCAATAGTGAAAAGCTTCGGCCCAAGTCAGCATGTGTGGACTACGCAACATGAACCTGGGTCGAGACTTTTCGCAGATGCATTATGCCCCCTTTTCACACGGTTCAAATGTTTCTGGGATTTCATTTCACACACTGGACGACATACAGGGCTCCATATAGAGGGGGTGATCTTGATTTCAAAATTAGAATAAATAAGACTTCTCCACTAAACCCTATACTGTGGGTACTCATTAGAATCGTCTCATCGAGACGATTCTAATGAGTACCCACAACATAGGATTTGGAATAAAAATAATGGAATTTAGAATACCATCACTCCCTCTTATCTGGACCTCTGATGTTACAAACAATTCATTACAAAACACCCACTAAGGTCATTCTTATACACTTAACATACAATAAACATAATCAATAGTCATACAGAACACTTAACAATTCACTTCACAATTCAACTTCAACATCCACATACAAACAGGATCCCAACATGACATTGCGAAGGCTCGGTTGTAGCTGCTTTTTCACTGAGTATTTTAAGCTGAAAAGGGTCATGACTGTGCCGAATATTTTTGGGGTTACTTGCCCTTCTAGTAAAACTAGATCTATCACTAAACCTAATTATACCCCCCTTTCCCCCCAATCAGCTCCTTGTCACAAAAACATGTCTTTGTCATAGAATGCAGAATGGTTTAGGACAAAAGCAAGAGCTGAAAAAAGTTCAAGGGGAGATAATTCCACAACAAATCACAGCAGGGTCATGCAAATTGCATGACTTCACACTGTGTGTAAATTTGAGTTCAGTACCTGACAAAGTGTTGGAGTATTACTTCAAACAAATTTGTGTTGATGGACAGACAGGCAGACAGACATGGTGATTCCAATTTTCCCCCTTCCACTATGTTGTGGAGAGTATAACTAGCCCAAGATTGAAGTGAATACTGACAGTAACGAGACACAGTAGAAAATATCAAAATCTTAGCATAACAATGAAGATGATAAAGTAGCAAACGACAGGGCTACGACACTATTTGACCATTTTCTTCCAGAACTTAACTAACCACATACATGTACAAATTCCAATTCACCAATAGGAAAAAGATCTCAAGACAAAATATAAAACAAAATAAAAATTCTTGCACCCATCACATTTCATGCATCACTCGTATGTAAACCCCAAATTTATGTTTCATTTGTCTACTTGAAAAATTGAGGGGAAAAAAAACAAGAGATACAGAGAAAAATATCTATAGTGATTCAACCCGTTACCAAACAAACCCTGGTTTTCACGACCAAGGAAGAAGTCTTTGAAAAAAATGAGGGAAAAGGAGAAAATGCTGGTAACCAGCATTTTCTCCTTTTTCCACAGTTTTTTATACCATTTCCAAATTCGACTCCAATTTTTAATAACACTTATTGTGGTGTCTGCGAAAGTTTTCAATATGGACAAGTGTAAAATTGTTTGGTTTGGTAATGAGTTTAGATGTTTTTTATAATAAAAGTTATGTCTGACTTTTCTTATCGAATATCAGATTGTCATACAGGCTACCGCTTACTAACAACAAAGCTTGCTTGCATGGTATGTAACCCTTTCCCAAACAAGCCCTTGTTTTTACATGTCTGCAGCACAAGTCTTGAAACCCCTGTGGGAAAAGGAGAAATTGCTCATAATGATCAATTTCTGCTTTATCCCACAGTGTTTTCTACCCATTTGGAGAACTTCCTGCCATTTTCATTAAATTTGAAATTGTTGTCTGCAAACTCTGAGAGTTTGGAAGAGTCTAAAATTTGTCGTTGGGGAGAGGGTTAATACTGTTTTCAATACTAGTTATATTGTGGAAGTAACCATCAAAGTAAACACTAGGTGATAAAAAAAGAGATATGTACGAATCGAAGAAAACTGTTCTTTTTCAAAAGTATCTGGAAAAGGTAGCAATTAGCTACAAAGAAGATACACATATAGCTCCCTTTCAAAATATTTATTAAGAAAATGACTATGAAGAAACTGAAAAAAAAAAAATTGGAATAGTTAACCCATTACTCAATAGATACTTATTTTGACATATCAACAACAGACGTATCAACAACAGACAGCTTTTGAAAACATTGTGGAAAAAGGAGAAATTGCTCGTAACGAGGAATTTCTCCTTTTCCAACAATGTTTTCCACGCAATCAGATATTTGTATCCTCATTTTTCCATATTTTTGACATCATGTCTTTATTTCCTGCTGAAATGGAAGAGCCTCAAATTAGCATATCAGGTAGAGGGTTCATTAAGCTTTCATACAAATGAGCCATGCTCTGCAGGAAAGGTGGCATAATGCATCTGTAAAAAAGTATTGATGTATGTCTGCCTGTGCAATTTGCTCATGCTGGCCTGGGCAAAAAAAATTTGATATTGCAAAATTCTCTGTGTGACAAATGACCATTCTACCTATTTCTAGACAAAAAGGGTCTATGTTATTCAACAATCTGCTTGCTTGCCAAGATTCATTACAAAGATGCATTAACTCTTTAGCAAACGACAAAATTCTAGACTGGTTCAAATAGAAAGTAAGTGCAGAAAACAAATTAAATACCACTGAACCAATGATTGCTGTCTATGATAGGGCAGAAAACATTGTGGGAAAAGGAGAAAATGCTGGTTACCAGCATTTTCTCCTTTTCCCACAATGTTTTTAGAAGGCTTCTTTCTCCAGTCGTCAAAAGTAGGGATTTTGTGGTAATGGGTTTAACTCCCTTACAGAGAGCAATCAAAATAGACGTTTACACTATAAAATGATAACTCAGGTACATGAAATCATGTCTTTTGCTGTGTTTGTGTTTTGTGATCACATTTAATCTAGGAGGGGAAGGGGAGGAAGTTTATCGAAGGTTATGTGCTAAAAGATTAACAACTCTTGTCAAATCAAAACCATACTTCCCCCAAAAATGAAAACCAAATGAAAACAAGTATGTTCAGAGGTGAGAGGCAAAAAATCAGCAGAAAGAAAGTCTATTGCAACCAGGTATCGAACCTACAACCTCCAGGTCACAAGTCAGATACACTAACCCTTGAGCTACCCGGCCAGGTTAACTCCTAACTTAACCCTTTCCCAAACGATAAATTTTGGACCCTTCCAAACCGAAAGAGTTTGCAGACGGCAATTTTAGATTTGGAGAAATTGGCAGAAAGTTCTCAAAAAGGGTAGAAAACACTGTGGGAAAAGGAGAAATTGCTCGTTGCGAGCAATTTCTCCTTTTCCCACAGTCTTTTTAAAAGACTTTTACTGCAGACATGTAAAAACCAGGGCTTGTTTTGGAAAGGATTAAAATGTCCATTCTATTCACAGTGCTGCAAATGGGTTAGTCTTTTTTCTTTTTAAAAAAAAATACAGTTTTTTTCTGTCTTCCAACATGGAGCAGATAAGAACATTTGCTTGTAACAAGCCAAGTTAGATGCTCCTTTCCAATGTTGTTGCAAGTAGCCTTCAGTTTTTTATCATGACATGTTCAAGAATTTACACAATACATTGAGGAAAGAATTTTTTTCCCTTTTGTTACGAATGATAAGTTGCTAAAACCAAGCAATTTCTTTTGCTTCAAAGTTAAAGCAGGAATTTAAGTATCTCAACTGTTATTATTAATTTTCCAAGTTTCAAAGTTGTATGTTTGCTACTAAGTTGTTTCTGGAGGCTTCAGATGTCCAGATATCTAGGAATACTGGAAACCTAAAATACCATTAATTTTTCTTATTCATCCCTATGTTGTGGGTACTCATTAGAATTGTCTCAATGAGACAAGTGTCTCATCGAGACAATTCTAATGAGTACCCACAACGAAGGTTATTGCAAAGAAATAATGCTAATATTATATTTGCACCACAAATTACTTTCCTATTCTATAACTCTGCAGGCATCAAGTTGCAAAGAAGAAAGACAGTGAGATAATGACAAAGGGAGATAACTAAGCTTGAATACCTCTTGCAGCAAATCTTGAGCCGCTATGGCCTTCAGGACGTTCTTCTTACTGGTTTCCTGCACCTCCCCACCTAACAGTAACTCGTCCAACATAAAGTAAGCCTTCTCAAAATTGAAAATAATGTCTAATTCACATACCTAGAAAATATAAATGTTTGTAAGATAGACATACATAGGCAATAAAATTTAAGCAATGAATTTATAGTTATATCACAAAATACAAATTATCTCCTCAATTTAATAATGTTATGTGATTTTATTTCATAAAAATTATGGCTCTAATTATATCTAAACAACTTAGTGCAACTTATGCTGTATCTGGAATTCTATCTCAGCAAATAAGTGCTAGCCTACAGTATCTTCTTTGATCCAAAAACATGGAGTTTTTGTCCTCTGCCATCTTTGCAAGCCAGGGATACTAACTCCACTTTGTTCGTTACCTACCTTGGCCGCTTGCCTCTTTAAAAATCGGAACTCCTGCTACGCCACCTATCAAATATGAAGGTAGCGTAACCTTTGTTGATGTTATTTCTGACTAATAAAAAATGCTCGTAATAAAATTTGTTGGGCTATGCATCAAATATGGCTGCGCTTCATTACATCAAAAACAAGACGAACAGGCATATGATAACTGCCAATCACTTGGCTGTGGAATATGTCCTAATACTTCACATAATTGATCGTAAACTATAAAAAAAACTCATTAAATATTGCTCGTCTACTCTTTTTTGACAAATTTTTGTCTCAGAGACGACAACTTATGTTTTTGATGGGCGCCGCCATTATTGTTTTCTGTTTTGCTTGCGAAAGATTCCTTGTTACGGATGGTTTGCTTGGACGCGATGGGTTTTGATCGCATCCAATGAAATGGCGCACTGGGAGCTTCGATTTTTAAGGAGGCGAGCGGCCAAGGGTACTAGCTTAGTAGCCTTGGCTTGCAAAGATGGTCCTCTGCACACTACCTACCATTTTCAACATCAAAAATAATCCATTTAACTCATTACCAAACAACAATATTTTAGGTTTGTTCAGATCGAAAGCATTTGCAGACAACAAAATAAAAGTGGCTGAAAATTGGAAATTTGTTTTGTGAAGGGTAGAAAACATTGTGGGAACAGGAGAAAATGCTGGTTACCAGCATTTTCTCCTTTTTTTCACAATGTTTTCTTTATACCCCGGTCACATATTCACGGAAGGCCGCCACGGAAGAGCTTCGGATTCGTTCCGGCATTGTCCGTGGCAACTTGTACTAGTCTGTAGCTCTCCGTATTGTAACCGTAGTCATTCGTAGTAGTCCTTGTATATCCGTAGCGGTCCTTGACAATTTTTGAACATGCAGAAAAATTCGCTACGGATCAAACGACCGTAGCGTATCCTTACTAGTCCGTATTAGACCGTACTGATACGTTCTGGTCCGTATTAAAACCGTATCAGTCCGTACTTATCCGTAGGCCCAAAATTTTTTCAGGATTTGATACGGAGAACTACGTATTAGCATGGTTACGCTACGTTTTAGTTACGTTATGATACGGATTTGTCACGGAAAGTCACGACCTTAATACGTTGTGCTACAGAGAGGCAGGGATTGGCACGGTCTTTTACGGTTTACTATGTTGCAACACGACACAGTACGGAATTGTAAGGACCACTATTGTAAATTCAAAATCATGTACTTCAACAAGGGTATTTTTACTCTGTCTTTGTAGAATACAACGCAATTGCGCTTCGTTGTTGAGTTCACAATCATGGATCATCAACAATGATGTTTGCAATAAATTGGCGGTAACTGGATATTGGTATGGCACAAAATGTCAAGGCACTGGTCCAGCAGCTTGATGACATACATAGATGTAATAATTTTATTTTTATCGTACTACTAATAATACCTTTAATCTACTTTATGGTTACATATTTTACAAAACATTGTACGAAAATGGATAAACATCAGCATTATAAGGTGACATTTTATCCAAACAACGATGCTAAACATGCAAGTAAAACGATCAAATAGTACGAGTACATAAAACTGTCATCGTTTCTGGTGGTTCTGACAACCGCCAACGAAACAGGAGGTCACAGGTTCGAGCCCCGTCAGGAGCTTGTTCTGATATGGCTGGTTGGTGAACCGCCAGCTGGTTTAATGTATGGTTACTGGGTGCCTGCCTGGTGCCAGGCTGGTCCTTTCGAAATGGGTGATACTAACTATAATAGACAAGCACTTTACTTTTATAACATAAACATTCACCATAATCAGTGTAATTGTGAAATAAACAGCAGATTTTATGGACATAAAAAAAAATTACTGATCAATATTTTCAATGAACCCTTTGCCATTAAATCCCTTCTTTTTATGGGTCTGCAATAGACAAGTCAAGAAAACATTCTGATTCTAGGAAATCGAAAAAGATGCTCAAAGTGGGCAATTTCTCCATTTCCCACAATGCTTTCTACCTTATTGTGGAACTGAAGCTCATTTGTACCAAATTTACAGTTGTTGTCTGCAAATGCTTTCAATTTCGTGAAGGCCAAATTTTGTCAACTTGTGATGGGTTATTGATTATAATAATCAGGTAATAAAAGACGAGAATATGTGGACTAGAGATTGGCTTTTACGAAGACCCGTCCATGGCCAGTATGAGGCTCTCATGGCAGAACTTGTTGCATTTTGAAAGTGAGCGGGCTAGAGCATTTGGTCGGAATGCTAAATCGTGGAAGGTCCGGATCGATCCGTGACAATTCGTACTACTACGTATCGGATCGTTCTTATTCGCACTAATCCGTATCTGTACCGTAGCAAATCGTAGTGTATCCGTACTAAAATCGTCCTGATTCGTGTCGCTCCGTATTAAACCGTGTCGAACTGTAACAGTCCGTATCACTCCTGGAACTCTGACCTACATTTTGGCTGTAGATCCGTCGACCTCCGTACTCACACCGTTGTGTATCCGTATTAGAACCGTAGCGGACTACGGAATTTGTCATTTCCGTAGTCATCCGTGAGAGATTAGACCGTAGCTCTTCCGTGGCGGTCTTCCGTGAATATGTGACCGGGGCTTAAGGCTTCTTTCTTAGGGTCATCAAAAGTTGGAATTATGTGGTAATGGGTTAAAAATATTAGTTTTAAACTCTTGTCCTTCTGACAATTTGTTAGACTTGCTCAGATTGGAAGCATTGAAGTATAACATATAACATTTAACTCAAATGATATTTCCTTGAAAAGGCTAGGAAAACAGTAGGGAATAAGAGGGAAACACTGGTTACCATCATGTTCTCATTGTTTTCAAAAGCTGCCTGTCTATAGTTCAGAAATTATAGAATTGTTTGGTAAGGTATTAACTCTTAACGTCACAATCATGACTTTTAACACCCCTGTATAAGACGTCTTTTGAAAACATTGTGGGGAAAGGAGAAAATGCTGGTAACCATTTTCTCCTTTTCCCACAATGTTTTCTTCCCCATCCAAAACAAAAATCAGTATTTCAGTTTCATTTAATTTGTCATCTGCAAATCCTTTCAATTCGAACCAGTCTAACTTTTTGTCATTTGGTAAAAAGTTAAACACATAAACTGATCTTTCAACTCTATAAAACGTTTTCAAAATTCCCTTTTCTTGTGCTCATTAAAACTAGTGAGTGTGATAAGGAGTCAACACTCAGTGACAAAAATTGAAAGCACTTGCAGGTGACAAACTAAACATAGCTCAAATACTGAAATCTGTTTCACCAGGGTAGAAAACATTTTGGGAAAAGGAGAAAAAGCTAGTTACCAGCATTTTCGCCTTTTCCCACAATGTTTTCAAAATGCTTCTATCTCGAAGTTGTAAAACCAGGAATTGTTTGGTGAAGGTTTAAACCCTGTATGCTATCAACTAAAATTTCTTAGCAATTCCTCCTCAGAATGCTCCTAAACATGATAATTATGACTGTGCAAGAGGATTTGTTTACTCACACTTCCGAAGTATTTGTCAAGAAGTTCCACGTATCTGTGTATTATCTCTAAAGTCAACAACTCATTGTCTTCATACTCTATAGCACAGCAAAAGTACAGACTGGCATATCTGTAAGATAAACAAGGAAATGTTAAAATTAGTCCAAATAAAATAATATCCAAATAATTTTATTCACAATTTCGGCCTCCAGCCTATAATGAACATGATAAATTACACAGTTTGGAGAGAGGTATTACTCAAACACATTGACCTGAAATTGACCTCTGTGCTGTGAATATTAAAATCATCAGGCATAATAGTATGGTAGGGAAATTCCAATTCTTTGAACACTTAATCATAGATTGGATTCGACTGTGTTGGGGTTTAATACCACTTTAACAGATAAGGTCATATCATGGCGGTCGGTGACGCACATGTGTTTCCTGGCTTTCTCACACCAGTACTTACACTACTTTCTTTCCAAAGCCACAGACTACTTTTCTCACATGCTTTAGCAGAGGTAAGAGGCGAATATACGCCTGAAAGAAAGTTTGCCTCAATCAGGTATCGAACTCACAACCACCAGGTCATGGGTCCGACATGCTCACCACTGAGCTCCCGCGCGGGCACACTTAATCATGAATTTTCTACTTGTCCCCAAAGATTTAAATGTTTCTCTCCTTTCATTCATTTGGAAAAAAGCCTTGAAATTAAGGGAATTTTTCAAAATCCTTCTTTTTCACAGTAATCTTAATAAGGATTAACTCTTTACCAAACAACAAAATTTCGACTGGTCCAAATTCAAAGCATTTACAGACAACAGCATAAACATGGGTAAAATACTGAAATCTGATTTGGGAAACCTAGAAAACATTTTGGAACAAGAAAAAGACTAACGGACGGACAGACAGACCGACGACGGAAACCCCACCATGACATAAGCTCTGCTGGCTTTCAGGTAGTAGAGCTAAAAAGGAGAAAATGCTGGTAACCAGCATTTTCTCCTTTTCCAACAATGTTTTCAACAGACTTGTTGATTAAAAGAGTTAATTTATCTCAGTGATGCATCACACCAGGCAGATCATCATATAATCCTGTCTCTATAAAATCAAACTAACAAATAACTTAATTATTAGGTAGAATGGTCCTTGAACATTCCATAAATTTACAAATAGGAATAACAAAAAAGTGTTCAGCCAGTGTAAGTTGACTGATGATCAATACTTTCTATCCATTAACTCTTTACAAACAATCCCAGGTTTTATCTACCCTTGAAAAGAAGCCTTATGAAAATATTGTAAAAAAGGGAGAGCATGCTGGTAACCAGCCTTTTCTCCTTTTCCCACAATGTTTTCTACTCTATGAAGGAAAAAATTCCAGCATTTGAGCCATCTTTGATTTGTGGTCTGCAAGTGCTTTCAATTTGGACCAGTCTAAAAGTTTGTCACTTGGTAAAGAGTTCAACCCTCTTTTCACGGTGTATGAATCAAACACATACCTTTTATACACTATCTTGAGATCTTTCCATTCCAAAAAACTACACATTTTGGGCTTTCTAGATAGAACCATGGCAACCAATTCTCTTGTTATCTTTTTCTTCAATTTGTCAGGATGAGCAACATACCATTTTTGAAGTCTCAGTTTTCCTTGACGACTGAACAATAACATAAATTGCATCTACAAAAATTATAAAAGAAAATTTATTTTCATCTCAAAATTTACATATATGAGAAACAGTTTCCATTTGTAAACATCAATCTCATTAGCTCTTTACCAATTAATCCAGAGTTTTCAATGGGAAAAGGAGAAAATGCTGGTAACCAGCATTTATGTACTTTACATTTTGACTGCAAAAATTTCGTCATTAAGGTAAGACCTGTGTAATGCACTTCCGGTGAACATGGGGCAAAAATTCTAGTTGGTTAATAAATAAGGATGAATAAGGATTTATGCAGTAATAATATTTTTGCACATTTCTAACGGATCAGAAATTCCGTTTATGTCTATCTTGAAATTATTTTTTGATACTTTTGTTAGTTTTCTGAAAAGGGAGGTAATTATTATCTCTTTTTGAATTGAGAATATAGTGGTTTTAGATTTAAAAATGATAATTCAAAGAAGGAAAAAATGAAAAGATGAAAGTAGCTCAATGATACTCATATCTAATTATAGCTAATTTTGCAGGATGATAATTTAGTGGAAATAGCTGTTTTCCATTACACAGGTCTTACCTGAAGTTTGTTTGGAGTTTAACAATGTTTTAACTCTTTATTCCATACATACTCATTTCTACGCATTGCTTGTAGGAGCCTTTGGAAAACATTGTGGCAAAAGGTGAAATTGCTCGTCACGAGCAATTTCACCTTTTGCCACAATGTTTTCTACACTATCAAAAGGTGTCATATACACATAAGCAAAAGCTTCATCCTTGCTGTTATTTAGGGTCAATTAGAGATACAATAGAAATGCCTTATGGGGTAAAGGGTTAAGAGCTTAGGCCATATTATGGCCATTATAGCACCTATATATCTATTTCCTGGCTTTCTCACACTAGTACTGACACAACTTTCCTTCTAAGTCACTGAATACTTTTCTCACATGCATCAGGGATGAAAGACAAAAAATTCCCCGAAAGACAGTCTCAATGGGGAATCTATAAGACTAACGCCTTACCAAATGACAAAATTTTTCATTTTTTCAATATAATAACATTTGCAGACAACAAATTAAATGTATTACATCAAAATACTTTTTTTCTTTAGAGAAAGGTTGGAAAATAATGAGAGAATGAGAAAATGCTGATTATCAGCACTTATTTTTTTCCCTTTCTATATTTCAAAAGCCTTATTTGTCAGGGTTGTTAATCTACAGGATTGTGTAGTCAAAGGTTACAGAAAAGAAATATGTAAATTTAAAGCAATGTGGCAAAATGAGGAATTACAGATGTTTTGGTAACAATCAAGTTCAGTAAATTAAAAGTACAGAGTAACTCATTTGGATGTTTGGGTAACAATGCTATCATATATAGCTTTTATGCACCACATTTTTCACAGTGTGTGACTTAGTTCTCTTAAAATGGTTCTTTTAACCCTTTATCAAACAATCCCTGGTTTTTACGACCCTGAGATAGAAGCCTTTTGAAAACATTGTGGGAAAAGGAGAAAATGCTGGTAACCAGCATTTTCTCCTTTTCCCACAGAGTTTTCTTCCCTGCTGGAAACAAATTTCAATTTTTGAGTTCCGTTCATTTTGTCGCCTGCAATTGCTTTCAATTTGGACAAGTCTAAAATTTTGTTGTTTGGTAACGGGTTAAAGAAAACACTTCCACATTTCTCTATAACTTGAAGATTGATTAACAGGAGAAACAAAAGATACCAGAGTTCTCGGAAAGGCCAATACTGTCGTCTGAGACGACAACTTTTCCCCGCGGACGACAAAAAATCCTAAAGAAGGATTCCACCGGACGACAAGTTTTTTAGGACACGCGTCCAAAACCAGCTGCTCAGCTTAATCAGGCATCATAACTTGTAATATACGATGTCGGGCTTGATTAGTTTATCATTTGATTGTTTACAAGATGTTTAGCAAGGCGGAAAATTCTCACATGTTCAGGTAATCTCTGAAGTCGGGTAGTCGAAGAGGTAGGCGTGGCTACCTGGAAAACTTACGACCAATCGAAATGCGTCATTCTTTATCACTTGCCCAGTACCCGTTACACAGTGGATAACAAATAGCTATTACCCTTATCCCCGTAATGTTGTTTGAAATCTGTAAATTATGCATCAATCAACAGATTGCAGACAACTGTATGCTGATAATTGGTCAATACATTGATTAAAAGAAGGGTATTGATCATCTCGTGATGCGATCGAGAGGTAGCAAAGAAAATAATTGAGTCCGTGACTTTTCAACTTTCTAAACTTTTTTTAATTTGTCAATTGCAAAACAACGTGGCTCAAAAGTCAAATCTTTTTTTTTTACTATTAGATCATCTGAAATCAGTTTTCCGAGTCGCACAAATTATTGTGTACATCATTTTACAGACTTTAGATTGGCGTAACAAATATTAATTACACACGAGGCCTCACGTAAAAAAAAAATCCGCTTATCGCGAGTAAAATAAGGGGGCTTTGATGCTATTTGTTATCCTAATAGAGAAATTTATATCGAATCATGTGGAAATACCTTTCAAGAAAAAAACAGAGAAGAAAAACTTCGGTAAAAAAAAAAACACACGGAAACCCATGACACAACAAAATGTCTCCTTGACATTGTCTTGTCAGAGTCACTTTAGACTGTCTTTTCTGCATTTTAATGAATTTAAGCAGTAAATTTACATAGATATCTTACTATAGCAGGTTTTTTCCCCTGCAAATCATAAATATGGATTGCTTTACCTCTAGTTCAGAAACAAAATAATTATGTCATACCCTCTAATTTGAAATCTTACCCCAAGTTTTTCAGCACAGGGTGTAAGTGTACCCTTGATATAAAAAGCTAGTAGGAACACTGAAATACATTGTACATGTTTGATAGTAACAGAATGAGTTTGATAAAAGAGAGATGTATGGGGATTAAAAGAAAAGCTCCAGATCAGCCTAATGATCAGACTAACACAATGCAAAATGATTAACATCATAGTCCATACCAACAAATAATTCTAATTCAATTCTGATTGCAAATGAATATGAAATAAGAATTGGTTTTACAAATGTTTAAGAAATGGGTCCAGAACTGGTGCCATTATTAGTATGAATATTTAGAACATGTAGGTCTATATTCTGTTGAATCATCTGGGTAGTTGAAATAAAAGATAAAGAGATAGTGAAAAGTTATTAAACTTCTGTAACCCATTGCACCAATATATACATGTAATGTCTCCATGATACAGAAATCTAAGTTAACAGTTTTTAAATGTTTATTTCTTGCATATGAAAACTTATCCTGACTATGGGAATCTTACTTTATCAAGCTGGAATCCAACTTTTCAGTCTGGAATCCAATTTTTGTCCGAGTTGGATTCCTGGAATCCAACTTTCAAAATCCTAGTGAGAACACTGGGTACATGCCTAGGATTACATATTCATAACCTGAGCTTTAGTTGGCATTTGAAAATAAGTAAAACACGGCTGGTGAAACTAAACAAAAATATTGTCTATGAAAACATGTAATGGATGAAAAAAGATGTAACAGTACATAAACAGTAATTATTGGCCTTGTTACTGAAAGTTCCGCTCGATTTACCATATGGGTCCAATTTACCAAACTCAACTGTTACCAAAACTGGCCCCACCAAAACATCTGTCACCCTGAAATGACTAGCTTCACAAATTGTCCTGGAGATAGTCCTTTATATATTCACAGTTTGCAAGTGCATCATGTAAGATGCAGTGATAAAAAAGCTAGACAACAAAATCCCTTTTCACGGGTAAAATGCCTGTTGCACTCTCTTAAACAGAAGCAGACTGTCAAGATCGATTTTAGTACGAACAAGCCCGGGACCGTTTCTATTAGCGTGTTTGCTTGAGGTTGTTTGTAGTCTCTCATCAGTTGTTTACCAAAGAAAAATTATAAAGAGAACATTACTCAACACTTTCAAACAAGGCTTACCATACTGAAAACTGATTTTAGGGGAATAAAAAGCCGCAAAAGAATTCAGAATAATTTATTTTCGTGGCCGACACCTTACTTCCGCTTTGCATGAGAATACCAACAATCATAAGATATTCGCATAACAAAGTGCCACGGGTATTTCCCGCGAAGTCCAATTTCGACTACCCGGACAAGTCTTTGTATATTAGCCTACCTCAAGATTTTAACATTACTTTTGTGTACCTACTTTTCCTTTAGTATTAGAAAAAAGGCTACCTACAGACATACAATGATTTGGCTGATTTTCATTGGGGTTATACCTCACTTTTTGCGCTATCATTACCTTGTTAAATTTCTTGTCAGGATCCTCGGTGTCTTGGGTTTTAGAATTACCCTCTACCAGAAAACAAATTTTAGACCAGTCCAAATTGAAAACACTGGAGACGACAAAAGAGTGTGCTAAAATATGGATTTTTTTTTTTCTTTTTCGAAAGAAAGGTAAACATTGCGGGAACAAGCAAAATTACTTGTTACCAATATTTTTTTTTCCTGTCTCCAATGGTTTTCAAGGGCCTATATCTTTCCAGTGGTTTTTAAAGGACAAATAACTTTAAAACTGTCCTAATGAAAATCATTGCACACGACATTCCAAATATTGATCAAATGATAGGGCCTTTTCCTTAAAACGACGGAAAACATTGTGAGAAAAGCAACATTGTCTCCTTTTCACACGATGTCTTACGAAGCATTCTTCCTTGAGATAGTTAATTAACCCTTTCCCAAACGACAAATTTTAGACGCTTCCAAACTGAAAGAGTTTGCAGACCACAATTTCAAATTTGATAAAAATGGCAGAAAGTTCTCCAAATGGGTAGAAAACATGTTACGAGCAATTTCTTCTTTTCCCACAGTGTTTTGAAAAGACTTGTAATGCAGACACGTAAAAACAAGGGCTTGTTTGGGAAAGGGTTAAAATATGGGATGAGTGGTTAACGGTTTAGGTGTTAAATTTGTTGTCAGATATTTCAGCGATCGATTCCCGTTAATAAACTTCACGAATCGAGATCAAACTGCATGGTCATACGGTTTGATCTGTGATCCCTGTTGTTTTGATAAACACCAATAAATGGTCTGTGATGTACCTATATTACGCAGACCAACTACCAATTTATATGTAAATACATTTGACTTTTTTTTCCACTCTCTTTTTTTATTGTTGTTGTTGTTGTAAATTTGCGGCTGTTTAGTTATATAGCCCAGTTTGTAGCTATAATTTATCATATTATCATTAATACATGCTATAGTTAGAATGTCGGGATCGCTTAAATTTTGTATTCAGACAATATAAAAACAAATATTTTTGTCTGTGTGATATTTGGATCAGATTCACATTTGATATCTTTGCAATTCTTGCACTCACATTGCCGATTATTGAAAAAAAAAAAAAGGAAATTGGAATGGATTGGAATCAGACTGTAAAATACATTTGCACTGCTTTCGTATCTGGAAGATGAAAGTTGCATTTCCTATTTCCTTTGACCAGCATTGTGAGATGTATTACAAAGCTTAGGTTCCTTTTTAGATTTCATTATTACGTGTTAGTAAATATGTATACAACAAAGACTTTTACAAAATAGTGCGAAATATTGTTTTAACCCTTTACTCCATAGATACTCATTTCTACGCATTGCTTGTAGGAGCCTATGGAAAACATTGTGCCAAAAGGTGAAATTGCTCGTGACGAGCAATTTCACCTTTGGCCACAATGTTTTCTATGCTATCAAAAGGTGTCATTTACACATAAGAAAAAGCTTCATCCTTGCTATTATTTAGGGTCAATTACAGATACAATAGAAATGCCTTATGGGGTAAAGGGTTAAGGTAGTTTGGAGGGTATTGTTGGGGAGGAGCAACTGTTTGAAATAAGCAGCTACTTCCTTCGGCAATGTCTTTCAGGGATGCCATCAGTTTTTCACTACGTTTGACTGATCCTCCAACAAATTTTCATTTTTCCCATCTCTTAAAATTTTCCAGATCGTTAACTTTATTTCTTTATCATTTAAAATTTCTGAAAAAATATAATAATAAATTCGTCTTCTTTGGCAACAACCTATAAGCTACATGTATATATCTATTTTATTTTTTTTTTACAGCACGACGATAATTACATAGTGTATTTTCATGTTTCTTTGACAATAAAATTACATGTATGTAAGTTTTTGTCAATAAAATAATTTGTTCTTTCGTTCAAAGTAAAAGTAGTTGGTAAAGAAGAAATGTCCTTGCACAAGGACCTGCGTGACCCAGTCTAGTTCTGATGAAAACTAGGAAAGGCATGAGTAAGTTGGTTTTCACAGATATATGACAGAAGCAATATTACTTAACCTTTTACCAGACGATAAAATTTTAGCCTTGTCCAAATTGAAAGCATTTGCAGACGGCAATTTCAGTGTGGCTAAAATGATTAATTTTTTCTTTGATAAAGTAGGACACATTGTGGGAAAAGGAGAAAATGCTGGTTACCAGCATTTTCTACTTTTCCACGGGCGTCAAAAGTCGGTATTGTGTTATTTATAGGTTAGGTTAACAACTATCTGTTTTTTCTTACTGCAATTCTGCCTGACGATAAGAAGTCTTGAAATTCTCACACACCCAATCTCCTTATTTTCGAAATTTAGCGTTGAAAACGTCTTTTGTCAATGGAATTACCGTAAACATGTACCTGTTTCATGTTCAGTTGTCACTTTGTGGTTCTTACACCGTAATAATACTTGTTTTCCCATTCTAACCCACAATTACTATTAGCATTTCTTTCTGTATTAAGATGATTATTATTATTACCCCAGCTTGATATTCAGTCATTTTCTCCCACTAGATGGCATTCTATAAATACTCATCTATCTAATATGGGCATCCTGGGTACAGAACCGAACCACTTTCCTACGCGACAACCGTTACTTTGAATTTCGAACTAAAATAAACGTTTACACAATAAAACGCTACCTCGTGCGATTCACTCAGCTATGATCAGCATTTTAGAGAAATCTGATTTTTCCTCAAACTTATTGATAAAAAAATCATTTTTTCCATTGCTATTTTATAGCGCGTATTACTACAGTCTGCCCGATATCGGGATAGTGATGCGTCATATAAGACAGGTCGAATCTTCGAAGAATATGACATACGCAGACAATGGATTTTCAGTACCATTCGTTATTCATGCAATGGAAAAGGATTTCAGAAAATCTAACCGTCTAGTTGACCGCCTGCCTTTTTTGCACATCCGCCCCACAGGCGTTCGTTTTTGAAAAAAAAAAAAGTCCGTTTATGTACCCAGAATGCCCATATTAGATAGACGTGTATTTGTAGAATGCCATCTAGCGGGAGATAATGCCTATAATGTAATATATTATGATATTACATTATAGGTTGCGAAGTTGTCATAAAACTGTGAAAATAAATTCTAGTTCAGTTTTAACGGTCTATAAAGGTATTAAAACATCCTTTGAAAAAGAAGAATATCTAGATGCTTTACCGTTGAATGTTCGGGGATATATTTGTAAATTCAGAATATCAGCTCACTCATTAAATGTACAAACCGGTAGATATGCCAATAATAGGATACCTAGGAACGAACGAATATGTAAACTTTGCAACATGGAAGAAGTAGAAGATGAATACCACTTTGTCCTTATTTGTCCAAAATATATATGCAATTGCGTAAAAAGTATATTAGTGATTTTTTCTGTACAAAACCTAGCATGTATAAATTGGTTACTTTAATGCGAAGCAACAACAATGATACTTTAATTAAACTTGCCTCTTTTATAAGATCCGCATTAACTATTAGATTTGATAGTTTATATTCCAATGAGTAATAACATTTTATAACACTTTGCTATATTATCATTATATTTCTATATTTGAAACATGGTTATTCCATGTTATTCCCAGCTAAGTAGTACTTGTCGTATCTGTGTGTGTGTGTGTGTGTGTGTGAGAGAGAGAGAGAGAGAGAGAGAGAGAGAGAGAGAGAGAGAGAGAGAGAGAGAGAGAGACCTTGCTTATTATATACAATGTATGTAAACAAGACTATGTATGTTGTACTTGTCTAATAAAGTATATGTTCTGTTCTGTTCTGTGATCTGCCCTCCAATCTACCCCACGTCTGTCTCTTGTCTCTCTTTCGCTTCCCTTTAACCCTATACCCCATAAGGCATTTCTATGGTATCTCTAACTGACCCTAAATAACAGCATGGATGAAGCCATTTCTAATGTGTTTATGACACTTTTGATCGTGTAGAAAACATTGTGACAAAAGGTGAAATTGCTCGTCATGAGCAATTTCACCTTTTGCCACAATGTTTTCCAAAGGCTCCAACAAGCAATGCATAGAAATGAGTATCAATGGACTAAAGGGTTAACAGCTTTTACCAGCCCGCGTAGCTCAATAGGAAGAGCGTAGGAGTCGTGAACGTAATGTTTCGAATCACATGATGGCCTGGGCTCGACTCCTGCGGCTGGCAATCTAAAATTAGTAATGTTCTTTCGGATGAGACAGTAAATCGAGGTCCCAAGTAAAGAACCAGGCGTAACTTAAGATGGGCTTTTGTTTTAACTCTTTACTCCATAGATACTCATTTCTACACATTGCTTGTAGGAGCCTTTGGAAAACATTGTGGCAAAAGGTGAAATTGCCCGTGAAGAGCAATTTCACCTTTCGCCACGATGTTTTCTACACTTTCAAAAGGTGTCATATACACATAAGAAACAACTTCATCCTTGCTGTTATTTAGGGTCAGTTAGAGATACCATAGAAATGCCTTTATGGGGTAAAGGGTTAAGATGGGTCTTTTCTGTATCTGCTCTATCCCCCTAACAATACTAGCAGCCTTCAGGGGGTGGGGCATCCTCGGAAACCCCGGGGTCTCCCTATTTGCTACGCTACATCGACCCCTGGGACAATTAATTGAATTTCCCTTCCTTTACCGCTGGCCAAATGCTGGCTTTTCATTGGTTCCATCATCATTTTGTGATGGGCGAGTGGACTGTACGCTATAACGTTTCGTATCGATTTTCGGCGGCTGATTCAAAGTTTTATTAGTCAATTGTCCCAGGGGTCGATGTAGCGTAGCAAATAGGGAGACCCCGGGGTATCCGAGGATGGGGGTGGGGGGAGGGGGGCTTCGCCCATAATTATGGGCAACCGGCGGCAACGATAAATAAACGCAAATTCAATCAAACAATCAACAGTTTTTCTATATAATAATACGTTCTGGCAATCCATCATATAAGATTCCTGCTTAAGGTAAGACCTGTGTAATGGAAAACAGCTATTTCCACTAAAATATCATCCTGCAAAATTAGCGCTAATTAAAAATGAGTATTATTGAACTACTTTCACCATTTCATTTTTTCAATTTTTTCTTTTTTGAATTATCAATTATAAATCTAAAACCACTATATTTTCAATTCAAAAAGAGATAATAATTACCTACTTCTTTAGAAAACAAACAAAAGTATCAAAAAAATAGTTTCAAGATAGACATAAACGGAATTTCTGATCCATTAGAAATGTGCAAAAATATTATTTCTGCATAAATCCTTATTTATTTTTATTTATCAACTAATTAGAATTTTTGCCCAATGTTCACCGGAAGTGCATTACACAGGTCTTACCTTAAACCATTACCACACAATTCCTACTTTTGACGCCCCTGAGAAAGAAGCCTTTAGAAAACATTGTGGGAAAAGGAGAAAATGCTGGTAACCAGCATTTTCTCCTTTTCCCACAATGTTTTCTACCCTTCACAAAACAAATTTCAAAATTTCAGTCACTTTTATTTGTCATCTGCAAATGCTTTTGATTTGGACAAGCGTAAAATATTGTCGTTTGGTCATGAATGAGTTAATCGGCGCATTAATTTTGCATTTTGCTCATCTTCAAATTTCATAGAAAAAATGGCTCTGTTTCGAAAAGTCCCTTTTCCCTGCGTTTCTGCTTTTTTTTTCTCCTTTTATTAATCGGAAAACAATCAAATGAGATTTACATAAAATCCTGCTTTAGTGGAGTGATAAATAAGACAGATTTATTTAATCCTTTTCCGCACAATATCCACTTCTAACAACCCTGGGGAAAATGCCTTTTGAAGAAAACATTTTGGGAAAAGGAGAAAATGCTGGTAACCAGCATTTTCTCCTTTTCCCACAATGTTTTATATTCTACCAAAGAAAAATTGCACCATCATAGCCACTCCAAAACTGTCGTCTGCAAATGTTTCCAATTTGGAAAATATTAAGATTTCACCGTCTGGTAAAAGGTTAAGATAGAGTTGCAAATTAATCTTGTCAATACTTTCAGCAGATTCTAATGAAAACTGGGGTTAATAAATTGTCTTCTATACCGAGACGGTCCGATCTGAATTGGTATTTTATGAGCAATTTTAGAGACAAATGTGTTTTGAAAGTGGTTTTGAGTAAGTGGATTTTTCTCTTAGACCGTATTTTATCACAAAGGCAAACACTCTTTATTTTTAGAGTTTTCATTCATTCATTCATTCATTCATTCATTCATTCATTCAATCATTCATTCATTCATTTGGGGTCCCGAGTAGCTCATTTGAATCATAACTTTGACGATCTGAGCACGAGCTGTTCTGTATACACTAAGCCTCTCGTCGGAGTGTCCTTGGGCAAGACAGCCCAGATTCCTAGCCCAGCACTGGCAGAACCCAGGAAATACATGGATATGTGAGCTGTCGCCGTGATGTGACTGAGATAATGTTGAAAGCAGAATAAGACTTCCATTTATTTATTTCCAATAAATCATTTATTTATTCATTCATTTATTCATTTTCATTTATCAATTTATTTACTTATTAATTTATTTATTTTCATTAATTACTAGTAATTTACTTATTTATTTATTCATTTTCATTTATCAATGAATTAATCTATTTATGTATTTATTTATTTCAGGTCGAATATACTGAATTAAAACGGAAGCACAGCAAACACATGCCAAGGTTTTTCTGTCAATGCCTTTTTAACCCTTTACTCCATAGATACTCATTTCTACGCATTGCTTGTGAGAGCCTTTGGAAAACATTGTGGCAAAAGGTGAAATTGCTCGTGACGAGCAATTTCACCTTTTGCCACAATGTTTTCTACACTATCAAAAGGTTTCATATACACATAAGAAATGGCCTCATCCTTGCTGTTATATAGGGTAATTTAGAGATACCATAAAAATGCCTTATGGGGTAAAGGGTTAAGCGAAAAAAGAATCAAAGAAAGGGGCATAACTGTGTAAAAATAATTTGAGGGTTACCTACCTTTCTCTTATGCTTCCGTTTAACACTTATCCTGGTAAATAACTAAAAAGAAATTTTCAATCCTATAGTAGAAACCCATATGTTTTTATTCAATGTTTTTTTGGGAATAATATCTCTTAACCGGACAGAGTAGATCCAAGATCAGAATGCACGTTTTGTGCAGTCTGATCTTGATCTACACTGTTCGCAAAAGGTCAGTGAGTTACGCTTAGCAGCCAATGTGTTTAAAGATTAAATAAAAAAACTTTTAAGATGGCCGGAAGGAACTATCTTCAGTCATGACAGATTAATATTGTAAATAGGCCTCAATACCAAACTTTTCCATCGACGCTAACGATGAGCTCATTATGCTCTGTGAAAAGTGGCTTAACCCATTACCACACAATCCCTACTTTTTACGCCCCTGAGAAAGAAGCCTTCTGAAAACACTATGGGAAAAGGAGAAAATGCTGGTAACCAGCATTTTCTCCTTTTCCCACAGTGTTTTCTACCCTTCCCAGAACAAATTTCTATTTTTTAGTCACCTTTATTTTGTTGTCTGCAAACGCTTTCAATTTGGACCAGTCCAAAATTTTCTCGTGTGGTAAAGAGTTAAGGTAAGACCTGTGTAATGGAAAACAGCTACTTCCACTAAAATATCATCCTGCAAAATTAGCTATAATTAAAAATGAGTATTATTGAACTACTTTCACCTTTTCATTTTTTCCATTTTTTCGTTCTTTGAATTATCATTTATAAATCTAAAACCGCTATATTCTCAATTCAAAAAGAAATAATAATTACCTCCCTTTTTAGAAAACAAACAAAAGTACCAAAAAAATAGTTTCAAGATAGACATAAACGGAATTTCTGATCCGTTAGAAATGTGCAAAAATATAATTTCTGCATAAATCCATATTTAAGAACCAAATAGAATTTTTGCCCAATGTTCACCGGAAGTGCAATACACAGGTCTTACCTTAATACGTGTAAATCTGCAATAAGTATCAACAATTGTCACCCAGCGCCGTATTATACACCAGCCGATATAGCTCAGTAGGTAGAGCATAGGACTTGTGAACACAATGTCCTACAGGTTGTGGGTTCGAATCCCCGGCTGGCCAACTAAAAATTACTAATAGTCTCTCGGATGAGACGTTAAACCGAGGTCCCGTGTGACGGTGCTACACACCGAGCACGTTAAAGAACCAGGCGGAATTCTCAATAGTTTCGTCCTGTATCCTTGCACTATCCCCCGTAACTACTAACCGTCTTCTGGGGGCGTCGCTCAGATGGGCAACCGGTAGCGACGATAAATAAACGAAAATAATCAAATCAAATCAGCGCCGTATTACGGAGGTTGACTTTGGCGGGAGCGTTTTTGTCACCGTTAAGTTTTCTGCATGTCACAGGACCATTCAAGCGATGTTTAGAGAAAAAACGATCCAAAGATTTTCATTTACCATGCAACGACTTACTTGGTCTCATACGTTACGAAGATATATCAGATTCCCTTGAACTGAGTCAGGTATGAAATGGGAGCCTCTTGAGTGTCGAGCACTACAGGAGACTTTTGATGAAAACACAGTTACTTATGGTGATAATGCCCATCATATGACCTTGTAAAATGCTGGCATCGTGAATTCAATCACGGCCGGAAGTCTGTGCTAGAATTTAAATGACCACTGTGTTACAAGAAGTAATCTTTACTCATTTTTCTATCAGATTTCAGTCACACACCTGACTCAGTTAAAACACCTGTAAATCAGAAACCACAATTAGTTCAGAGCTGTTATTTGCCACATAACCCATTGAGGTATAAATCATTCCACAGGCAAAATTTCAGCTAGATCAGGCAACTGGAAGTGGGTCAGGTGCATTACTTATTGAACGCCTCTCGTAAAACTCGGGATTGTTTAGTAAAAAGGGTGTAGAAAGGTTTCATTTTCAAATACAAAGATGTCATCATCCGACGATAAGATAAGTTTAAAGGTGGGTATTTAGGTTTTTCACATTACACCAATCAAAAAAAATATATATATATCACTGAAATTTATATGAAAAAACAATACAAATCATCAATGATTAAGAATCATAAAATTACACAAAAAAATTTTTTTTTGTGGTATTCCCTTAAAAGGCTACGTAGCTTCTTAAGCTATTTTTAGATTTCGCGCCAAAAAAAGCATTGTGGGAATGTTGAGTGACTGGCACGTGACTAATGACGCTTAAATTCCATTACATAACAAATATGTAATTATTTTTTCATAATATCTTCCTCAGACGCTATGTTTGAAGTTTCGTCTGTGTATTTCCAGTATGTACATAAGCGAGCTGCTCATGTAAAAATAGAACGTGTTTCCCGTCGATGTCGACCTTGGCCGTAGTGAATCTCTAATTTCTCTTGTAGTCGGATGGTTTTCGACTACTGGGGTTTTACGAATGACAATTATAAGGCTTTGGGAGTATAAGGATGACATTTTTGTATTTTTTGTAAAATTTTCGTCGAAAATTCTGAATGGCCACCTTTAAGAAGGTTCAAGTCCCTCCCCCTTTGCTTTTTAATGCTGCCTCTGATGATGACGATAATGATAATTACACACACCACACACACCACTCTTTGGCTCTTTGAAAACCTGCAATTAAAGGACCACAAGCTGCCAAATGTAAACAATTTGGGAGTCAAATTTTAGATGCACTTAATTCATGTCATTCAACTGCAAGAAAATGATCATTCTGATGTTAGCAACTTCTGTGGAAGTTTTACATTTTTTTTTCTGCCAGCGACAGGTTGCAGTTCATAACACATTTACAGACTCGTGATAAAGTAAATTCTATTAAACGGAATGTCTGTTCTTTAAGTTCTATAAGAAGGGAGAAAAATGTAGAATAACTGATCTGTTATGGGAAATCTTAACGAAATAAGTACAACCCATCGAGTGTATTATGAGTGCTAAAATTAGTATAGATCTATGCATACTTATAGATTTAGATCGGAATGCTCATGACATGTATTGACTGATTATAAAAATGGCGCTGTTGTATTGATAAAGTAAATTATTTCATACTTCTCAGATAATAACATTCTATTCATGTCTTTGTTTTCTGCGCATGTTGGCATAAATTTGTTTAATATGTTGTAAGCTATAAATAAACATGCAAGTGCTGTTTATGCTGAATAAATGTTATGTTATGTTATGTTATGAATAAATATGTTTGTTTTGTTTGTCATTTTCATGTAGACTTTTTACCAAACAACGACACTTCATACATTCAAAGGGTAAAGGTGTTCGTAGACAACAATATTACATATGGCCTGCAACACATAAAAAGGAGTTTTTCAGACATTTGCGTACAGTGTCGTCTAGGATAAGCCTGCCCGAACTGCGCAGGCTGATCCGATACGTCAATTTACGTCAACAGTAGATTTTTTTCCTACACAGGATTGTGTGAAACAGAAAATCACATACGATCGGAAAGTGTTGTCTCGGATTAGCCTGCGCAGATTGCGCAGGCTGATCCGAGACGACACTTTACGCAAATGTCCGAATGCCCCTTTTCGCCTGTTGCAGGCCAGTCATAGGGCCGAAATCTTGACATTCGCCACTGGAAGGGCATCTTCGCGAGCCAAGGTTACGATCACTACGTGGATCTTACCTTGGCTCATTGAGCCCGATTTCGAGATTCCTGCGATGCGCCCTCTATTGGATGATGGTTATTATCCCCCTTTACATCATATTTCTAAAAGCAAATGTAATATCGTTTTACAAACCGCTTACGAATACACATGAAGCGATAAGCAGACATCCACGTGGGTTTCCATGTTTTACCTTCTATTCGACATGTAGAGACCTTGTTCTATTTTTATCAAAGATGAAATGCTACGAGCGATTTCATTCGTTGCAGCTAGAGCTGGCTGCATCCAATGAAAAAGCGTATCGGGTGAACATAAAAATCAAGCTCGATCCGCCAAGGGTAGAGTAACGTAGTGAATCGTCGGCCTTTGCTTGCGAAGATGGCCTTCCCGGGGATTCTTTTGCCAGTACTTTGTAAAATATTCTTCCAAAGCCACTGGCTACTTTCCCACATGACCCTCTTTAAAACAATGACCACCGGTGAGAAAGGAGTGAATTCTACCACAATGTCTATCATCAAAAAGAAAGAAGTTTGCCAAAGTTGGGATTTGAACTGACGATACACTTGTCTTATGCTGTCTAATCCATCACTTAAGTTTTTGAAGCTTTTGAAAACGTTGTGGGAAAAGGGAGATATTTCCGGTAACCATCATTTTTTTCTTTTATTCACGTTTTCTACCCCTAGAAATAATGTTAGTCCGGGAGCCAAATTTTCATTTCTCGTCAGCAGATACTTCATGTGGATGAGTCAAACATTTTGTGGTCTTGTGAAAGTTAAACACGAGAGACAGTCTGTCCTGTCTAGCTCCTTTAGACATTTTTAACGTTCCGTTTCCATGGAAACAAGAGAAAAGTTAATTAGGACAGCATGAAAACCCGCGTTAAAAAAACTGTCAAGTAAACACTAGAGAATTAGTTTCAAGAGCACGTCTGTTATTATTTTGCGCTTTGTTGATATGATTAAGACACATTGTACTGACCGGTTGTTGTCGAAGTCCGCTAGTCGTCACGATTTCGGGTCGGTGTATGCGCGGAAGTATGTAATCACTTCATTTATCTGCCTAGTCAATGGATGACTCCATGCATTAGCCTGCCAAAATTGGTTCAGGCCTCAAACTCTTCAATTATTCATGGATTTCCTGTTGGTTTGCACAGTTGCTTGCTTTAATAAACGGTATTAAGGTGTCTCCTTAAAAAAGTAAAAATAAAAATGTTGAAGGTCAAGGTCACAAGTAAAGGTCTGTGGATAAAAAGGTTTTGAAATGAGCTTCTTACAGCCACCACTTCCTGCATATATTTCCCCATATTAACCACAACCTGATGAAATAAACTCTGTTTAACTCTCTTTTGCGACAATAAGCAACGTTCGGTTGGAAAGGTTGTCGGTGGAATAATATCTATTATTAATTAACTATTGGATATATAGAAGTTATACAAGGAAACCGGTCCACGCGATACCAGTCACATTTCTGATTTCGTATAGTACACAGGTCGTGACCCCGGCTTAATACAACTTGACCTCCGATCAATACAGTTGACCTCGTATCAATATTGATAACCCGCGACCAATACAGAAATCCTTGAACGTGATTGGTCAAAAGTTCAGTGGCGTGAGCGTCTGTGCTTACTTTTAGCCAATCACGTTCCAGCAAGCGGCAAAGTAAACGTAACCCAAAAATTGATATTTGTTTCCAGCAGGGTAGAAAACATTGTGGGAAAAAGGAGAAAATGCTGGTTACCAGCATTTTCTCCATTTCCCACAATGTTTTCAGAAGGCCTCTTTTTCAAGGTCGTAAAAACCAGAGATTGTTTGGTAAAGCGTTAATTAATAAAATTGTCATTAATCCAGTGATTTCGTATTGGTCCAGTTACAGGTCCTCGGTCAGCCGTATTGACCCTCGGCCTTCGGCCTCGGGCCAATACGGCTGACCTCGGACCTGTAACTGGGCCAATACGAAATCACTTGATTAATAACATTATATTATTGACAATACAGCACGTGATTTTCCAGGTTTTTTAGCAAATACGAAACGCTCGTAAGGCACTTGGCAGACCTCAGATGATCTGTCGATAATATCGTTTGTCTTTGAGAGGGCAGAAAACATTGTGGAAGAAAAAAAAAAGTAGAAAATGTTATGCTAGTTACAAGTATTATTTCCTTTTCACGCATCATTTTCGAGGGCTTTGCCCCAATGGACGTTTAACCTGGGACTTGTTTAATAAACATTTTAGTTAATCAGAACTGAAGTCGATAACATTAGGACAAAATTTTTCATTGGAAATATATAAGTACAATGTTAAATGTCCACATGGAGTATTTTAAAATGTTTATACAACTGAGGAGAAAAAAGGTGGCCGGCCGATCATTTCGATGCAGAACCAAGTCTTCAAAATCCATTTAGTTTAATGAATATTTTATTCCTCTTTCTGCAAAATGTATCGTCGACTCCCGTGTAATTGAATTATGGTCGACATTTCCCGGGAACGAAGTGAGAAGGCATACTCTATTATTCATTCGTTCTTCGCACCTTATTGAATTGAACATGGGATATTCTCTGTTTTTGCCGAAGCGAACAATTTTGTTCCCTTCTCTCGCTTGGTCTGTGAATAAAATGCATCATTATAAAACAAAATTTCGTTTTAGTGAACCTTGCTCGATTGAAGGTCAGTATGTCCTGCAAAATTTTACATCAATAAAAAAAAAACAATCACTTTTTCACAACAAAAAATTGTAACTTTTTTGACTCGTTCTAAAGTAAACCATTTGCAGATGGCAAAGCCGATGTGGTTCAAATGATGGAGTGTGTCAGTGACAGGATGAAACATTAGAAGAAAAGGAGAAAATACTGGTTCCTAGCATTTTTTCCTTTTCACACAATGATATCAAAAGCATTTTCCCGAAAGTCTTTCAAACACGGGACTGTATGGTAAGATTAAATAGGAAAAGCGCCAACTGATAAGTAGGCCAATGATGAAAGGGATATCATACACTGTATAGATTAACGTGTTCTCTCTCGAGAAAAAACTAGGTAACAAGGAAAGATAAAAGAACCTAATGAGCCATAATGACTTGATCCTTTACGTCTTGGGTACAGGTTTATGACAAATTTGCAGATGATACATACGGAAAACCCTGTTGTAGTGATTTTCCCGATGCTTGTATTTGATTCGAGTAGCTTGAGAAAATTGGTATCACGAGAGATCGAATGTCGAGAGCGATGTCAAAACTTTCTTACGCTGCGAGAGGTAAATACAAGCGCTAAGACAGTTTCTACAACAAGATATTGTTTTAGTTATATACTTACGACTTCCATCGACAAAACTTTGTACTTGTTGAAATTTCTTTCGAAAATGGTTAAACAAAATGAAACAATTAATGGTGAAGTGACCAGTAATTTTGTTTTCATGAATGACGTATTGTTACGAGCCAAGCGTAACGAGAAAGAAAACCAGCAACAAGCCCTTAACAGTTAACAATATCTGATCCCTAAAACATAGGTTAACAAGTAGATATGAGCAACGTGTTTAAATAAAAAATAATTCCAACTTTCAGATCTAAAATTAAATCCAACACTTCTCACTAATTCTGTATCCACAAAGCCACAAGTCTAACTTCAAAATCCAAACATCACCAAGAAAGTCACTTCTATTTATATCAGCTTAGAAAATTCTAGATTAGTCTTTTCTAGGAAGACGACATCATGGATTAGTAAACAGTTTGTTTACTAACAACCTGTTTCTAAAAATAATATATGTTCCTCTTGTTTTTAGAATACTCTGAAAATAGGTCACTGTATATCCTATCTACATAACACTTCCCCTCCAAAAGGAAAAGCAAGCTTTAAGAAGGAAAACTTTCTTTTGTCTGAAGATAGAAAATATCATAACACAAATACGTACATAAAAATAAATTAAACACAAATGGTACAAGTTAAACTCTGGACGAAATTCACTTTTAACAGATTGATAATTGTTAATTGGCTTTAGTCAGTCGGTCAAAATCTTCTCTGATAGTATTCTAATGTTCATCCAAATAATCGCATAATCGCTGTGAGTGAAGTCATCGATATAGACCCTCCAGCCCCCCCCCCCCCCCCAAAAAAAAAAATCCAGATATTATCATGTTGATAAGACATTGAAATGTTGTCGGTTAGTTTTTCATCTTAAAAACGGCGTGGGGTTACAAAAGCAGCAATCATTTTGGATCTTTCGGTGAAAGAAATATTCCACAATCCATTTAGAAGATCAAAGTTGCTCACATATTTTGCATGGTCAATATTGTCAATGCAGTCATCTACTCTTGGCACTGGAAACGAATCAGTTTTCGTCACAGTATTAACTTTTCTATAGTCAGTGAACATACGAAAAGTTCCATCTTGCGTTGGTACAAGAATACACGGAGAACTCCATTCACTTTGACTAGGTTCAATAAAAGTCATTGTCCAATAGATACTTGATTTCCTCTCTAATATGCTATAATTTCTTGGGATTCATTCGATATGGATGTTGTTTCACTGGTTTTTAATTTTCAATGTCCAGATCATGGTATATTGTATTTGTCCATGTTGGAATATCAGGGAACAGGTGCTCTTACTCAGAAAATAACTTTTTTAATTCATCTTTTTGATTATTATCTAAGTGTGAAAGTCTTTGATCTAAGTTTTTAAAATGTTAGAATTCTGAAATATTGAATACATAGGGCTAGACTTGTCACAATTTATGTCTTCATGGTTAATGTGATTTTGACTTTTAGGGATTAACCCATTACCACACAATCCCTACTTTTGACGCCCCTCACAATGAAACCTTTAGAAAACATTATGGGAAAAGGAGAAAATGCTGGTAACCAGCATTTTCTCCTTTTCCCACAATGTTTTCTACCCTTCACAAAACTAATTTCAAATTTTCAGTCACTTTTATTTTGTCGTCTGCAAATGCTTTCAATTTGGATGATTCTAAAATTTTGTCGTTTGGTAATGGGTTAAGGAAACTACAGTTATTGGTGAAACACTTGAATTATCCCTTTCAGCATATTCTTTTGACACATTAATATGACCTAATTGCTTCTGCTTTCGCTTGTCAGGACTTGTCACATAATTTAAGTCACTGATCTTTTTCTCTACAGAACAAGGGCCAAAATATCTCGCTTATAGAGGCATACCAGGGACGGATACAAGAGCTAAAATATCTTTCATTCATTTTACATTGAGTTCACTTTAAATCATTTAGAATTTTGTGATATGTTTTAATGATACCTAAATGACCTGACATAGGTGTTTTTTGAGCTAAGTTTAATATTTCCGATCTATAAGATTTAGAAATAACAACTTAATGATTAACAGCCCACTGATCATCAACAGAGACTTCAGGAGGGCGCCACCTTCTCATTAATATTCCATTTTTATATAAAAACAGACCTGTTCCTGTGAAAGATCAGTTTCACTAACAAATAAAGGTGCTATTTCTGGATCATTATGTTGGTCTTCACTTAGTTTTGACCTTGACCTTGTACCATGGTGAAGATGTGTAATCCAATTCTGATGAATTATGTTCAGAATGTGTCTGACTTTCAGACGCGTTTTGTGAAATAGACTTCGTAATTTCATTTTTAGATAAATGACCCAACAAAGAATCAGATAAGTCAATATAAGACAGACAATTGGATCAAGTGATTGATTCATGCAAGGTATGTCAGTTACAAGTGGATTAACAATTACCTTATTCCTGGCTACATCATTGCCTAATAACAAATGAACAGCTTTAAAAGGTAGACTTTTTCTGATACCAACAGTCACTTGACCATTAAGTAAGTCTGAAGACAAATAAATATTATGAAACGGAACATTAACAAATCCACATTCTACACCCTGAATAAGGACACTTGTCCCAGAAGAAGTTTTCTCAGTAAGAGGCAGGACATCTGCTAAAACAAAGAGATTGAGAAGCTCCTGTATCACGTTTTAGTGGGGGTAAACTGGGCAAAATCACTTTTTAGTGACACAAAACCGTCTATTAGGAATGGTTCATCAATCTCCATAACATTATTACTCTCAGGTACTCAAGCCTGGACAAAGGTTTGGTCTTTAACACTTTCCCAAACAAGCTCTGGTTTTTACGTGTCTGCAGTAGAAGACTTTTGAAAACACTGTGGGAAATGGAGAAATTGCTCGTAACGAGCAATTTCTCCTTTTCCCACGGTGTTTTCTACCCTTTTTGAGAACTTTCTGGCATTTTCTCCAAATCTAAAATTGTCGTCTGCAAACTCTTTTGGTTTGGAAGGGTCCAAAATTTGTTGTTTGGGAAAGGGTTAAAACATGGCTGGGGTGTAGACTTCAATGAAGTAAAGTCTGTAGGCTTAAAACTTTGTTTTTCCCGATTTCTTTTTAAAACAGGACACTCAGAAATAATATGGCCCGATTCTTTGCAATAATTACAAATGGGTCGAGTTGAAGGACTTTGTTTTTCTCGTTTACTTATTCAAACAGGACATGCTGAAAAAATAATATGACCCGATTCTTTGCAATAATTTCAAGTGGATTGAGAGAATGGATTTTGACCTTTGGCTTCATAAGGAGACTTGGGTTTGGGACTATTCTGACTGGAATTGTCCTTATGTTGATTAAATTTGATTTAGGACCAGTAGATGAATAAAAGAATTTCAAGGGTTTGATTTATCAATGAAGAGACCCTGGGCGTCAATTCCAAATTTCGTAAAAGGCCAATACCGGTATACAGTGAAAATATGAATTGTTTGTTATTACGGTCCCTTTTTCAGGAAATGTAAGTGAACTTCAATAGCAGTTAAATTGCCCAGCCCCATATTTCAGAAATATGAAATATAACTGTACCACCATGATATCCCAAAAGTTTAGCTGGCATTCAACAGATAGATTTGAGTTACGTATCTTTGGAAGGAATGCACATTGCTTTCCTACCTTCAAAGCACAGTAGCAACGAAGAGTAAAGAACACAGGAGTTAAAGTGCATTTAAGATTTAAATGGTATCATTAATAGGGTAAAATTACTGCGAAGATGACGGTCTGATATTGCACGGTTGACTTTCACTGACAGAAAAACGAATTTTGGAACCAAGTAAAAAGTAAACAAAAGATAGCACGAGTTTGCAACTTTTTACCTTGTAATAGCGTAAGTTTTTATAGCAAAAGCTCTCTTGGACACAATGTTTAATGAGTATACTAAAGCTAATTCGAACTGATTTTTGTGTGTTCATGGAGATATACTAAAGCCTAGTTCAATACATCTTCGCGAGCCAAGTTTACGATCACTACGTGGATCTTACCTAGGCTGATTGAGCCCGATTTCGAGATTCCTGTGATGCGCCCTCTATTGGATGCTGGTTATTACTCCCCTTTACATCATGTTTCTAAAAGCAAATGAAATATCGTTTTACAAACCGCTTACGAATACACATGAAGCGATAAGCAGACATCCATGCTTTACCTATTATTCGAAAGGTAGAGACCGTGTTCTATTTTTATCAAAGATGAAATGCTACGAGCGATTTTATTCGATGCAGCTAGAGCTGGCTGCATCCAATGAAAAGGCGTATCGGGGAGTTGTAAAAATCAAGTTCAATCCGCCAAGGTAAGATCCACGTAGTGATCGTAAACTTGGCTGGCGAAGATGAGTTCAATATGACTGGTATATTCAAGTAAATCCAGTAAAGTCAGACTCAAATAGATTTTTTTATTTGTGTTTACAAGCAGATGTTGTAAAGCCTAAATCAAACTGATATCTGTATTCAAATAGATTTATCAACCCATTACTACACAATCCCTACTTTTGACGCCCCTGAGAAAGAAGCCTTTGGAAAACATTGTGGGAAAAAGAGAAAATGATGGTAACCAGCATTTTCTCCTTTTCCCACAATGTTTTCTACCCTTCACAAAACAAATTTCAAATTTTCAGTCACTTTTATTTTGTCTTCTGCATTTCCTTTCAATTTTGACAAACCTAAAATTTTGTCGTTTGGTAATGAGTTAAAGCCTAATTCCTACAGATTTGTGTATTCAAGTAGATCTATTAAAACCTAATTCACGCTGATTTCTGGATCGAAGCAGATTTATTACAGCTCCATTTCCAAGTGATTTATGTATACAAGTAGATCTACTGAAGCTTACTTCAAACCGATGCAGAGTTTAAAAAAACGGCGTTGGACATTCGAGCGAACCTCCAGGACAAAAGAGCGAAAAAAATAGTACGTTTGAGCGACAAAATAGTGGACATTTGAGCGACAAATTTTTAACCCATTTGAGCGACATTTCAAATTCGGGGTGGACATTTGAGCGACAGGTTTTTACCCCATTTGAGCTATTTCTTGAAGAGATTCTTGGACAAATTTATTGGATTTGTACCTCTTCTGTCAGCCAGACAAAGTCTGATGCCCTCTGCTCACCACGGGTATGTGGAAGGAGGATTTTGAGCAGGATAATTCTTTTTTTGTGAAATAGTACAATTTTTTGAAAATACTTTTTAATGTTAAAATCTCAAACTGTTAAAACTTAAAACATTTACATGCCAGTTCTAGCCTGATACTTAAATCGAGTAAATCTGGAGCGACATAGGCCTACTTCACCATCGTTCGCTCAAATGTCCACCTGGAAATACAGGTGGACGTTAAAATCCGTCACTCAAATGACCACCAAAGCTGTCGCTCAAATATCCACTACAAAAAATTTCAATTTCGCTCAAATGTCCTGCGCCCTAAAAAAAGTATCAAAAATTACATACTGGAAATTTGTTTCTATAGATAATGTGTTAATCTTACTCCAGGGAGATGTACAGTTTAGGACCAACAATATTGACTGGCGGCGAACGCCGTGAAAGGTCCTGTCCGCTTCGACCATTTGAAATCGATCGACTCGAGCAACAAGCGCGGTGAGTGCGAATGAAGTCCAATGACTCGTACCAAAGCAGCAACAGACAGTATTGAAATACAAGGTACATACAGTACCATTGATATTATATATGGTATTTACTTGTAGTGTAAGACAATTAGATCTGCAGAATACGTTTTTATTTTTCTCTTTTTTTTTGGTCTTGCGACAGAAAACTGTTTTTGAAAACTGTGTGAGAAAAGGAGAAATTGCTCGTCGAGAGCAATTTCTCTTTTTTGCCACGCTGTTTTCAATGTGTATTTAAACAATCAATTCGGTGAAGTTAATCAACTTAATTCATGTTAATTGTTTTTATTTATAGGAATTATTTGTATAGACTTGTTCCGGGAACAAAGTTATGAGAAATAAAAAAGATACCCGGATATAAAACATGGTTTGAGGAAAAAGTGGATAAAATTGTAAAGGTAAGAAAAAATTCTATTAGAATTTATCTTTCAAAATTGTTTATTTCCGATTAACCATAGATTTTGTCTGTCCGTCTCTCTCTCTCTCTCTCTCTCTCTCTAACTATTCTTAGCAATGACTTTTTTTTCATAATTTGTAGCACAATGGGAACCATGTACAAGTGATACGTACTGACAGGTGAATCAGTAAAATAGAGATAATTATGATGAAAAAGACTGTAAAAATGATGACAGATAATTTAATTCTTTCCAACCTCGGCGAATAAATTGTGAGACACAAGCATGGCTATTAATCAAGAGGTTTTGCATTCGAGTCTAGGCCCTCCCACATTCTTCTCAAGGATTGATGAAAGTTAAATGCCCAGTAGCGGACAAAAGTAAGCAAAGCGGATGTTGAAATGCATTTGAATTTAAAGTATACCTTTGAAAAGTAAGAAAACTGTTGTGAAGATGATTTTATCACGTAACCTCCCTTGTTTTCAGTGTAATATACCCATTACGAATTTTCCTATCTTAAACACCTTCCATGATATATCCTCTTCTTGAGGTATGTAACGTTTAATTATAAAATAAACACAAGCTTTCGGCTGTACAACCGCCTTCTTCAAGTGTGATCCTGTCACAGGATCACACTTGAAGAAGGCGGTTGTACCGCCGAAAGCTTGTGTTTATTTCATAATTAAACGTTAAACACCTTCGATAACACGTTTGTGTGACGTCATTTTCAACGTCGTTTTGTATGTATTTTATAGAAGTGACTTGCGGTTTTACAGATGTTACAGCGGGTGCATCTATAGATGCTTTTGCATCATCTGATCTATATTTGCTGAAATAAGGTTATGCGATAAATAGAGGATAATCAACTGGTTGTTTTTGATATGAAAAATATCTCACGAGGATGCGTTGTTAGGCGTTGAAAAAACGAGTGCGCAGCACGAGTTTTTTTAACGCCTTACGACGCGTCCGAGTGAGATATTTTTCATATAAAAAATAACCAGTTGATTATTCTATTTATTATATACCTTATTAACATCATTATTTCTAATTTTGCGTTTGAAAGTCGAAAAAAATGTAGCCGAAAAAAAAGTAGTTCCCAAATTACGTCAGGAAGTGAAAGTAAAAGTTGATAACGTCACTAGTGATGATATCAAAATTTATTACACTGGGAAATTCCAGGATTTCACTGCTAGGTATATAATAAAAAGAATCTGACGTTCGTTAGCGTTTAAATTTAAACATATTTTATTCATCAATTATATATAAATACAAAGATCTAAAGACAAATCAACAAATTAATAAACAATAACTGACGAAATGGATCAGAACGAAAGCTAAGCTTATATTGTTCCTCTCCAAAATTTCAGGTACACAGTTACAGGTTGATAACGTAATAAAAAATCATAATGGTATTTTGATTGCTATTGAAAGAAAACCGTTGGAAAGAAAAACAGAACAGGAAAATAAGCTAAAAAATAAGCTGAATTATGAGCTGAATTGGTGTGGAGTGTTTCACTGTGGGAGCGGGGAGGAATTTTTCACAAACAATTGACCTCCTCCATGACCATCACATATCAATAGATATTGGATGCTATCAATAACAGAACATGCAGTTACTTATTTAAATATAAGCATTTAAAATAAGTTTTGGAAGCAGGATTTACACATCCAAAGAATGAAAAAGCCATAATTATTCTAAGTAAATCTTCTACTTTGACTGATATAAGAATGAACTGCTGCGAATATTTTTTCGTTATCAGGTTGATCAAGATCTTCATCACCATATAAGATGACTTGAAGAGTAACTCTCGTAATTGTACTTATATCATCATTTAGACTGATTCTTATTTCTCTGTAGAATGGGCATTCAAAGAAGTGTTGATGTGTTGATTCAACAGAGCCGCATCGACAAAGGGGTGACTGGACTATATTTTTCAAATACAAATGCTCATTAAGACAACTACACTTGTTACGTAACCTAGCATGTATGATCTGAGTTTTTCTATCTCCAAAGAAATAAAGCTTATTTGGCCTCGGTTTATCAATGTTTAAGCGATATTTAAAGGAAAACAACGTTCCGGCATTTTTTGTTTCATCTGATAAACAATTCCAATCATTTATCACTTATGGCAAGAATGAATTTTTGTAAAAAGTGGTTCTGCAAGCTATGGTTCGCAAGTTATTTGGTCTTCGAAGATTGTAAGCGTTAGCGTTTGAGATTTTTTGTTTTAATAACACTCAAGAAGAAGTGTTATTAAGCTCGTGAATGGCCTGCTTAGTAACATTTCCCTATACTCGTTTGATAAAATTTTATCTCAAAAGCCAAATTATGTCAGATGCTGTATGTATATCTGTGATTGTTAAGCTAGTCGAAATGTTTATCGCTGGCAGAAAAATAAATTTTGAAACCATTTTAAAAATAAATAAAAGATAAAGTCACTTGATTACTTTTCACTTAGCTTTACAATTTCTTTATTTTTTTTTTAAGCCGATAATTGACATATAAACTGCCCATACGATGATAGATTAATTGATTAATTTTCGATTTATTTATATTACTCCACGGTTGCACATATGGGCGACGCCCATGAAGGTCGATAGTGCAAGGTGCAGTGCGGAACCTATGAGATACAGGACGAAACCCATCGTAAGTTACACCTGGGTCTTTAACCCTATAACAAACAATCCCTGGTTTTAATGACCCAGAGATAAAAGAATTTTTAAAATATTGTGGGAAAAGGAGAAAATGCTGGTAACCAGCATTTTCTCCTATTTCCACAATGTTTTCTACTCTGCTAGAAACAATTGACAATTGTTGAGTAGCCTTTATTTTGTCGTCTGCAATTGCTTTCAGTTTGGACCAGTCTAAAATTTTGCCGTTGGGTAAAGATTTAACACGCTTTAACTACGGCTCATTCAAAAGACTATTTAAGAAATAATCTTCTGTCTATCGTGGTTCAATAAACCGCGGATGTGAGTTATGAAGCACAATAAATAATCCACAAGGGCGATAGGCCGAGTGGTTTATTCATTGCGCCTCATAACTCAAAACGTGGTTTATTGAACGTTAAACTACGAAGGAAATAAGATTTTTTTCGATTCTAATTCGACCAACTCTTACTGAAAGGCAAACAAGTTCATACTCCGAGTAAAAACGCGGATGTAGATTATATTCCATTGAATAACTTATTTACTTACTGTAGACAGCATCTTCGCGAGCCAAGTTTACGATCACTACGTGGATCTTACCTTGGCTGATTGAGCCCGATTTCGAGATTCCTGCGGCGCGCCCTCTATTGGATGCTGATTATTAACCCATTTTACATCATATTTCTAAAAGCAAATGAAATATCGTTTTACAAACCGCTTACGAATACATATGAAGCGATAAGCAAACATCCACGTGGGTTTCCTTGTTTTACCTTCTATTAGAAAAGTAGAGACCTTGTTCTATTTTTATCAAAGATGAAATGCTACGAGCGATTTCATTCGTTGCATCTAGAGCTGGCTGCATCCAATAAAAAAGCGTATCGGTTGAACGTAAAAATCAAGCTCGATTCGCCAAGGGTAGAGTAACGTAGTGAATCGTCGGCCTTGGCTTGCGAAGATGTGTAGACAGAGTCACGTCAGTCTGCTTAGTTTTACGTCACTCTACAAAGATTTTACACAGATTTTACCACGCAATCGATGCACCATGTTTAACGAGCCGAATTCACGTGTCATGTTAGAATAATAATTTTGAATCCACAGCACAAGTGGCCCAAGTTCAACCCTGTATCCCGTTGTCTGCGCATGTCATACTCTTCGAAGATTAGACCTGTCTAATATGACGCATCACCCATTCCCCGATACTTGGGAAAAGTAGGGCTAAAACTGACGCCAAACCAAAGCCTGTAGGGACTGTTTTGATAAATGGCCGGTGCATAGGTTACCTGCAAGCTGATCATAACTGAATAAATCGCATCTGACAGCGTTTTACAAAGTAAACGCTTATTTTGTTCTTAAATTCAAAGTGACGGTTGTCGTTTTGAAAATTAGTCCGCTTATGTACCCAGAATGTCCATATTAGATAGGTGAGTATTTGTAGAATGCCATCTAGCGGGAGATAATGCGCTGTACCACGTATAGAGGCAATAATACTCATTTTAAGCCAGTTTTAACTCATTTTTTTTTATTTTATCAAAATATAGTCATTCTTATATATCTATGCCAAATATTGCGCCTGACGGTTGCATGGTTGCTTAGATTACGCCTGATAGAAAATGCATTTCGCGGACTTGCGGCCTTCAATGTAAACAGACTGGTCGTTTCCGGATTTTGAATCGAAGATTTTCGATATCCGTTATACACTCGGGTAGATTCGTATGATGATTATGCATACTGTAGTGTGATTATATTTGACCTTGGCCTTGATGCAGTAAATAAAGGAAAATGGATGCTTCTCTGTTGCAGCCTCTATTTTTAGACGGAGATCAAGGCCTATACATGTATGTAAGTTACACCGTATCCGACTCTAGGCGGAAACCAACGATAAATTTCCGTGAGTCACCGCCATTGTTTACAGCTTCGATCGTCAACCAGTTTTCTTCAGGCCAATTTTCGGTTTTTCACACAAACCCCCGTGTTTCTTTTTTCATTTACACGATATATGTCAGTAAATTATCCTTGTGTACACAAAGGACAGATTTCTGTACCATTCTATTTTTCTTTTTGAAATTTAACAGCGTTTCTGCTCACCGGCTGTAGACAGGCATCTTTAAACTATCCGGGATGGTAAAATGACAGCTGTTTATCTTTTGACACGGTATTTGATAACAGCTTGTTTTTTAGATGAGTTAATATTCATAATTTTAAATGGTATCACGTAAAGTCAAATGAGCCAAGATCTGTGTAAAGGGGGCTTAATGCATCTGCGAAAAGCATCGACCATGACCTGTATTCAACAACCATTCTTGAGAATATTCTTAGTCTTATTCTCCCAGGTTTTTTTAAAATTTGTAAGTAACACAACTTCTGATTGGCTAAACCGAATGGTTTAGCCAATCAGAAGTTGTGTTACTTACAAATGTAGAAAAGTCTGGAGAATAATACAAAGAATGTTCTTAAAGATGGTTGGTGAATACGGGCCCAGGTCATCATGTGCAGTCAGCGCAGGCTGGCCTGGGCCAAAACCTTTTCGATATTTGTCAATTTTCTGTAAGTCGGTTGTTTAAAAAGTTGCTCTGATAGATTGATAGTTAAGTTAAAGGTGGCCCTTCAGATTTTGGGACGAAAATTTTACAAGAATACAAAAAATTCATTCTTATTCTCCCAAAGCCTTATAATTTTCATTCATGAAACCTCAGTAGTCAAAAATCGTCCTACAACAAGAGAAATTAAAAATTTACTACAGCCCAGGTCGACACCGATGGGAAACCTTGTCTATTTTTACATGAGCAACTCGCTCATCAACATACCGCAAATACGCAGACGAAGCTTCAAACATTGCATCGGAAGAAGACATTATGGAAAATAATTACATATTTTTTATGTTATGGAATTTCAGTGTCATTACTCACTTAACATTCCCACAATGCTTTTTTTCTTTTATTTTTGGCGGGAAATCTAAAAATAGCTTAAGACGCTACGTAGCCTTTTAAGGAAATACCACCAAAAACATTTTTTTTGTAATTTTAGGGTTCTTAATTATTGATGATTTTTTGCATATAAATTTCAGTGACATATATATTTTTTTGATTTGATGTGATGTGAAAATTCTACATACCAACCTTTAACCCTTTACCTGACATGCCAATTTGAGTCTCTTCCATTCCAGCAGCAAATAGAGATATGATGTCAGAAATATGGACAAATGAGGATACATATATCTGATTGAGTTGAAAACATTGTGGGAAAAGGAGAAATTGCTCGTTAAGAGCAATTTCTTCTTTTCCCACAATGTTTTCAAAAGCTGTCTGTTGTTGATACATCAAAATGAGTATCTGTGGAGTAAAGGGTTAAGACTTGGGGCGGTATCATATATTAAACGGAGATGCATTAAAGCTCGTTTTGCCAAAGCATGATGCAAATGCAATTTAACACACCCATTGTTTACTTTTGGCCCATACTGGGGCGATAATACGTCAGGATCCGTATTCTTTCTTCACTCTTTACCAAATAACAAACTGATAGACTGGTCCAAATTGAAAGCACTTGCAAATGACAAATTTAACTTAACTCAAAAATTGAAATTTGTTTTTAGCAAGGTAGAAAACGTTGTTTGAAAAAGAGAAAATCCTGGTTTACCAGCATTTTCTCTTTTTCCCCACAATGTTTTCAAAAGTTTTTATCTCAGGGTCGTAAAAACCAGGGATTGTTTGGTAAAGGGTTAAGAATTTTCTTAATGATTTTCTCAAGAATTTCTTACATTTGAAAGTAACACAACTGCTGACTGGCTAAACCAAAATGGTTTAGCCAATCAGAAGATTTGTGACATGCAAATTTGGAAAATTTTGAAGAGTAGATGAAGAATTCTGAAGAATGGTTGGTACGAACCCAGGTTTTTACCTTAAAGGTGGGTACTTAGAATTTTCACATCACACCAAATCAAAAAATATATATATCACTGAAATTTATATGAAAAAACAATACAAATCATCAATAATTAAGAATAAAAAAATTACCAAAAAAAATTTTTTTGATGGTATTCCCTTAAAAAGCTACGTAGCCTCTTAGGCTATTTTTAGATTTCGCGCCAAAAATTTTAAAAAATGCATTGTGGGAATGTTAAGTGACTGGCATGTGACAAATGTTGCTTAAATTCCATTAAATAACAAACATGTAATCATTTTTCATAATATCTTCCTCAGACGCTATGTTTGAAGCTTCGTTTGTGTATTTCCAGTATGTAAATGAGCGAGTTGTTCATGTAAAAATAGAACGTGTTTCCCGTCGATGTAGACCTTGGCCGTAGTAAATCTCTAATTTCTCGTGTTGTCGGATGGTTTTCGGTACTGGGGTTTTATGAATGACGATTATAAGGCTTTAGGAGTATAAGGACAATATTTTTGTATTTTTGTAAAATTTTCGTCCCAATTTCTGAAGGGCCACCTTTAAGTTTTTTTAATGCTGAATATTTTTCAAGATAATGTGGGAAATTAGCCGATGACTTGGAACAAAAAAACAAAAACAAATAAGTGTTTGTAATATCCGTTGAAGAAAGTGAAGGCCAGCATGTATAATTGCTCTGACTGTATAACTGAAATACTTAACCCTTTCCTAAACAGCAAATTTTGGACCAGACCAAATTGGAAGCATTTTGCAAATGACAAACTAACAGGTGCTAAAAAGATGATTTTTCTATATGGTAGGGTAGAAAACATTGTGGGAAAAGGAGAAAATGCTGGTTACCAGCATTTTCTCCTTTTCCCACAATGTTTTCAAAAAGCTTCTATTCCTGAGCGGTAAAAACCAGGGATTGTTTGGGAAAGAGTTAAGGGTCGTTCTCATCACAGGCACTCGGTTCCAGGACTTTCACAACTTAACATTATTTTTGTACGTTTTATCTTGCATACTAGAAGGTTTCGCAACGGCCATGTTTTAAAGGTGGGTATTTAGAATTTTCACATCACACCAAATTAAAAAATATATATATCATTGAAATTTTTATGAAAAAACAACACAAATCATCAATAATTATGAATCATAAAATTAAAAAAAAAAAAAAAAAATTAGATGGTATTCCCTTAAAAGGCTACGTAGCCTCTTAAGCTATTTTTAGATTTCGCGCCAAAAATAAAAAAAATGCATTGAGGAAATGTTAAGTGACTGGCATGTTACTAATGTCGCTTAAATTCCATTAAATAACAAACATGTAATCATTTTTCATAATATCTTCCACAGACGCTGTGTTTGAAGCTTCGTTTGTGTATTTCCAGTATGTAAATGAGGGAGTTGTTCATGTAAAAATAGAACGTGTTTCCCGTCGATGTCGACCTTGGCCGTAGTAAATCTCTAATTTCTCGTGTTGTCGGATGGTTTTCGACTACTGGGGTTTTATGAATGACGATTATAAGGCTTTGGGAGTATAAGGACAATATTTTTGTAAAATTTTCATTCTAAATTCTGAAGGGCCACCTTTAAGTTTGTTTAATGCTGAATATTTTTAAAGATAATGTGGGAAATTAGCCGATGACTTGGGAAAAAAAAAATAATAAGTCTTCGTAATATCCGTTGAAGAAAGTGAAGGCCAGCATGTATAATTGCTCTGACTGTATAACTGAAATACTTAACCCTTTCCCAAACAGCAAATTTTGGACCAGACCTAATTGAAAGCATTTTGCAAATGACAAACTAACAGTTGCTAAAAAGATGATTTTTCTATATGGTAGGGTAGAAAACATTGTGGGAAAAGGAGAAAATGCTGGTTACCAGCATTTTCTCCTTTTCCCACAATGTTTTCGAAAGGCTTCTATTCCTGAGCCGTAAAAACCAGGGATTGTTTGGGAAAGAGTTAAGGGTCGTTCTCATCACAGGCACTCGGTTCCATGATTTTCACAACTTAACATTATTTTTGTACGTTTTATCTTGCATACTAGAAGGTTTCGCAACGGCCATATTTTAAAGGTGGGTATTTAGAATTTTCACATCACACCAAATTAAAAAATATATATATCATTGAAATTTTTATGAAAAAACAACACAAATCATCAATAATTATGAATCATAAAATTAAAAAAAAAAAAATTAGATGGTATTCCCTTAAAAGGCTACGTAGCCTCTTAAGCTATTTTTAGATTTTGCGCCAAAAATCAATAAAGCATTGTGGGAATATCAAGTGACTGGCACGTGACTAATAACACTTAAATTCCATTACATGACAAACATGTAATAATTATTTTCCAGGATGTCTTCTTTGGACAGATGTTTGAAACTTCGTCTGTGTTTTCCTGTATTAAAATGACAGAATTGATCATCTAAAAACAGAACGTGTCTCCCGTTGGTGTCAACCTTGTCCGTAGTAAATCTCTAATTTCTTGCGTTATTGGATGGTTTTCGACTACTGGGGTTTTATGAACGCGAATTAAAAGGCTTTGGGAGAATAAGAATGATTTTTTTTTGCATTTTTGTAAAATTTTCGTCCCAAAATCTGAAGGCTCTCCTTTAAAGCAATAGAAGTCCTTGATCAGGTTTTTATTTACACTGTCTCCTGAATCATCTCTAAGGCGCTGGCCAATACGGGTACCAGGATTTTTCTGCGCTTAAGGTAGTACCATTCTAATTGACAACAGCTATTTCCACTGCTATGAATGAAAATCAGTGTTGTTGTACTACTTTGACCGTGCAACTTTTTCCATTTTTGCCTTCTTAGAATTATTATTTATAAATCTAGGGTCACTCTATTCTCATTATAAAATGATATAATAATTACCTCCCTTTTTTTGAAAATTAACAAATATTTAAACAAATGATATCAGGATGGACATCACAGGAATTTCTGGTCGGTTGGAAATGTGCAAAAATTGAACATCAGTACAAATCCTTATCTGTCAACTAAGAAGAAAGTTCATTCCGATTTGTCCTAGAAGCGTTACGATGGTAATTACCTTAACTCTTTATAAAACGACAAAGTTTTAGCTCTGTCCAAATTGAAAGCATTTGCAGCCGATAATTTCGGTGTGGCTCAAATAGTGCAATTGTTTATTGATTAGGTAGAAAACATTGTGGGAAAAAGAGAAAATGCTGGTTACCAGCATTTTCTCCTTTTCCCACAATGTTTTCAAAAGGCTTTTTTTCCAGGGGCGTCAAAAGTAGGGATTGAGTGGTAAGGAGTAAAGATAGTACGTCTTGTTTACATTGTCATGGTACCCGTATTAGCCAGCGTGTTGATGACGATTCGGAAGCCAGCGTGAATCGAAACCTGATCTAAATAAAGCATTGCTGCTGCAAAACCTTTTAGCATCATCTCCCGCTAGATGGCATTCTATAAATACTCATCTATCTGATACGGGCATCCTGGGTACAGAACCGAACCACTTTCCTACGCGACAACCGTTACTTTGAATTTAAAACAAAAAAAAGGTTTACCCAATAAAACGCTACCTCGTGCAATTCACTCAACTATGATCACCACTTTAGAGAAATCTGTTGCTAAAGCAGGTCTCATTTCTCTTCAAACGTATTGATTCATAAAAGCTATTTTCAACATTGCTTCTTTATAGAGCGTAATATTAGAGTCAGCCCGCTTTCGGGGCTAGTAGTGATGCGTCATATAAGACAGTCGAATCTTCGAAGAATATGACATGCGCATACAACGAACCTTTTAGAATTTACGATATGTAGAAATAGGAGAGGTAAGGTACAAAAGTAAAGGACAGGGAAACCAAGAGCCTGTGGTTCTCATCATGAGTCTTATGAACATTCGCCACGCGACATAAGGTAAAACAGAAGTTAACTGTATTTCTTCGGGTACTTTTAAATTTCGTTAATATTGGATAAATAAACAAATCAATCGGATTCTATTTTCAGTTGTTTTTTTTTTTAATTTTATTTAACTAATGAACAGAAATTGAGCAGTAAAATTATTCCATATTTTAAACCGATGAACATTCATGTCAGGATTCATTTTTTTTTTAATTATTCTAGCACGGTTTTATGATAAAAATAAAGTGATAACTTAATTATGGCCGGTTATCGAACGAAAAGTACATTGAGAGAAGTGGTTCGATTAAACGTTCTTGAGTGCTTCGAACTTCAGTGTATCAAATTCTTGTAGATGATTTTTATAACAGACAGCTGATTTCTATGCCCATCGCCTTGCCTATTTTTAATCTGACAAATACTAAATAATAGTATGATAGACATATAACAAATTGCTTTGTCGAACTTCTTAAAAGAGCTACACAAATGAAAAGTATTGTATAAATTCGTTTGAGGCTTTGTCAAAGTTTCTATTCTACATACATATATAAAACTCTCTCTCTCTCTCTCTCTCTCTCTCTCTCTCTCTCTCTGCACTTCAAAGATAGACTGACACACAGACACAAAGACTCTGTTTAAATTGAAAAAAAAAAAAACGAGATGAATGTTGGTATATTTATTCGATAACATCAAGACCTTCATTTTTCATCTTTCCTTAAATTCACGTCTGATTTCTAAAACACTATCACGCAACATTTGCAGCGCTGCCTCTCGGTTTTGGAAGAAAACCACTAGGGATATATGTAATTATGTTTCAATTTTCCATAATTCCAGACATTCAGGCGTTAAAACCATCGTTATTTTGATGTTATGGTGTCATGTTTTACTCGTTGTTTGTACAATTGAAAGTAGTTTACCTAGTCTCTTCAAGTACGTTTTTCCTCCTTTGTATATATAAATGAAGTCATTAAGCCGGTGCAGTCAAATTTCAGAACCATTCGGACGGGACAGCTGTTGAGCAAGATGGACCTGCTAAAAGACGATCTTATAGTTTTAAAAATGTTTTATTCGTGAAGTGAATGGGGTCGGGCCACAAGTTCTTACAATTTAGATTGGACACTTCCCCTACAATCAAATTAAGCACACAAGATTACATAAAATGGAAACAAAACACATACAGACATGGTGTAAATAAGTAGATAAAGAAAAAAAGAAGAAACTGTACACGAAAGGAAAAAACAGAAATAGGGAAAAAAAGATAAAAACAGGAGAAAAAAATAACAAAGGAAGATAAGAAAAAATAGTAGAATGGAAATAAATTCATTTGAAAAGAAAAAAAGAGGGCCAAATTGGCCCTGGATTGGTCACCTGAATTTTTGAGAGGACCATATTGAAACTTTGGGGAAAAAATCATTGTTTTGCCAAGCAATTTTGAAAAGGTCACATGTAAAAGTCATTTCAGAAATGTTCCTTGGGTGGCATTCATGAAAACCTCTGGTTAAAATGGCAACCAAATAGAATTTTCTAAGAAATTCTTTAAAAATCTTCTCATCTGAAACCACTGTTTAGATTTTAGATAATTTCACAGAGAAGTTCCTTAGGTGACCTTTTTCAAAGAGTGTTCGCGAAATTTTGATCCGTCAAGAAACATGGCTCTGGTGAATGGGGGCTACTTGCACAGAAACGAAGAAATTCTTAAAAATTCTTCTTCTCTGAAACCGTTGGTCAGAGTTTGAAATAATTTCACAGAGATGTTCCTTTTCAAAACTTATTCGCGAAATTTTGGATTGTCAAGAAACATGGCTCTGATAATTTGGAGCTACTTGCACTATAGAGAAATGACGAAATTCTTAAAAATTCTTCTTCTCTGAAACTTCTGGTCATATTTTAAAGTCATTTCACAAAGATGAAAAACTGTAAACTACGGTTATGAGTTATGAGTTATGAGGCATCATAAATAAACCTAGAGGGCAGTAGCCGAATGTTTTTTTTTTTTTTCCATTGCGGCTCATAATGTGGTTTATCAAATTATAAATCACGAAAGAAAGAAAATTGAAGTGCAAGGCATCATAATCAACAACAATTTACAACCAAAACAGAAAAGAGACGGCTTTAATTTCACGTTCTCCATTTCAAAGGATGAATGACTGCATCGTCAAGAATGAGAATCGCAGTCGCTTCAAATGCTCCGAATATTTCCAATCTCAATTCTATTTTCAATGCAACACCGTAGAATTTTCATGTTCAACAGGAAAAGACTGGTTTAAACACCTTTACTTGTAACATTTCAAATAGTTCTATCATTGTCAAATTTATCGAAAACAGAATATATCGTTAAATCCGAGTTTTTCTTGAGTAGCCGATGAATTGTTTACGCTAACTGAATTTCATTTTCAAATATCAGACATGATACAGCCTCAGGCGACTAACTATAGAATGACGTCGATGTTACCAAGCTTCCGTTGCACTGTTTTTATAGAGCCAAATTTACGTGTCATGTTAGAAAAATGAATTATACACACAATAATAAAGCTATCTTTTTATTTTTTCCGTTTAGGTGAACAGGCAGCTTTTCCACAACGTCAAAATGTTTGGAAGTATAATGAACAGGCGAACATACACCCTCTATTTAATTCTGGTTCCCCTATTTCTGTATATCTGCCTTATGTACCGTGTACTAGATGGGACATGTCTAGAAACAGAAACCATGGACATCAAAACCAGGACTTCCGCTTTCTTACCGTCCGACCTGCCCTCTAGGAAAATTATGCAAGTAACGCACGACGACAACTCTAGCCTCATTCTGGAACTAGCTCAGGAGTACGATAATTTGGAACGTCAAAGAAAATACGTCCTTCAAACGATGAACAAACTGATTGAAGAGAATGCTGAAAATTTGAAAGAGAACAATAACGCCAGGGAATTCCAGCAGCTTTTTGACGGTAATTTTGACGATGCAAGATCTTACATTATCACAACAAACCAGAGCCCTTACGATGGAATTATTCGCCCAAAATATATAATAAACTGTACCAACATACACCAAGTTCGATTACATAAAAAAATCGGACACGGTGTTTCAAAACAGACTTTTGCAGGCGAGTTTAATGGCGTGCCTGTGGCCGTTAAGATGGTAACGCGTCATCAGAGTCAAGTTAAAACATGCATAGAGAAAATTGATATCAACCATCCACAAAAGGAGCTGATGCGATCCAGATGTTTTATTTTTTCCACCATGAGATTAATGAAGGAGATTTTGTTATTAGAACAGATGAATCACCCTGGCTTCGCACAGTTGTTAGGTTATTGTATACGTAACGAGGAAAGTGATACGACCGACCTACGTGAGCGAGGCGTTGTAAGTGTTTTCGAACTTGGTGAAAGATTTGTTTTACATGACATCAACATGTTATCTTGGCAGGAGAGAGTCATTCATGCAATGAAACTGGCAGATTTCCTGCATTACTTAGAACACTCACCTTTAGGGTCATTACGGGTTCGGGACTTTAAGGAGGAACATTTTTTACTGGTAAATGATAGTTTAAAAATGATAGATTTGGACGATGTAGATAACCTGGAGCCATCCTGTAATACTTATATAAACGTTGAAACACAGTCTAATAATCTAGGAAAAGGACGATCGAGCGGTTGTGAGTTTAACTTGCCATGCCAACGAGGGTTGTGTGTCGGGTTTAACGCTAAGCAAAATATGAAATTTATGAACAAATTATATTTCAAAAGACTTCTCTATCCGACTGTCTTTCCACGTGAAATATCTGGTGAAGTAGGAAACCTACTAGGTGAACTGGATAGTGATGTGCTCTCGGCTAACCTCTTGTATAAAAGACTGCAGTTGTTACTCGAAAAACAGGCATGATCATTATGCCGTTAATTATTTCATTTTTTTACCGCTGGAAAGAAATTTACTGCATAGAACTTTTACAGAATCCTTTAAAATTTGGATAATCATAGGCCTCTGGAAAGCCATAGGTCTATCATGAACTACCAAAATTTTCGTTACTTTACAGTGGGATACCGTTACTAGAAATAACCTGGTGGATCATCGCCTTTATATCGTATTCGGTAGCACTATGTTGCTATATACTACATGGACGCGATGCGCAAATGTGCTATTTTTAGTAACGGTTTCCAAGGTCGAAAATTTTAATTTATCGTGAAAGGCAAATAGAGTTTCAAAGTCCTGTGGGATGATAAACACAAACAAGAGTAAATCATTTACAGCGATTCGCGTGAAAGCTTTTTTAGGAAAAGAGGAATCACTGGTTATGAACAGTGTAATGTTTTTGTCTGTGATAATGTTTTCAAAATTCGTTGGCTGTAAAACGAAATAACCCGTTAACAGGAGATAAGAATACTAGTAATTGTGTGAATTTAAAATATTGGTAAGAAAGGACGTTATCTTCTAATCGGTCCTAATGATCACTCAAACAATCAGAATTGCTTCCGTATTAGATTATCTCAAATTTTGTAAGATGCAGAGAGGGATGGCTCCCCGAGCCTCACACACCAATATACGGGGATATTAAAAAGAAACTATCGTATTTATTTACTACATTTTACCAGTTTTTGACGCCTCTAAAGAGAAGGCCTTTCAAAATATTATGGGAAGAGGAAAAATTGAAAGGTGACCAACATTTCCTCATTTTCTTTCAGTGTTTTACATCATTTAGACAACCTTTTCGTCATTTGCGCCAAATGTGATACGTAGGCTGCAAATGCCTTCTATTTGGACAAGTCTAGAAATCATTTGGGATGGAGTTAAAAAATATATAGTGTTATGGCTATAAAAAATGATCTCCCTGTAACCCTTGCAGGTGGATATCTAGAATTTTCACACCCCGCCAAATTAAAAAATATATATCACTGAAATTTATATGACAAAACAATACAAATCATAAATGATCAGAACCCCCCCCCCCCAAAAAAAAAAAAAAAAAAATTGCGGGGGGGGGGGGAATGGTATTTCCTTAAAGGCTACGTAGCCTCTTAAGCTATTTTTAGATCTCCCGCCAAAAATATAAAAGAGCATTGTGGGAATGTTAAGTGACTGGCACGTGACTTCTGGCGCTGAAATTCCATAACATAACACACATGTAATTATTTTCCATAATGTCTTCTTCGGACGCTATGTTTGAAGCTTCGTCTGTATATTTCCGGTGTGTAAATGAGCGAGTTGCTCATGTAAAAATAAACTGTTTCCCGTCGTTGTCGACCTGGGCTTTAGTAAATCCCTAATTTCTCTTGTTGTCGTATGGTTTTCGACAACTGGGGTTTTATGAATGAAAATTATAAGGCTTTTGGAGTATAAGGAAGATTTTTTTTGTATTTTTGCAAAATGTTCGTTCCAAAATCTGAAGGGCCACTCACTGACTTTTTCGGACAGTGTAGATCAAGATCAGACTGCACAGAATGTGCAGTCTGATCTTGTATCTACACTGTCCGATAAGGAGATATTATTCCCCAAAACATAACTGAAATAGCACTATTTTGGTTTACACTGTCGCACTGAAAATTTCATTCCAGATATTTAGCAGGATTAGGATTAGATGCAAATGAGATGGCCACACGAGGTGTTGGGGTGCTGCTGTGGTCATATCACTTACATTATCTCCCGCTAGATAGCATTCTATAAATACTCATCAATCTAATTTGGGCATCCTGGGTACAGAACCGAAGCAATTTCCTACGCGACAACCGTTACTTTGAATTTCACACTAAAATAAACGTTTACTCAATAAAACGCTACCTTGTGAAAGTCACTCAGCTATGATCAGCAGTTTAGAGAAATCTGGATTTCATTTCTGCTCAAATGTATTGATAAAAGCTATTTTCTACATTGCTACTTTATAGAGCGTAATATTACAGTCTTCCCGCTTTCGGGGATAGTGATGCGTCATATAAGACAGGTCGAATCTTCGAAGAATATGACATGCGTAGACAACGTATCACTTATGGGTGACGCGATCATGATTGAAATATGTGTTTATAAATCTCTGTGTGTCTGAATCCAGTGCCCCTGCTAAGCATATAGTTCTTTGGCAAGTCTTTTTCGTGGTTTCGACTTGCTGCTAAAAATTCTATTTTTATTTTTAATTGTATTATGAAAAGGAACAATATCTTACAATATTGGAAAATAGCGCACAAAGATATATTCTAAGTAAGATAAGATTATCTTCAAACGATATGAAAACTGAGACGGGACGTCATAAGGGCACAAATCGAAATGAAAGATACTATGTAACCTTCGAGATTTTGGGGATGAATTTTATTTTACGTAGATGTGCCCCTTTTACAACGGTCTAAGATCAAAATATATTCCTAAGTATTATCTTAAACAGCCCAGTATGTATAAATTCATCGAATTAATCAATAGTAACAATAAAAAAAATCTTAATACAGGTTAACCCATTACCACACAATCCCTACTTTTGACGCCCCTGAGAAAGAAGCCTTTTGAAAACACTGTGGGAAAAGGAGAAAATGCTGGTAACCAGCATTTTCTCCTTTTCCCACAGTGTTTTCTACCCTTCCCAGAACAAATTTCAATTTTTCAGTCACCTTTATTTTGTTGTCTGCAAATGCTTTCATTTTGGAAGTCTAAACTTTCCTCGTGTAGTAAAGGGTTAACTTCATATTATAAACATGCTTTTAAGTCCAGAAAGAATATTACTCAGTCGAACAATTGATTCTAGGATAAAAGAATTACTTTTAGCCTCTCTCACGTGTGTAGCTATATTTTATTATTGTGTTATTATTGTTTATATTATTTTCTTAATGAAACATGATTGCCATTTTCATAGTATGCATATATAGAGGATATTTGTTTTTTTTTCGGTGAAAGATCGAACTTTATTTCATCGAGTGGACACCATCGGTAATATTTTCACGAGTGGCGCAGTCATGAGTGAAAATATTTCCGATGGTGTTCACGAGATGAAATAAAGTTCGATCTTTCACCGAAAAAAAAAAATATTCTATTTATTTCATGCTTTTAACCCTTTCTAGGAGGAGCTCTATCAAAATTCAGTACAGTTCTTTTCCCTTATTCCCCGTGGCGTACCCCTCCTGCATAGCAACGTTACGTCAAGCGCGAGAAATGTAAGGTATATGATGTCATATTTTCCATCTGGTTGTTAGGCAAGCGCAATTTACCTAGGCAACAAGAACGTGAAAATCGGTATTTTCACTGTTGGTACCAGTGTAAGATCGAAAAATATTTTCACTGCTATTTCTCGATATCCTACCGGAAAGCATGAAATAAATGTCGGTATTTGTGATTAGGAGCCTTTGTGAAAAAAGCCAAAATAAAATTTCTGTCTGTTCTGCTAAAAATTGGGGCTGCTAACCCTTATCCTGCTAAAGAACAACAATGAAATTTTCATTTCGACAGTAAAGCCCAAAAAACCGTCATTTCAAAGTTATGATTTTGGGAATAACATCTCCTCATCGGACAGTGTAGATCCAAGATCAGACTGCACGTTCTGTGCAGTCTGATCTTGATCCACACTGTCCGCAAAAGGTCAGCGAGACGCGATAAGCACCCAAAGGGTTAATCCAAAAGATTTACATGTTAACGTCGTCGCCAACTGGAAACGAACAAGAGTCACTAGATATTTTATGTTTTTTTTTTTTAACTCATTACCAGACGACACAATTTTAGACTTGTCCAAATCGAATAAGTAAAAGTGACTGAAAATTTGAAATTTGTTTTGTTAAGGGTAGAAAACATTGTGGGAAAAGGAGAAAATGCTGGTTACCAGCATTTTCTCCTTTTCCCACAATGTTTTCTAAAGGCTTCTTTCTCAGGGGAATCAAAAGTAGGGATTGTGTGGTAATGGGTTAAGTCTTGCCTACGTTCACAAAGTAGCGTGTCTTTTTATTTGCCATAGCGACTAGTTTAGCCTATCAGAAATTACTTTACTTTGAAATTTGGAAAAACAAACGAATTATACAATGAATATCATATAGTTGATAAGTACAGGCCCTACAGTTTTACATTGAGTTGTGGATATCGTCTCGTATCTACATTGTTTTGTAGATCATGGCAGAACAATGCCTATTTTATAAGGTTGTCTTTCTACTGATTTCTAGTGTTTGGTGCATGGTGTTGTTTAAATAGATAGTTTGTCAGAAATTGGTAACGTTAGCTCGTTATAAGCCAGAGCAAACAGGCAGAGTGCCAAACCGAATAAAACGTCCATTAGAATATATCACTTATTGCGAGACTAATTATTCTCCTGACAGTTTTCGATGAGCGTCTTTATCGACACCGATCATTGTAATCACTTATTTGATGCTGAACTGTATACCAGGTCCGCCATTTTAATTGGGGATCGTGATGTACTGAAAATAGAGCGTAACAGAACATGATAATAATCGAAAATATCGTCATGCAAACTCAAGAACAGATGTTTTAATCAGTAAATCAATCAATAAATAAATCAATGAATTAATCAATCAATCAATTAATTGCAAACCAACAAGCCATCTGAAACACCAATATGGGTAACACTATCTTAAACGTGAACGAAAAAAAAATGTTCTTTGGGAGTTATAGTCAAGTCGACTTGACTTGACTTGACTATAACTCCCAAAGAAATGGCGGCTTTGTAACAGTTTGTCTTTTAATCTGCAGAAAGAACATAATTGACTCAGGCTTGAACTTACTAACGTACCTATATAATAAACCCTTTGTCTTTGCCGACTGTAGCGTTTTTCCAAAACGTCAAAATAGACAAAGCAATTAAATGAACTATGCTCCGGTAAAATGGGTTAAATCCATTACTATACAATCTCTACTTTTGACAAACCTGAGAAAGAAGCCTTTAGAAAACATTGTGGGAAAAGGAGAAAATGCTGGTGACCAGCACTTAGTACAGCACCTTCGCGAGCCAAGTTTACGATCACTACGTGGATCTTACCTTGGCTGATTGAGCCCGATTTCGAGATTCCTGTGATGCGCCCTCTATTGGATGCTGATTATTACACCCTTTACATCGTATTTCTAAAAGCAAATGAAATATCGTTTTACAAAACGCTTACGAATACACGTGAAGCAATAAGCAGACATCCACGTGGATTTCCATGTTTACCTGCTATTCGAAAGGTAGCGACCTTATTCTGTTCCTATCAAAGATGAAATGCTACGAGCGATTTCATTCGATGCAGATAGAGCTGGCTGCATCCAATGAAAAAGCGTATCCGGGGAATGTAAAAATCAAGCTCGATCCGCCAAGGGTAGAGTAGCGTAGTGAATCGTCAGCCTTGGCTTGCGAAGATGGGGAAGCATATACTGCATTTTTTTCAACGTCTGCTCTAACTCCAATATTTCAAATTTTCGAACGTTTCCAGTGTTTATTGCGTGCATTTCAACAGTAAATGATGACAAATGACTTCAGTTTTTGACAAATAAAAAGAAATCCGATCGTACAAACAGCCGTTAAGAGGAAACAAAGTTGACGCAATCCTTAGTTGATTATTGACAACTACAAATGGTCTGATTCTTTGGATTTTAAAACATTTCACACGACGATTTCTGTTTCCGGTTGTGCGTAATTCCAGAAAAAAGACAAAGTTGCGATTGATCAATGCATTTTGAAAAAAAAAACTCTGTACAACAGGAAAGAAGTGTAGACTTATCAAAATTGAAAACCATTCGCTGACGATAACTAAAGTGGAACTTGAATGACGGGATTTGTTTTTTGATATCGGAGAAACATCGTGATTCTCCACATTGTTTTGGGCTTCTTTCTTAAGGTCGTAAAAAGTCGGAATAGTCAACAGAGTAAAGGGTTTGGAGTTCAAAATCTATTGTCCGCATTTGGTTTATTGAGCAAAGCAGTGTCGTCATGTCGGACTTCCTTGTTTCTTGAGAGATGCACCTTTGTGACTGTTTTGAGTAAGAATACCCATGACGTGCAGATCTGCAATTCATCAGGACATTTCAGTGATTGGGATTCGGCTTGCACTTCCGGTTTAATGATGTGCATTTTTACTTTTCATCGCTGCAATGTATTCACTGACTCTGATTCGGCATGTATTTCCGGTAAAATGGTGGCTAAAAAGGAAAATACGCAATTGTCAATTTCATGTACCCTCTTGTCCACTTTAGGTACATGGTGTAGTGGTAACGCAAATTTCAACGAAATATTATAAACTCAAACCTCGGTCGGTCAGACTTCCTTAAAGGTGGCCCTTCAGAATTTCGGACGAAAATTTCACAAAAATGCAAAAAAAAAAATCACCCTTATACTCCAAAAGTCTTTTAATTTTTATTCATAAAACCTCAGTAGTCGAAAACATTCTGAAACACGAGAAATTAGAGATTTACTACGGCCCAGGTTGACACCAACGGGAAACACGTTCTATTTTTAGATGATCAATTCGCTCATTTACATACAGGAATACACAGACGAAGTTTCAATCATAGCGTCCGAAGAAGACATTATGGAAAATGATTATTACATGCTTGTTATGTAATGGAATTTAAGCAATATGAGTCACGTGCCAGGCACTTGACATTCCCAAAATGCGTTATTGATTTTTGGCGCGAAATCTAAAAAATACCTTAAGAGGCTTCGTAGCCTTTTAAGGGAACACATATTTTTTTTTTGTAATTTTATATATCTTAATTATTGATGATTTGTAATATTTTTTCATATGAATTTCAGTGATATATTTATATATATTTTTTTAATTTGGTGAGATGTAAAAATTCTAAATACCCACCTTTAAGAGGGTTGATGGCAGGATATTTTTTATTCTGTCATTGTGCAACAATGTGTCGACGCGTTTTATTTTGAAAAGCAATCAAGATAAAAAAGAAATAATAGAAATGCATAGATGGATGCACTGATCGCCGCAATATAAAAACATACTATCAAAAACGGCCCGAATTTTATTCTAAACCGAGAAAATTGAACCACGTGCTCTTGCATATTCTTAGAACTTTCGCAAACAAGAAACAATTAATTAGAAAACATTCAATTTGTCAAGTTGAACCGAAGCATGTGAAAAAAATGGCGGTGTTATCGTCTTGGGATTTGATCAGAGAAATTCAAATCGTATTTAAATTTCCAAATTATTCACGTTTCTGTCAAAGCACGATTCTCTATCCCCTCTAACTGGAGATTTATAGCAGGAGAAATTCTTTTGCTACCAACTATATAAATAAGTTATTTTCGTGGTCTAAAACTTGATTTCAGCTGCACTGTAATATGATTTCGGCCAAAATGTGACCATAAGGTGGCGGACAGTGTGGATTCAAGATCGGACAATAATTTCTATGCAGTTTGAACTTGATCTACATCGTTCACGGAAACTATGTACATTGCAGTTGAAAGTGGAAGAGTTAGAGGTGCGTAAAACTTAATTTTGAAAGTTGATATTCTGTATCCTTGCTTCGCAGTAAGAAAAACATACAATCACCGGGAATATTACTACAACCTAATATTCCGTTTTTATAAACCAATCCATCTGAACAATCAAGTACCGTAATGCTATTTTTTTTCTGTGTGTCAATGGCATATGAATTTATCCGTTATACATAAAATTGCTTATACCAGCCAAACTGGGAACCAAGCTGAAGGTAGTCCGCACAAAGTTCATCACACCATTCGGCATGTAATAGGAGCCATCATATCCCCCGGCTGCAATTACAATCTCCGAGCAGAATTGTCGTTCGTTACTGTCACCATACATCTCTGCAATGCGCTAAATGACAAGAATCTTGTCAAACCGAGGAAAAGATGTTTTGTTACTGTTTAACTGTTTCATGTGAAACATTATAAAGTAGACAGAGGAAATATGATTCTGGATACATAATAGGTGCATTCAAAGTGATGAATTTACCTATATGCAATGGAACTATTTTTTTTCGAGCTTCTTTACTTATCAGAATCTTACGCCAATTTTAACAAAAATGGCTGCGCCCATGAATGATGACAACAGTTCTGCCACACGGATGGATCTTAGTTATAAGATTAAAAAAAAAAAAAAAAAAAACAAGTTATAGTCCTTTAAAAGACATTTAAGCTTTTCAGAAAATCCCTCTTTTTTCCATTTCCTACCACTTAGTCTGATTGACCGTATGCTGTTTGAACAGCACACAAAGTAATCGATATTGGTCTTTCTTTCACCGACGTTTGTGTCGCCATTTTGAGTTCGGGAAATGTGACGAAAGTATTACGTACTGACAGACTACTCTCTGAGCCCACTACAGAGGTGAATGTGAATAATTCGGAGTGCAAGAGGGTGCTGTAATTAGTGGATTGATATATAGCAGATCGATACATTCATCGCCCGAAAATACACTGGTATACCGGTCTGAAAATTGTAAGGCTCCTCTTACAAAATAAAACTTGTGTTTCAAATCTTTCTTGCTATATTTCAGTTGACAAACAGTTCGTAAATTCATTTTTAACGCGTTTTATCAATTCCAGTTGAAGTTTTCACCGACAAATAGATAGATAACTTCATCGAGGTTGTTTATGTCGTTGCTAAACGACTCACATGGTGCCGCCATGTATAAGATCACGTGATTGGCAGTTCAAATGGAAACGACCGTTATACGGACGAGGGTAGACGTAGGTACGGAATCGGCCGAGTTGTGACGAGTGATCTCTGTGGATGTAGTTGCAGAATCGACCGAGTTGTGACGCGTGTAAAATTGGGACTTAAATTGATACTGCCAGTACAGATTTCTTTTTTTTAATTTCGAGTCTAATTTTAACCCGCGTACGACGCATGTATCCAGGTACTACAATAGCGGCTTACCTTTTATCGACAGTATTGTAGCTTCTGAGACGAGCCCTGTCGAAATTGAGTTTTCCGTCTTCTGTATTCGATTATCACTTGTACCAGTTCATCTTTTGTAGTAAACATACAGTTCATTTTTTTTACCATATTCAACCATATAACCAGCATGCACTTATAGCCTGAACTGGTTTGATTGGTCAGTCCCCTAGATTACCCCTATACTAGTAAATCCTGGGTTTTAATGACCTCATCAAAGAAGGTAGTTGAAAACAATTTGGGAAAAGGAGAAAATGCTGGTCACCAGCATTTTCTCCTTTTCCCAGATTGTTTTCTAGTCTTTCATAGATCGATCCCTTTATTAGGATCACATTTAAATCATCATCTGTAAATGTTGGCAAAGAGTTAAACTACCGACGCAGTACTTAACTAATACACCACTCAAAATTTGCTAGGAAACACTATGCAAGTTTCATCCAAAATAAACTATGTTTTGAATGTATCGGGTATGGCTTCTCACTGTTTCATTGAAAATAAAAAAGGCTGCCAAACTGATTAATTAACTCATTACCAAACGACAAAATTTTAGGTTTGTCCAAATGAAAGCATTTGCAGACAACAACATCAAATTGACTGAAAATTTGAAATTTCTTTTGTGAAGGGTAGAAAATATTGTGGGAAAAAGGAGAAAATGCTGGTTACCCAGCATTTTCTCCTTTTCCCACAATGTTTTCTAAAGGCTTCTTTCTCATGGTCGTCAAAAGTAGGGATTGTGTGGTATGAGTTAAACCAGCTGTAATAATGGATGGTTCTAATGCAAAATTGTACAGTTGTAAAATTTACCTAAAATAGAAATATCTAGATAATCCTTATCAAAGTTTGGGTAACATACACGCATTTCCCGGCATATGTCTTTCAGCCAAGAAACAATCTAGGGGATTTGGGAGTTTATTATATTCATATTTACTGTGGGTGTGAAATCATCTGACAGCGGACTCTCTCAGGAAATCATTTGGTGTACAATTTTTGGCCAGCAGACATCGATCATAACTTCAACACTATATATCTGTCTGTCACTGGAAGATAAATATTGCGAGGTTTGTTTTCTGCTAGTCTTTTTGTGCATATTTATACTTGAACTTCGGAGACCCTGAGGCGCAGTCGTCAGCATACAGGACTCAAGAAAAGCGGGCCGTCGGTTCGATCCCCGGCTCGGAAAATTTCTTTCCGAGGACTGTTTATAGTCTCTGCGACAGGATTATTTCCTCTCACACGGCGATAGTTATGTGGGAAAGAAGCCAGTGACTTGGAAGGAATACTCTACGGAGCACTGGAAAAGAACTCTAGGAAAGCAGGGATAAGTGCACTGGTCGCCGCGATATAACTGAAATAATGATGAAACGGGCCTCAGGCCTCTGAAATTCCATTGGTCTATCATGGGATTAAAAATTTTTCATTATCGGACACCGTTACTATAAATAGCACATCGGTGAATCCCTCGTTATTCTATATTATATACATCAAAGAGGCAGTTACCACTGTGCTATTTATTGTAACGGTGTTGAAAATTTCATTATTCCGTAATATATATCGGCGATGCACCAGTGTGCTTTGATTTGTGTTCAATAATCGACCAAGGAAAATTTTATTAATCTGTGATGGATCAATGGAAATTCAAAGGCCTGTGGCTAGACGCTATAAACTCAATCAATCAATCAATCAAACAAATGATCTCGATTTGATAGCACTTATCAAGGGATAACTCTCTAGTGCAGAGTCAGTTCTTAGGACCACTTATACTTGCTGGCGTTCCGAGCCTGGTACATGTGGATCAGATGGTAACGCACAGGGCCCCAAACCAAGGGGTCAGTGGCTCGATGTCTGAACCACGTGATATCAACCTTTGAAAGGATTAATGACTGTTTAACCCTGTTTGCAACATCATCTCAGTTAAGTTATATCACTGCGGCCAGTGGATCTGTCCACGCTTTCCTGAATCCTTATCCAAATAATCCTCGTTTTTTTCTGGAAACATTGTCGGAAAAGGAGAAAATGTTGGTGACCAGCATTTTCTCCTTTTCCCACAATGTGCTTTCCTGAATCCTTTACCAAACAATCCCTGGTTTTCACGACCCAGACGAAGAGGCTTAACTCTCTGCCAAACGTTAGACATATCATAATGTGTGGCATTGGTAACAATCGGGAGAGATAACTTAACACTCTGCCAAACGTTGAATATATCTTAACCAATATCTTGCTTAAATGACTAAAAAGAAATTTCTCTGTTCGGTGTTAAAATCCTAAATACTGCTGTTTCAAAACTATGTCTTGGGGAATAATATCTCCTTCTCGGACAGTGTAGATCCAAGATCAGACTGCACGTTCTGTGCAGTCTGATCTTGATCTACACCGTCCGCAAATGGTCAGAGAGTCCGGCTTAACAGCTAAACGGCTAATGTATGTAATTGGTAACAATCGGGAGAGACAGAGGGTATTAGTTTTTTTTTTCGGTGAAACATCGAAATTTATTTCATCGAGTGAACACCATCGGTAATATTTTCAAGAGTGGGGCAGCAAGTGAAACTGTTACCGATGGTGTTCACTCGATGAAACAACTTTCGATCTTTCACATAAAACACGTGTATTCTATTTATTTCATGCTATTAACCCTTTCTGGGAGGGGCTTAATCAAAATCCAGTACAGTTCTTTTCAGTTCTTCCCCGTGGCGTACCCCTCCCGCAGAGCAACGCATTACAATATTACGTCAAGAGCGAGAAATGTAAGGTAAATGACGTCATATTTCCACCTGGTTGTGAGGCACGCGCAATTAACCTAGGCAACAAGAACACGAAAATCGGTATTTTTATTGGTCGCACCCGTGTAATATCGAAAAATATTTTCACTGCTATTTCTCGATATCCTACCGGAAAACATGAAATGAAAAGTGTAACTCTCTGCAAAACGTTAAATTTCAGATTTCTGTAAATAGAAAGTTTTACAGACGGTAAATTGATTTCGTCTCAAATAATACCAGTTGTTTCTAAAAGGTTTGAAAACATTGTAGGAAAAGGAGAAAATGCTGGTTACCAGTATTTTCTCTTTTTCCTACTATGTTTTCAAAATCCCTGTTTCTCAGGGTCGTTAAAACTTGGGATTGTTCAGTATAAGAGAAAAGATGCTGGCTGATACGTGTAACACAATGAAGTGCTGCACCAGAACTATTTGTGCCAAAATGGCCCCATAATTCGATTTTATATGCTTAATCCTTAACCAGACGACAAAATTTTAGCCTTGTCCAAATTGAAGGCATTTGCAGACGACAATTTAATATAGTCCAAAGAGGTGGTTTCTGTCGATGAAATGTTGGAAAACATATTGGAAAAGGAGAAAATGCTGGTTACCAGCATTTTCTCCTTTTCCAACAATGTTTTTGCCAAGGCTTCTTTCTCAGGATGGTTAAAACACGGGGCTGTTTGGTGAAAGATTAATACTTCCCCAATCTAAGACATTAAGAACTCCCACAGGACTAGACAGCGAACGGAAAATAACATTAGACTCTTGTCCTGCCGAAGTTTTATTCTACTGACCGGTACAACAATTCTCTCGGTGCAATTTAGTAGAATTTCATGGGGAAGAGGGACAAGGGTTACACGATTTCTGTCTGAAGATATCAATATAAGAGTGGGAAGTGTTGATCAGGATCAGACTGCCTATATTCGCTGTCTGATTTTGTTCCAATCTGGCCTCCAAATAGATCGATAGTTTATAGTAGGATAAAGATTAGATATTGCCCACGTGTCGACACATGCTGACGCAATCACTGAAAATGTTGGTCTTTACAATTGACATAAGCATGAAAAAATTCAGGATGCGAACAATTTCTTTGGTTGTTACATATCTATAAAAATAAACATAATTAGGTCTGATCATGGTCTACACGCTCGGCCAAATACATCGGTGGTGTATGGTAGGATACAGACTAGGTCTTGTCCGTATGTCCACAACTTCTGACGCAATTGGAGATATACGTATTTGTATTTACAAGTGACAATAAGACAAATTGCTGGGAACGAGCAATTTCTCCACTGGTACCAATATAACCGCCTTTAACTCTTTATCAAACGACAAAATTTTAAACTGGTCCAAATTGGAAGCATTTGCAGACGACAAAATAAAAGTGACTGAAAATTTGAAATTTGCTTTGTGAAGGGTAGAAAACATTGTTGGAAAAGGAGAAAATGCTGGTAACCAGCATTTTCTCCTTTTCCTTCAACGTTTTCTAAAGGTTTCTTTCTCAGGGTCGTCAAAAGTAGGGATTGTGTGGTAATGGGTTAAATTACTGAAAATACCTAAGTTTATCCAGATCGGAGTCCTGATCGAAGTTTTTGTGCTTCAACACCTTTGTCCGGCCAACATTGTTTTTGACTTTTTTTCAAGACTTCTTCTAGTTACGACGATATCTACGCACTGAAAGGAAGAGAAATACACGCCTTTATGACGAAAATTAGTGCACCATCATCAACCGTGTACTACACTCTAACCCTCCTTTCATCCACATTCACATATAAAAACAATTTTTATTATATACCTAGCAGTGAAATCCTGGAATTTCCCTGTGTAATAAATTTTGATATCATCACTAGTGATGATATCAACTTTCACTTTCACTTCCTGCCGTAATTTAGGAACTATTTTTTTTTTTTGGGGGCTACATTTTTTTCGACTTTCAAACGCAAAATTACAAATAATGATGTTAATAAGGTATATAATAAATAGAATAATCAACTGGTTATTTTTGATATGAAAAATATCTCACTCGGACGCGTCGTAAGGCGTTAAAAAAACTCGTGCTGCGCACTCGTTTTTTCAACGCCTAACAACGCATCCTCGTGAGATATTTTTTAAAAATAACCAGTTGATTATCCTCTATATATTTCCTCTGCCTTTGTAACGACCTTTTAGTAAACGAGTTTGCCAAGTTGTTATGTAACGTGATTTTTGACTGGTTATTTGTGCTGTGTGATTTTTTCGATGATAACATCAGACGGGTTAGTAATATTGGAATTACAAAGAAAGCTCGATAAACAAAAGTAGAATATAGGAGCGAAACAGAGCGTTAAACTCTGCTGGCGGTATGGTATCGCTTTCAATTAAAGATGTATCTTCAGTTCTTTGATTTTCAGATTCTCTTTTAAATTGACAAGCAGTATATCCTTAAGACAATTTTTAAGTTTGATTTAAAGTGGCAGGTGAAAAATGCTTTAAATGAAAAGCCTTTCCTTTTATTTTTAGTCTGAAAGCGGGATTTTTGCCTTTAAATTCGATACAGACATTGCAAATTTAGAAGGTCCTTACTCTAGTTAATTCAACATTTTTTCCCTTGTGAGGCTGTTAAAAAAATCAAATCATGAGTCAAAAAGTTAAGGACAGTTAATCAGTTCTTGTTGGAACTACGTTTTCCTTATTCGCCTTTCATCAAGACAAAAAAGGATATGTATACAAGTTTGATAATTATACACCAAAAATCTTCAGTTACCCTCCTTTGAAAATCATAAAACGAAATATTGAAAAACAAGAACAACACACTTAATTTAACACACGTCAAGCGCTATCATTTCTTAAGTTTTAAACAGTACCTTCAGCACTTTGATTTTCGGCAGCTTCGTTTGAAAGTGACAAGTGGTCTGTCTTATAGACACTTGTTATGTTTGATGTGGATTGTCAGGTGATAAAAGCTTACATGGAAATCTTTTCTTTTAATTTTCTGTCTGAAAACGCGATTGTCGCCTCTAAACTCGATCAAGACGTGACTACAAGGCGATTCTCCCAATAGATCCTTTATTCATTACGGTTGAACTCTTTACTGAACCAGACGTTTTACACTGGTCCAATATGAAAGCATTTGCGGAGGTTAAATGAACTTTCGGCTCAAGTAATGAGATTTGCCCCGGAAAATGGTAGCAAGTATTGTGTGAAATGGATGATATACTGGTAACCAGAATTTCCTCTATTTCCCACAATGCTTTTAAAAGGCTCCTCGCTCATGGTAAGAAAAACACATGGTTGTCTAATTGATTTAACTTCCATCTATTTTATGAGTAAGTCTTGAAGACTTTCCTCTGAAACTGAAACTGGCAATTTATGTGACAGAGTTCTCGCTAATTTTAGGACGTTTAGCGTTCTTTGGGTATCTATAATTTTCACATCCACCAAATTAAAAAAATATCTATATCACTGAAATTTACTGTGATGAAAAAACAATACAAGTCATCAACAATTAAGAATATAAAGTTACATTTTTTTTAAATGGTATTCCCTTTAAAGGCTACGTAGCCTCTAAAGCTATTTTTAGATTTCCCGCCAAAAATATAAAAAAAAAAACATTGTGGGAATGTTATGTGACTGGCACGTGACTAATGACGCTGAAATTCCATAACATAACAAATATGTAATTATTGTCCATCATGTCTTCTTCGGACCCTATGTTTGAAGCTTCGTCTGTATATTTCCGGCGTGTAAATGAGCGAGTTGCTCATGTAAAAATAGATCGTGTTTCCAGTCGTGTCCACCTGGGCTTTAGTAAATCTCAAATTTCTCTTGTTGTTGAATGGTTTTCGACTACTGCGGTTTTATAAATGAAAATTATAAGACTTTTGGAGTATAAGGATGATTTCTTTGTATTCTTGTAAAATTTTCGTCCCAAAAATCTGAATGGCCACCTTTAAGGACAGCCAAGATCAGGATCGGACAACACAGAATGTGCAACATCGAATAAAGACTTGAAATGGCATTTATTATCATCATTATCATTATTATTATTATTATTAATACAATATTCTATATAACTCCTGTAACTTCAAATCTGACTAAAAACCGACGAAGAGTCAATAATGTAGGTATTCCCATGCATTCAAATATAAATCAAATCAATTAAAATTATGGACATCGTTGTGAATTATGGAAATTTGTGTTATTTAAGGGTGGATCAAAGTGTTAGAAATGTCAAAGTTGTAGAAATAGGAAATCAAAGTGTTAGAAATGTCAAAGTGGTAGAAATAGGAAATTTTAAACGAGGTCAAAAGTTGCTAAGTCGTTATATCTTTCGGTTACCTTTAGGATAGTTTTAGTAAAGATTCATTTTTCTGCCTGTCTGCTCTAAGGTACATGTACATTGTGGGAATAATGTCGCCACTGGAATGACAATAACAGCTAGATCTACTGGTTGCTTCTTTCTCTTGACAATCGTGTCAATAAAATGAACGAAATTAACCCTTTACCACACGATCCCGACTTTTAACGACCCCGAGAAAGAAGCCTTTTGAAAACATTGTAGGGAAAGGAGAAAATACTGATAACCTCCTTTTCCCACAATGCTTTCTACCCTTCCCCAAAAAGATTTGAATTTTTCATTTTCAGTCACTTTTATTTTGTCATCTGCAAGTGCTTTAAACTGGGGCCAGTCTAAAATTTTGTGCTTTGATAAAGAGTTAACCCATTACCACACAATCCCTACTTTTGACGACCCCGAGAAAGAAGCCTTTAGAAAACATTGTGGGAAAAGGAGAAAATGCTGTTAACCAGCATTTTCTCCTTTTCCCACATTGTTTTCTACTCTTCACAAAACAAATTTCAAATTTTCAGCCACTTTTACTTTGTCATCTGCAAATGCTTTCGATTCGGACTAGCCTAAAATATTGTCCTTTGGTAATGAGTTAAACAAAGAAACTCTTGGCCACTTACAACGTGTAAACATTGCCAGAATCAATTGAATAAGCATCATGGGATGCCAGCTCATTTTTTGTCCGTGTGCTTCCAGAAAAATCAAATCATCTTCTGATTAATTACATTTCGGTCTCTGATTGGATTATTCACGGATCTGCACGTCTTTTAATCTGTGAATATCGAGAACTACAATGGGATTTGCTCTGGCCCAACATAGAAACAGAGATAAAATGATACAGACAGAAAAATGGAGAAACAGATGGACGGGAGGGCTAGTGGCCAGCCAGATGGACGGAAAGACAGGCAGAAAGACAAAGACAAAAACAAACGAAGAAGAACGTCGGACAGAGACCAGCTCTTTTTTTTCTCCTCTCTATTAAGTCGTCTTCTTCTGTTTCTTCCTCTTTTTCTTCGCCTTCTTCTTTTTCCCCCTCTTCTTCGCCTGCGTCTTCTTAATGAAATCATTTACCATGGGATTAGCGAATTTCATCAATTTTCCAGATATAATTTGCCCAGGCAGGAATTCAAACGTTGACTTTAAAGGTGGCCCTTTAGAATTTGGGATGAAAATTTTACAAAAATACAAAAATATCATCCTTATACTTCCAAAGCCTTATAATCGTCATTCATAAAACCCCAGTGGTCGAAAACCATCCGACAACACGAGAAATTAGAGATTTACTACGGCCAAGGTCGACATCGACGGGAAACACGTTCTATTTTTACATGAACAACTCGCTTATTGACAAACTGGAAATACACAGACAGGGCTTCAAACATAGCGTCCGAAGAAGATAATTATGAAAAATAATCACACCATGGTTATGTAATGGAATTCAAGCGTCATTAGTCACGTGCCAGTCACTTAACATTCCCACAATGCATTTTTTTCTTATTTTTGGCTCGAAATCTAAAAATAGCTTAAGAGGCTACGTAGCCTTTTAAGGGAATACCATCAAAAAAATTTTTTTTGGTAATTTTATGATTCTTAATTATTGATGATTTGTATCGTTTTTTTTTCATATAAATTTCAGTGATATATATATTTTTTTTGGTTTGGTGTGATGTGAAATTTCTAAGTACCCACCTTTAACAATTACAGTCCCACGTTTTACCGACTCCGAGACATAAGCCTTTTGAAAAAAAAAATGAGAAAAGAAAAAGAAAAGAAATGTTTCTAACCATCACTTTCTCCTTTTTACCCACAATGTTTTTTCACCATTCCAAATACAAAAGTTCAATTTTTGAGTCATATTTGTTTTCTTACAATGCTCTGAATTTCGACAGGTTTGAAATTTTGCATTTTGGTAAGGAGTTAAACTTGCAACCGATAGATTACTAGTCCACGGTGTAAATAGCTGCACCGCTAAGCTGAACGGGCCAGTCATAATCGATGTGTTACCGATAACAGCATTCTAAACCTTTCAAGTGACATCCTGTGAACAGGAGGAAAAGTCATTGAAAACATTTTGGGAAAATGAGAAAATGCTGGTAACCAGCATTTTCTCCTTTTCCCAAAATCTTTTGCTATTGACCAATATTAAATTTGTCATCTGCAAATGCCATCACTGCAGGTTAGAGTAAAATTTTCTCCTCCTGTAAAGCGTTAAATATCCACTTTCAAAGAAATTAATACATTGTTCGAAAGAACAGTTATTTTCTCTATTCCTCTTATCTTTCTACACAAGTCCTTTCAGCGACTTATAAGTGAAATTTCCCGAGTAGTCATTTGTCATCATTAAGAGATCAAGCATACATTTTCCTATAGCAGTTTTTTGTGACGTTATAAATCGTTCATTAAATTGATTGTTTTTAACCTTTTTCTTTGCAGGTTTCTTCTTACTTGTTGACTTGCAGTCTGTGTGTCTGTCTGTATGTCTGCGCATACTTGATTTTTTTTCTATGAAATCATTCAACAATGAACCTATCTATCTATCTATCTATCTATCTTTCTAGCTAGCTAAGTTACTGTCTTGCCAGGGACTGCACGATGGATAAATTAGTCACTGTGTGTCCATCTGTCATTTTGTACCATCTGCCTCCCTATTTAATTTTTTACCGATATTTCAGGCCTTTCATCTACAGCTACGTATCGATCTTTTATGATCCATATAGTTGATTGTTATCATGTTTGCAGGGTCACGAAATTACCAAGATACTTTAGGTGAAGTTTTTAGTTAGATTATAAGAGCCTTCACTCCATCACGATCGGCATTTAAAATGGCGGACTGTACCGATAACTCAGTATCAAGTAAGGGATTGCCATGATCGGTGTCAATTTAGACGCTCAATAAGAATTGTCTAGGGAACAATTAGGCACAAGGACGGTGATTTATCAAGAAAAGGCAATTTATTTGCGCGGATACTTTTGTTCTCGGGTTTAAGAGACAACAACTGTTGTAAAGTTTTTTTCCCCAAGTTTATAGTATGCTTGAAATTTTGGTCAGTGCTATATAAGTTATGAAACTGTTCTCGAAATCTGGTGAGCATGAAGAGTCAAAAATGTATACATCTAAATTCAAAAATCTGACTGAGTAAATTCTGAATAGAGCTATCTCCTACTCTGTCTATTAAATCTTTACCAAACGACAAAATTTCACATCAGTTCAAATTGAAAGCACTTACAGACGACAACATAAACCTAACTCCAAAATTGAAAATTGTTTCCAGCAGGATAGAAAACATTGTGGGAAAACGAGAAAATGCTGGTTACCAGCATTTTCTCCTTTTCCCACAATGTTTTCAAAAGGCTTCTTTTGCAGTGGCGTCAAAAGCCGGCATTGTGTGGTAAAGGGTTTAGAACATGTATCTAAAAATAGACATACACAACTTACATAAAAATATATGTACTTTCACCTCGGGATTTCATTTGTTTTGGTTCACATGTCATACGCCTATCCTCCTTCCCACAAAATATCAATATCAGTTTAAAAATTCAAATTCTGTTCATGCGTTTCAAAATGAGGTCATATTTTTTAAGTATACATCTTTAGCCTTTTTTTAAAAATATCTATTCAGGGACATACGAAAGTGGATGTATTACAGATACAGTAACGTAAGTAAAGAGCTTCAGATAGAGAAAGTATTTTCAATTTCAAACTGAAAAAAATATTAACCATTCTCCACTAAACCCTATGTAGTGGGTACTCATTAGAATCGTCTCGAGACGATTCTAATGAGTACCCACAACATAGGGTCTGGAAGAAATATAATGATTTAGAATACCATTACTCCTTCTTATCTAGATCTCTGTAAGAACATGTACACGTAATAGGATTTTTGTTAAAGCATTACATTGTTTGTTTGTCTATTTGTTCGTTTGTACGTCCGTTTATTCGTCGTTCGTTCGTTGGTTCACGAAATGTTAAAAAACCTTTTCAAAAAAGCGATCTTTTCTAAACCTCTATGATCGTTACAGTAAAGGATCATTTGGGAATGACAAACAAGGAATAAGACAAGATACATATTATACGCTACATTGCAACGAAATGTGCATTCATTAGTACAGGTGGCTTCATTCGGTTGAATTTCAGATTTGATACTAGTGAATTTTGTTTACGCGTGGCCGGGTGGGTCTAAAAGAGCCTTTAAAATTATCGTTATTTTGCGGTTACGACATGAAACATAATATAAAAAAGTTGTTTAATACCATAATTGCAGTATATTATACTGCAATTATGGTATTAAACAACTTTTTTTCCATATTGAAAATACAGTGACATCGACCATTTTTAAAGCTTCACAGACCTCTTAACTTTGGCCTTACCGTCTCTTGCTTTCAAAAGTACAGTCACATTCCTTTTCAAAATATGCATAAAAGCAAATTGTCAGACGATTCCTTTTTCGCTCAATCCCAACCAACCCAAGCACCCTAGAATTTGTCCTCTCAAGAAACACGTGTTTAGGGCAATGACTCCATTTTTGGCTAGGGGCCGACGGCACCTAGCTTTAGTAACCACGTTTCAGATATTTGCATGAAAGCTGAAACGACTCTCAACATCATGTATATATATATGCGCTATGCGCTGTCTCCAATTTGTTGGAACTGTATCTCTATCAAAAGGAAAACCCATACAGAGTATTTTTCAAGCATTTATAAATACCCCTTTTTGACTTTCAATGTTTTGATATATTATGATTATTTGTGTCATTTCTGTCATTATCGAAGACAGTTATTTCAGTCTTGAAGAAGTTGCTAGCCATCATATATACATGTACTTCAAACTTGGGCTAGTTGTTAACTGTTATGATTGCATAAAATGTGCCTTTTCGGGCCCTTACAGGCGTGGATAAACGGATACAAATCGGGCGTTAATGGGAGAAAACGCGTATTAATCAGCAAATTCACGCGCCATTAACGCCCGGCGTTGTACTATCTATATCCTCGATTCGGGCCTACCTTGTAAAAACGTTTTTCCTTGTCAGATTTCCCTATACTCCGACCATCAAACAGTAGGAATTCGTACCATATTAGATCCTTTTCATGGCATGTCTTTGATGATATTAGTACACCACAAACAAAGGTTTGCACGGATCTCAGTTTAATCGAGATCTGAACAAAAATTCATCCGTGAAATGAACCACCAAGCTCTCTCAGCTCATTGAAAGAGTGAAAAAAGGAAATATAACATAGGACTACTTTCGACAATGCCCGCCCGGGTGGCTTAGTGGTGAGCGTGTTGGACTCATGATCTGGTGGTTGTGAGTTCGATACCTGGTCGAACTTTCTTTCACCTCTGCTGAAGCATGTGAGAAAAGTAGTCGGTGGCTTTGGAAAGAAAGCTGTGTTAGTATCGGTGTGAGAAAGCCAGGAAACACATGTGCGTCACCGACCGCCATGATATGACCTTAGCTGTTTAAGTGGCGTTAAACCCCAATACAACCAACCAACCAACTTTCGTCAATTATGACCTGGAGTCAATCACACAGTGGTGCGCCGCCTATATGACCAATTCGATTATGTGTGATGATAGTTTTGAATTTAATATCGCGAAGACAGTAAAAAAAATTGTCATATATGTTTAAGAAAAAATTCAATGTAATTACACACCAGTATAAAGGTAAACAAATACCGTAACGTGTATCTACCTAACGACGTCAGCATCTGACGGGTTGACACAGAGAACGATGCCACTCCTACTTTACCAACAGACACCATTAAAACCCTCGGCTGCCAAGTGCTTCTCACTGACCTTTTCGTGGACAGCGTAGATCAAGATCAGACTGCACAGAATGTGCAGGCTGATCTTCGATCTACACTGTCCCGTAAGGAGATATTTTTCTCCCAAAACATCCAGACTCTTACCACCGGTTTGATTATTTAGGAGGTTGGGAGTTGATCTTATGAATACAATATACGTCGAAATTCTCTCAATATTACAAATGGGTTCAACCATAGATTATTACCAAACAAAAATGTTCTAGACTTGCGTATCATTGTAAGTATTTGCAGACGACCGATTTAGTGCTTTAAAATGATGAAAGTGTCTCTCTGGCAAGTTAAAAAACAAGAGGGCCATGATGGCCCTGAAGTCGCTCACCTGAGTCTATTGACCAAACATGAACCATTTTCAGTCTAGTTTCCCAATTACCTAGTTTTTGACCCGTCATGACCCATTTTCGAACTCGTCCGAGATATCATCGAGGCAAACATTCTGACCAACTTCCATGAGTATTGGACTAAATATGTGGCCTCTACAGCGTACAAAAGGTTTCTCTAAGATTTGACAAAGTGACCTAGTTTTGGACCCGACAATTACCCATTGTCAAACTCTTTTGAGACATCACCAAAACAAGAAACATTCTGACCAAGTTTGAAGAGTATCAGGCAGAAAATGTGGCCTCCAGAGTGTACACAAGGTTTTTTTAATATTTGACCCAGTGACCTAGTTTTTGACTCCACATGACCCATTTTCAAAGTCATTCCAGGTATCACCAAGACAAATATTGTGAACCAGTTTCAGGAGTATCAGACTGAAAATGCGTCCTCCATAGTATACACAAGGTGTTTATAACATTTGACCTATTGACCTAGTTTTTGACCCAACATGACCTTTTTTTCCAAATTCATCCAAGATATTATCAAGGCAGACATTCTGACCAATTTTCAAGAGTGTTGGACTGAAAATGTGGCATCCAGAGCGTATACAAGGTTTTTCTAAGATTTGACCTGGTAACCTAATTTTTGACCCAACATGACCCATTTTCAAACTCGTCCGAGATAATATAAAGACAAACATTCTGACCAACTTACAAGAAATTTGGACTGAAAATGTGGCCTCTACAGCGTACAAAATGTTTTTCTAACATTTAACCTAGTGACCTACTTTTTGGCCCGACATGACTCATATTCAAACTCATCCAAGATATCATCGAGACAAATATTCTAATTTTCAAAAGTTTCGGACTGAAAATGTGGCCTCCAGAGTGTACAAAAGGGTTTTCTAAGATTTGACCTAGTGACCTAGATTTTTATTCGACATGACCCATTTTCAAACTCGTCCGAGATATCATCGAGGCAGACATTCTAACTTTCATGAGTATCAGACTGAAAATGTGGTCTCTAGAGCCTACACAAGACTTTTCTAAGATTTGACGTAGTGACCTAGTTTTTTACCCGACATGACCCATTTTCAAACTCGTCCGAGATATTATCCAGGCAAACATTCTGAATAACTTCCATGAGTATCGGACTGAAAATATGGCCTCTAGAGTGTACACAATGTTTTTTTTAGATTTGACGTAGTGACCTTGTTTTTGACCCGACATTACCTATTTTCTAAATCTTTCGAGATTTCATCGAGGCAGACATTCTGACCAACTTCCATGAGTATCAGACTGAAAATGTGGCCTCTAGGGCGTACACAAGGTAAAAGTTGACGACGGACGACGCACGACGGACGCCGGACGCCAGACACAGCACTATCACAGTAGCCCACTCTGAGCACTTCGTCCTCAGGAGAGCTAAAAATGTGGGTAAAGGAAAAAAGGTTGGTTATCTGCATTTTCTCCTTTTTTCCCAACAATATTTTCAAATGCTCTCCACCTTTGGTTTTTGAAACACGGGATGATTGTCGGTAGCTGGTTCATGGTCTGTGCATGTCATATTCTTCGAAGATTTGACATGTCTACTATGACGTATCACCGATTCCATATACAAAGGAAAAATAGGGCTTTTATCGAAGCTAATACACACACCTATGTGAGCTGTAATTCATTATGGTTACATTAAATCCATTTAACCCATCACCACACAATCTCTACTTCTGACGCCCCTGAGAAAGAAGCCTTTTGAAAACACTGTAGGAGAAGGAGAAAATGCTGGTAACCAGCATTTTCTCCTTTTCCCACAGTGTTTTCTACCCTTCCCAGAACACAGTTCAGTTTTTCATTCACCTTTATTTGTCGTCTAAAAATGCTTTCAATTTGAACCAGTCTAAAATTTTGTCGTGTGGTAAAGAGTTAATCTCAAAATTGATTAAATCACGAGGTAAACTGGTCGTCTGACAAGCAGAAAAATGACCGTTAGCAATATGAGACTCAGATCATCTTGCGTAGTGTACGTAAAGCTGACTCGAGTGAATTACTTCTTGCAAATACATTACACTCCTTTTTCACTGAAAGGACTATATCTATTTTGTATGTATTTACTTTTTCATACACTTATTGCATTCACTCTATAAAGCTATCCATAAATCGAGCAGAGCAGGGCAAGATCAGACAGCAGGGACATGCAGTCTGATCCTGGTCTAATTTGTTCGAATCTGCATGCCATGGGTGGAAGGTACAGTCCTGTCGCGGGTTAAAACGGGCTTGCTGATAACAAAACTCCTTCACCCTTCACAACAATGTTTTAACGATCCTGAAAAAAAAATGTTTTTAGAAAACATTGTGGAAAAATTGTGTAGACATTTTCTGCTTTTCCATTTGGCACCCTTTCGAAAAGAAATTTCTCTTTCATGTTGTAATTCTACTTGTCTGCAAATGGTTTCAATGCTTTCAATTTGGTAGAGTTCAAGAATTTCATTTCATGGTAAAGACTTAACCCTTTACTCCATAGATACTCATTTCTACGCATTGCTTGTAGGAGCCTTTGGAAAACATTGTAGCAAAAGGTGAAATTGCTCGTGAAGAGCAATTTCACCTTTTGTCACAATGTTTTTTATGCTATCAAAAGGTGTCATATACACATAAGAAATGACTTCATTCTAAGTGGAATTTAGGGTCAAGTGGATATACCATAGAAATGCCTTATGGGGTAAAGGGTTAAGAGCCACCACTTGTTTTTAACCCTTAGGCTGATATATAAAATTCACTGGACCTCTTGCGGATAGTGTAGACAGTGTAGATCAAGATCAAACTGTGCAGAATGTGTAGTCTGATCTTGGACCCACATTGTCCGACATGGAGATTTTTTTTTTCAAAATATAAGTTTCAAAATAGCATTATTCGGGTTTCTGCCATCGTGTTGAAAGTTTTATTTCGTAGGAAAAGGATTGGGTAACAGAGTCATACCGGTTCTCCACGGTCGATCTACGCACTTTGTATTGTCGACGGTGTTTCCTCATAAAGGTCATTGTTATACAACGTTATAAGTTCTTTATATAAATGTGACCCACCACGCAAAAAAAGGACCATCTTGGAATTCAGTACATCAATTAGATGAAAAAAAGATCAACGACAGTGCAGGTCAGTTTAAGTTGATAATTCAAAAATTATTGTTTAACAAGGTACAATGACCACTTTTCATACATAAAATGTCATTAAAGCGAAAAGTGTCAACCCTGGTCAGCCTGCGCGATTCGCGCAGTCTGACCAGAGTTGACACTTTTAGCAGTTCCTAGAAGGTCCCTTTTTGCGTGACGGATCAGAAAATATTTGATCATTTAACCCTTAGCACAACGAAATTGTAAACTTTTTTTCAAAATGGAAGCATTTGCAGACGACAAAATTAAAGTAACTCATTTGATCGGATTTTTCTACAGATGGGTTATAAACAACGTGGGAAAAGGAGAAAATGCTGGTAACCCGCATATTCTCCTTTTCCCACAATGTTTTCAAAAGTCTTTTTCGGGATCTTTGGAACATGGAAGAGTTTCGTAAAGGGTTTAATTGGTTTACGCAACAATAGATGGAGTTTATTTAAAAATAGAGTGAAGATCTAGATTAGCATAAAATGGGTTTACCGTCTGATTCTCGCCTACACATATTTCCTAGTCGATTAGAAATAATTCTTTTTAAGTATTATAAACATTGCAGGATATTATAGATTATTGGTTAAAGATCTAGGTATTTCTGCATTGACACTTAAAGACGGTAGGTGTGAGATGTGCCATTTGTAAGTTGTTTACGAAAGTATGTTGGTAATAAATATGCGCTTTAATTGGAAAACATTCCAAGTTATTTAGCGATGTGTTGATGCTCTTTTGGGAAGAAGTTTGTATCGGAATAATCATTGTAAGTGGATACAGTGTGATTTCTCTACCTGTCTGTCTGTCTGTCTGTCTGATGCTCCTTCTTTCTTTCTGTCTGTCTGTCTGATGCTCTTTCTTTCTGTCTCTCTGACTGTCTGTCTGTCTGATGCTCTTTCTTTCTGGTAACCAGCATTTTCTCCTTTTCCCAGAACCTTTTCTACCCCATCAATGACAGAAATCATCTTTTCCGCAAAAGTTGAATTGTCGACTGCAAATGCTTTCAATTTTGTCTAATCAAAAAGTTTGTTGTTTAGGAAAGGGTTAAAGGATAGAAAACATTGCGACTAATGGAGAGAGAAGTCGTAAATTTATAGCATTTTCATCTTCAAAAACTTTCGTCTTAATCCATTACCACACAATCCCTACTTTTGACGAGCCTGAGAAAGAACCCTTTAGAAAACATTGTGGGAAAAGGAGAAAATGCTGGAAAATGCTGGTTACCATGCAGCATTTTCTCCTTTTCCCACAATGTTTTCTACCCTTCACAAAACGTTTGGTAAAGAGTTAAGGTTCGTGCAAACGTTATGTCAAGCGTGAACGCTTTCAATGCCGAATTAACAAATTACATTTTCTACAATGCCTGTAAATACTGTTCGGCTATCGGGTGAAGAGGCGGTTTGTTCGTAATCTGACGCTTACATTGTCTGCTCATGTCATATTCTTCGAAGATTCGACTGTTTTATATGACGCATCACCACTAGCCCCGAAAGCGGGCTGACTGTAATATTACGCTCTATAAAGTAGCAATATTGAAAATAGCTTTTACGTATCAATACGTTTGAGGAGAAATGAGACCTGCTTTAGCAACAGATTTCTCTAAACTGGTGATCATAGCTGAGTGAACTGCAAGAAGTAGCGTTTTATTGGGTAAACCTTTTTTTGTTTTGTTTTGAATTCAAAGTAACGGCTGTCGCGTAGGAAAGTGGTTCGGTTCTTTACCCAGGATGCCCATATCAGATAGATGAGTATTTATAGAATGCCATCTAGCGGGAGATAATGCTGACGCTTAGCTATAGAAAATGTAGATCACAGATCTGTGCAGTCTGATCGTAATCTACATTATCTAAAAAGCTTCTTGTATTTTCAATGGGAAGTGAATGTAAGTTTACTAAATCCCCACCCACCCAACAATCCCAAGTTTTAACGATCCCTACAGAGGCGGCTTTTAAAGGTGGGTATCTAGAATTTTCACATCATACCAACTTAAAAAATATATGTATCATTGTAATTTATATGAAAAAAACAATACAAATCATCAATAATTAAGAATCATAAAATTGTCCAAAAAAATTTTTTGATGGTATTCCCTTAAAAGGCTACGGAGCCTCTTAAGCTATTTTTAGATTTTGCGCAAAAAAAAAAAATCAATAAAGCATTGTGGGAATGTCAAGTGACTGGCACGTGACTAATAACGCTTAAATTCCATCACATAAGAAACATGTAATAATTATTTTCCATAATGTCTTCTTTGGACGGATGTTTGAAACTTTGTCTGTGTTTTCCTGTATTTAAACGAGAGAATTGATAATCTAAAAATAGAACGTGTCTCCCGTTGGTGTCATACTGGTCCGAAGTAAAACTCTAATTTCTTGTGTCATTGGATGGTTTTCGATTACTGAGGTTTTATGAACGCAAATTATAAGGCTTTGAGAGTATAGGGATGATTTTTTTGCATTTTTGTAAAATTTTCGTCCTAAAATCTGAAAGGCCACCTTTAAAAACAGTGTGGGGAAAGAAGAAAATGCTTGTAACAAGCATACAGTTAACCAGCATTTTCTTCTTTCACTACAGTGTTTCCTACCATATCAAAAGCAGAAATTATATCTTGAAGATATATTTAGTGTGGCTTAACACAATTTTATTCTTTCCATTACGTCGAGACCAAAAATTATTGTATGGTAATTTTTTAACCCATTACCACTCAATCCCTACTTTTGACTACCCTGAGAAACAAGCCTTTAGAAAACATTGTAGGAAAAGGAGAAAATGCTGGTAACCAGCATTTTCTCCTTTTCCCACAATGTTTTCTACCCTTCACAAAAAAAATTTCAAATTTTTAGTCTCTTTTATTTTGTCGTCTGCAAATGCTTTCAATTTGGGCCAGTCTAAAATATTGGCGTGTGGTAATGGGTTAACTCTTAGGCTTTTGCAGGCAAGGTAGATCAAGATCAAACGGCACAGAATGTGCACTACTCTCTCCGATAAGGTTGGTTGGTTGTATTGGGGTTTAACGCCACTTTAACAGCTACGGTCATATCATGGCGGTCGGTGACGCACATGTGTTTCCTGGCTTTCCCATACCGGTACTAACACTACTTTCTTTCCAAAGCCACCGACTACTTTTCATACGTGCTTCAGCAGAGGTGAGAGGCGAAAATACGCCGGAAAGAAAGTTCGCCTCAACAGGGTATCGAACTCACAACCACCAGGTCATGAGTCCGACACGCTCACCACTGAGCCACCCGGGCGGGCCTGTCCGATAAGAAGATACATGTAAAACACCCAAAATCATAGTTTTAACCCTTTACCACACAGTCCTGACTTTTAACACCCGTGTGAAAGTAGCATTTTGAAAACATTGTGTGAAAAGGAGAAAATGCTGGCCAGCATTTTCTCCTTTTCCGACAATGTTTTCTTCCCTTCGTAAAACAAAAATCAATTCTTTAGCCTAATTCATTTTGTCGTCTGCAAATGCTTTCAATTTGGACCAGTCTAAAATTTTGCCGTTTGGTACAAGAGTTAAAAAAGGAATATATGGAATTTTACTACCCAATTATGAAAATCTAATTTCAATTATCAAGCAGATTAAGGGTTTACCCAGAGCTCCAGATAAGAGACAATTATGGTATTCTTCAGTCATTATTTCTTTTTGAAACCCTATGTTGTGGGTACTCATTAGAATCGTCTCGACGAGACGATTCTAACGAGTACCCACAACATAGGGTTTCATCTTTTTGAAACCCTATATAGTGGGTACTCATTAGAATCGTCTCGACGAGACGATTCTAACGAGTACCCACAACATAGGGTTTCAAAAAGAAATAATTAGTCGATGAGACGATTCAAATGAGTACCCACATAGGGTTTTACGGAGAATCATAAGTCGACCAGACGATTCTAATGAGTACCCACAACATAGGGTTTTACGAAGAATAATTAGTCGACGAGACCATTCTAATGAGTACCCACAACACAGGGTTTTATGGAGAATAATAAACATTTTCAATTTTGAAATCAAAATAACTATCTTTATCTGCAGCTCTGGTTTACCCGTTATGCCGTATGATAACCTAAGGTTTGAGGGCTCCCATTCTTCTATCTCCAAGGGTGCACGTCGCGCTGTAGGAATTTGATACTCTATACATTAACATGAGCAGTACTCCGAAAAAAGGAAGTTTAATGCATTTCAATGAGACACTGAACCAGGAAAGTCTTCACATAATTATGTATATATAAAATATTTATGTGTAACAACCAATTGTATCATGTGGCAAAACGGTCCTTTGACAAGTAGATAATTGTATAAAAGCTAAAAGTTTCGACCCAAGTCAGCCTACGAAGACAATAATACCTCGAAGTATTCTTTGAAAATAGTCGAGCCAAAATGGAGCAAAAATTTATACAACAGGTAAAGGGACTAAGAAACAAGAGGGCAAAGATGGCTGTAGATCGCTCACCTGAGTTTTTGAGAGGCCCACGACATTTTTTCTTTCAGTATTGAAATTTTGGAATCGAAAGCATTATTTTGCCAAGTAATTTTGAAATGTTCGCCTGTAGAAATCATTTCAATCTGTCTCCAACCGTACAATCAATTACCATCGCTATAGCCATTTAACGAATCAGAATTCTGCGAATAAATTTTGGGATTGGTCTCCCAAGGACCATTTCTTGAACAACAGCACATGCAGATAATGGCTAAAAATATTCAGTCGAATAAGAGCACCATACGCGGGTGCCAACGATTGGCTGTTGGATGCTGGATAGTAAGCTAAAATTGTTAGTAAACTGTGGAAACAATGATTTTTGAATTATGTGTTCTATGGGATTTTAAACGATTGTTCCAAGTTTTAAGAACATGAGATGAACGGAAGCCGAGATATAAATAAATGTCAGGCTTTGATGATACCACGATGTTTTCTTCGAAAATAGCCGTGCAAAAAGGGGTATAATATAAGAAGCATTTCTGTGAAATCATTTCAAAATCTGTCCAGAGGGTTCAGAGAAGAAGTTTTTTAACGTCAAGGTCGTATGGTGCAAATAGCAGCCAAACCCCCCCCCCCCTTTTTCCCCCCTTTCCTCACAGCCATGGAATTATTTCAAAATCTGACCAGTGGTTGCAAAGAATAAGATTTTTAAATAATTTCATACAAAATTCCATTTGTTTGCCATGGCAAGCAGGATGTTGCATGAAATCAAATTCTGTGCACAGGTTTTATAGAGGACCTTTACAGGAACATTCCGGCTAAGTTTGATGAAGAGATTTTGGTAAAGCTGGAGCAATAATCGGTTTTTTTTTTATGTCAATATTTAGTTGCAAACGTTTGTCTTGTATCTAAACACAGGATTAACCATGACAGGAACATATAACGAACCTGATGTTGACAGGGGCTGGGCTTGGATGGTTCTCTTTGCCGTATATAGTGCAGTTGTTATCATTTCCACGTCAACGTTTATGGGCGGAGTTTTATACGTGGCACTGCTGGAGGAATATGGCGGCGACAAGGCTGTCTCAACTCTGATTGGTTCCTTGAACACGGGACTCCTTTGCCTTCTAGGTAGGTAAAATCAGTTTTTTTATATGCTTATACTGAGTTTGCTACGAAAGTATTCGAATCTAATTCCAACAACCAAATTGTTTTCCTTGTCAGATAAACACCATCATAAATTATAAAATCACTCTGTTTGAAGTTTAAATCATATATATTTTTTCCGAGTTATAGAGCGGACATTTTCGAGTTATAGAGCGGACACGATTTGTGACGGACAGACCGACAGAAGCAGGGGTAAAACAATGTCTCCTGACCCTGACGGGAGGAAGACATAATTCTAGTGAAAAGAGAACCGGGAACTTTAGTCACAAGAATTAAAATGCTCAATTATATCGTAAAAATGCATATAATTATGTAAATCATTATTGTCACTCTTTAGATACATGTCAATGGTTTTATCTTGTATATGGGTCGCCTAGATACTTCAATAAAGTTAATGTATCGAATTGTCCTCAACGAAGATTTGACTTCGCCTTCTTTTTCTAGTTATAACATTTTAATACACAGAATGCAAAATACCGTTTGCTAGAACCAGACCTACCATTCTGTACAATCCAACAATTTTAAGTTGGTCATCGGCTCTTATAATTATTTCTGATTTCAGGTCCATTTGCCAGTGTTTACATGAACATGTTTAGCTGTCGTGTATCTATAGTAACAGGTGGTCTGCTGGTATCTGTGGCTTATCTCTTGAGCGCCTTCATTAAAAGCGTTGGTGGACTTATATTTACGTTCGGCATACTTGGAGGTATGAAAACAAGAAATGCACTTTTTTTGTCATTTATAACTTGAACATTGTGGAACTGGACCGAAACTCGAGGCGTAAAATGACTCAACCTTAATTTCTAACTTATTTAATATACGAGTAGGTGCATCAGTTAAAACTTGAGGAGATTTTTTTCTGTCATGAATATTTTGTGACAAAAGGGGTGTTGCTTGCTTGTATCACATATTTTCACTAGTTGAAAACGTCAATGAAACATTACTCTAAATATCGTAAAATAATTTTCTTAGATGTCTTTTGTTGTCGAACGGTTTCCGAAACTAATTCTGTAACTGATATATAAGAAAAAAGTTTACTTTAGACACTTGTTGAAATTTGAGTAAAATGTAAAGCACATTCATTGACTGAATATAGCTATGGCACTATGGCACCGACGAGGTTCAAATTCAGATTACAGTTCACGTCCAAAATATTCTCAATTATTGTTGGACAACTTATCCATTTGAAGCCTTAGATGCAACCTTTTGATTTTTTCCCTTGATTGTATAAATGAAACAAGAAGTTTGCTACTCCAAAAGTTTTTTCGTACTTACAAATATCAGTGCAGTGTGAGTATCAATATTTATTTGTAATTATGAAACTAAAAATGTGTCAGTCTTTTTCAGGTATCGGTAACACATTTGTCAGCACACCTCTAGTTGTTGTACTAGCGTACTACTTTGAAAAGCGCAGGAATACAGTGATCTCAGTGAGCATCGCCATCATTGGTCTTGGCATGTTTTTAGCGTCACCAATGGCGCTTGCAGTCCTTGAAACATACGGATTGAGTGGATCTTTCCTGATACTGAGTGGATTTAACGCCAATATATGTGTAGCAGGAATGATCTGCCGACCTAGCTCGGTAGAAAGACGTATCTATCAAAAATCTAGAAACGTTCCCATGTATTCCAATGATGCGAACAAGAAAACTAACTCTTTAGTCGTACATTGTTTTAAAAGGACGAGTTCAGCCTTTAGTATTGGTTTACTGCGCCATGAAGCATTTACGGCGTTCATGTTAAGTACTTTAACGTGGAATTTGATTATGTCAGTGTTTCTTATGCATTTGCCTAATTACATGGTCACTAAAGGTGCCAACAGTTTCGAAATCTCTGTGATAATGACTTGTTTTTCGGGAGGTAACACTTTTGGACGGTTTCTCAGTGCATTGATTGTCGATAGACGATCAATTAACAATTTTGTGGTACACATAGTGGCGCTTAGCCTTGCTGGTATTGTTACCATGACTTTTCCATCATTTAGTTATGCAAACTTTTTGAGATACGGATTCGCGGGTGTTAGCGGAATATTTACGGGTATGCCAAATTCACTTACTGCACCTATCATATTAGAAATCCTTGGTGTTAACTTGTTATCCACTGCACACGGCCTCGAATATTTCTTTTCTGGACTTGGGTTCATCCTTGGACCACCGATAGCAGGTTTGTATCATATATAATTGTTCGTACTAGTGGTTTTATGGATTTACAGTTATAATATACATTTGTGTTACATGAGATTGAATGAAGGTGGCCTTTTTTCTATAAATAGAGATATATACCTTTTACAGACTATAAATATGGAGTATTGTAGACTTGTGCTTAGATCGGATAGTGGAGGTAAAAAAGAACTGGATGAACTGATATTTAGTAACATTAACAAACTGAAAGCACTAACTTTTTCTTAATTAAAACCCGTCATTAGAACTTTAAATGTTGTTTTGTAAGATGATATTTAATCATGACCGTTCTCTGTTTACTTCGATCTCGGCTTTCAACACTGAATGGAGATAATTATTACCATATTCTGGTTTTCACTTGGAAAGATACACCAACACACGACTTCCGTCTGTCACCTAAGCATGAAGTGCACAATGTTAAATTTTCTGATCGTGCCGTGTCTGGCGTCCGTAGAGCGTCGACTGTTGTGTGGTCGTCAAAATTTACCTTACACTCTAGAGGCTACTTTTTCAGACCAATAATCGTGAAACTTAGTTTGAATGTTTTTTCTTGATTAAATCTTGGACCAATATGAAAATGAATCACGTCAGATCAGATGATAGAATACTAGGCCAAATCTTTGAAAAACTACGTTTGCGTTCTAGAGGCCGCGCTATCAGTCTGACAGTCATGAAAGTTAGTCACAAAATTTGCCTAGATAATATCTCAGACAAATGGAAAATATGGTAATGACGATTCAAAAAGAAGGTCACTGGACCAAATCTTAGAAAAAACTTTGTGTGTACACTATAGAGGCCACAACTTCAGTCTGATATCCAGGAAACTGAGTCTGAACTTTGTCTAGGTGATATCTGATGCAAGTTTGAAATAGGATCATGTCTAGTCAAACAGTAAGTCACTGTGTCAAATCTTGGAAAAAAAAACCTTGTGTGCACAGTACAGGTTGCATTTTCGGTCCAATTCTTTTCAAACTTGGTCAGAATGTTTTTCTTGATGTCTCAAACTATTTGGAAATAAGGTCACAACGAGTCAAAGTGGAAAAACTGTGTGTACTTTAAGAGGCCAAAAGTAGGTTACAAAGCTTAGAAAAACCGTGTGTGAATGGCGGTGGCCACAATTTCAGTCTGATACCCATCGAAGTTGGTTAGAAGTTTTGTCTTGGTATTTGGACCTGTTTGAAATAGGATCAAGTCGGATTGAAAATAGGTCACCGAGACAAATCTTAAAAAAAAAAAAACTTTATGTGCACCCTAGAGCTCATATTTGCTGATATTTATGAAACTTGGCAAGCACTGTTGTTTTTGTATTACCTATGAATACTATGAAAGTGGATCATGGTAGATCAAAAATTATGTTAGTGGGACATACTGCATTTTGTTGTTGTTTTTTTTTTAGAATAAAACCTACTGTCCTCTGTAGAGGCCACATTTTCAGACCGATACTCATGAAAGTTGGTTAGGCTATTTGTCTCGATAATACGTGTATATCACACAATTTCAAATTAGGTCACTTTCGGTCAAAACGTAGGTCACTAAGTCAAATCTAACAGGGCCCATATTCACCAACCGTTCTTAAGAACGTTCTTTGTCTTATTCTCCAGAATTTTCTACATGTGTAAGTAATACAACTTCTGATTGGCTAAACCATTCGGTTTAGCCAATCAGAAGTTGTGTTACTTACAAATATAGAAAATCTTGGAGAATAAGACTGAGAATATTCTCTAGAATGGTTGGTGAATAAGGGCCCTGATCACACTTTTGGTATAATACTAATAAAACGTTTCCAGAATGTGTCTTGATAATATGTCTTACAAAGTTAAAAAAAAAAAGTCACGTCAATAAATAGCAGGTCAGTAACACTAATGTCATCCTTACCATGATCCCTTTAGCTTTATCAATCCTAGATAACTTTTCTCAAGTGAAAGCTTTATGGCCTATGGCCCTCTTGTTCATGATCTGGATAGAAATGATCAAAGGAAATTAATTCAGATTTGTAAATGAATACATGTATGTTGTTAGGGATAATGAAGCAAACAGTAAGAGTATGATTATGAACGTATCGAATCGTCCTCAACAGGCAATGAATTCTGGACAATCAAAACAATGGCAATACTGTAAATTCGTCTTGAATGCTTTACCATACAACAAACTCTAGACTAGTCCAATTCCAAAGCATTTGCAAACGACAAATTGAATTAAGCTCAAATCATGGAATTTGTGAAAGGGTAAAAAACAATTTTGCTGCTTACCATTATTTTCTCCTTTTTCCAAATTTGTTTTCAATCCGCTCCCTCTCAAGTCAGACATTTAGGGTAAATTAAAGAATCAAGAAATTTTGGGAGAAAGGATGACAGATTCAAGTTAAGTGCCTTAACCAATTAAAGTCTGACCACCTGGAGGTAAAGATTCATTAGCATCTTTCTTGACCATTCTTTTCTTCTGATTTCAGGATTTTTGTACAGTAGGACGAATACTTACGAAAACAGTTTCTATTTTGCAGGTATTCTTTACTTTATACTCTAATATAGGCTAGTAATTCCCTATTACTCATTCACAAGGTTTGTCTTCACAGTAGAAAACTTTCAGATGTAGCAATAGTAAATTGTCTTGTCACTAGATTTTTAAAACGACATTTTTGTATTTGAATCCAACTAAATTTACCAACAAAGAGAGAAGTTACATTGTAGCCATAACAAATCAAAACATCTGACACAAAATTCAACAAATCAAATCAGATTTCAAATGTTTTTCCCCAAATATCGACAAAAAGAAAAGGAAAGATTTGTAAAGATTCAGAGACACATAAAAAAGATGCCGGGTTCTTTGTCCTACTTATTACTGAGAGGTTGCCGTGCACCATTTTCGACTGTCTGCAAGAGTAGTAATCAAAATTGTCACTTGCTTCCGTTTCTGACTGAAATGTTGATAATTAAGCGTTCATACGTATTTAAGCCTTAAACTGTTCTAACGAATGAATGAAAGTATCCAGCCACAAGTGAAAACCTACACTTGCGATTTTTTTCTGAAAAGATATCACCGTTTTGTATAGTAAAGATCCAAGATTCAATTGCACGTTTTGTGCTGTCTGATCTTGATCTACCATGTCCTTAAAGTACACTGAGTGGTGCTTAAAAGCTTAAGGATTAAATTGCGCATTCAAATGATCACAATTCACCTGTATGCTGTGTTTTCTTTTCTTTTAGGAATTGTCGTCATCGTAGGCGCAATTTTGGGAACCATCTCATTTATATTATTTCGCAAGTCTAAACAGGGAGCCAAAACAACTGACAGGAAAGATGTCGACAGACAAAACATGGAAACGAATGACACCCAAATGGAAACAGCCAATCACGTTGAATCCATATTAAATGATCAGCCTTTCATAGAGAAAAGCTGATACGAAATTCTACAATTGTTATTGTGTCACAACTAGTCTCCGGTACTGGTATTTATTTCATGCTTTCCAGTAGGATGTCGAGAAATAGCAGTGAAAATATTTTTCGATCTTACACTGGTACCACCAGTGAAAATACGATTTTAATGTTCCTGTCGCCTTGGTAAATTGTGCGTGCCTAACAACTAGAATTAGATGGGGAATATGACGTGATTTACCTTAGATTTCTTGCGCCTGACGTAATATTGTAATGCGTTGCTATACGGGAGGGGTACGCCACGGGGAATAACGAAAAAGAACTGTACTCCTCCCAGAAAGGGTTAAAAGCATGAAATAAATAGAATATTTGTTGTTTTCTTTTTTCGGTGAAAGATCGACATTTACTTCATCTCGTGAACACCATCGGTAATATTTTCACTCGTGGCTGTGCCACTCGTGAAAATATTACCGATGGTGTCCACTCGATGAAATGAATGTCGATCTTTCACCGAAAAAAAAAAAACAAATATCCTCTATATATTCCACAAATAAATCATGATGTCACAAATTAGCCACACTCTGGCAGTAGGGAGTTTAACGCATATCGTTTTCGGTGAAAGATCGACAGCCACGAGTGAAAATATTACCGAAGAATAAGACTATGAATGGTTGCTGAATACGGAACCACAGATTCAGTGAATGAAGAATGATTCATGCAGAAAATAGACAATTATTATACATGCAGAAAAGAGACAATTACATGTAGTAAAGAGACCTGTAAGTTGATAATTAACACTTTCCCAAACAACAAATTTTGGACTCTTCTAAACCAAAAGAGTTTGCAGACGACAATTTTAGATTTAGAGAAAATGGCAGAAAGTTCTCAAAAAGGATAGAAAACACTGTGGGAAAAGGAGAAATACGCTCGTTACGAGCAATTTATCCTTTTTCCACAGTGTTTTCTATAGACTTTTACTGCAGACCCTTGTTTGGGAAAGGGTTAAGGATTTATACTGATATAATGCTTTTGCATTTTTTTAACCGACCAGAAATTCTTTTGATGTCTATCTATAAATTATTTGCTGATAGTTTGGATTGTTTCCGGAAAAGGAAAATAATAATTATTATCTCCCTTTGTAATGAGAATATAGAGGTATTTAAATTTCTAAAAAGATAATTCTAAAAGACTGAAAAAAAAAAATAAATGAAAAAAAAGTGGCTCCTTTAAAGCAGTACAATGATATCCATTTTCATTCATAGTACATTTTGTGGTATAGTATTTCAGTGGAAACAGTTGTTTTCAATTTGGGGTTCAATACCATAAACGTTTAACTCATTACCAAACGACAATATTTCAGGCTTATCCAAATCGAAAGCATTTGCAGACGTCAAAATAAAAGTGATTGAAAATTTGAAAATGTTTTTGTGAAGGATAGAACATATTGTGGAAAAAGGAGAAAATGCTGGTTACCAGATTTTTCTCCTTTTCCCACAATGTTTTCTAAAGGCTTCTTTCCCAGGGTCGTCAAAAGTAGGGATCGTGTGGTAATGACTTAATAAATCTTTTGACTGTTTGTACGTCTATTTTTACTTTACATAGTTTTTCTCTATATTTTAGTTTTGAAAATTAAATGGTGAAAACACAAACATTTCTAATGTTAAATCCTTTACCATATAATGCCAATTTTTGACCACCTCGGGTTACACGGCTTTTGAAACATTGCGGGAAATGGAGAAAATGCTGGATACCAGCATTTTCTCCTTTTTCCCACAATGTTTTTTTGGAAGGCGAGATTTTCATTCTCGCCTTCATATGTCAACGCTCGGCAGCTTGCTGAAAATGCCTCTGAACAGCATTATCAAAACGCCTTTCAAATAGTTCGATACTTCTTGAGTACATTAGAATAAAATAATGTCGAGACCATTGTAAATTTAATCAGAACAGCAAGAAGAAACTTCAAGTTTCTAGAAGAAATGAAATCGAATTCGTAAAAAGCATCGTTTTTGACAAATGCAAAATACTTAGGATCAGTTCATTGATATAATCACGTTGCTACAGCAACAAATAAACCATAGCTATTATAAGCCAATCTAAAGCTACTAACATGAAGTCATTCAGACCTACTTCCACTTCACAACGCATAAACAACTAACCATTGGGATCGTACATGTAAATTTACTATCCTAGAACTAACCAATCGGATAGCTTCTTTGAATGACATATCGCTGATAGACCCCTTTCCTCTGTTAGCAACCTTATTCTGTCTTTGTGAGAAGTATAATTTCAATGAAATGAATTCCTTTGAATCATCAAGTGTTTAAACAAAATCTTCTCTTTCAAAGAAATATTTTTCTTTTATCAAAGTTTGACTTTATGATTAATGACTTGGTTATTGTTACGCATCGGCGTGGCCGAGTTTTGATTCCGGAGAACCGTGAAAAGAAAAAGGTAAATCAATTGAAATCACAATAGATGTGTCATTTCGAAGTAGCTCTGGTCAGTATGATGTACCGATGTATAGCCTGGGTTACAGGCTGATCACCTCTTTTCCTTATATACGAGTATGATTGGATTTTACTACGTCAAAAATGACAATAACATGATCTGTAACCGTTTTACCATGCAAAGAATTTTAACTTCTTCTTTTGGTCGTCACGTTGCTTAACGTTCAGCAATTATTCATAAATATTTAACCCTTTACCGCTCACTTGAAACGACTCTGAAAATCAAGCTTTTAAAAACATCGAGAGGAGAGGGGAAATTACAATCGGAAACCGGCATTTTTATTTTTCATTTTACCACAATGTTTCTACCTTATCAAGAACAAATTTCGTCGCTAATTTGGGCCACCCTGAATTTGTCATCTGTAGGAATCAGTGCTTTCAATTTCAACTTAGTCTGAAATTTCTTTGTCAGGTAAAGAATAAACGCTTATCGCAATGAATTGTTATCATAATCACTTACCTCCGTCATTATTAGAACTGAAATCTTTACCTTATATATTCCCATTTATTTTCCTCGAAAGAATTTCCTTCAACTATACACTTTTTTCCAAAACTGAATAACACAATGATAAAACTAACTTGACAGGGAGAATCCCACTGTCCTAGAGTGCATCGGACGTGTTCATGATTTTCTAAGAACACGGACCAAGGGCCTGTATCTGTGTAACTGTGCACGATATATTTTTGTCGAACAAAGGAAAAGGGTGTATCTCAATAGTGATGAGTTGGCAATCATTTTGCGTTCATGATTGCCGACAAGCTGAACGTACATTCCGGTTACGCGGGATTAATGAAAGACAAGCATTAATGTCATTGAGCCCTTAAATCGTTTATTACGCCCGTCTTTTTTGAAGACAAGGCAGACGATTCTATAGTCTGCACAGAATATGCAATCTTATGTCGGATTAGCTATATTGTAATAACCCGACCAATACAGCCCAGGGTGAGGTTGCAATAATTAAGCATTTTTCCCCGAGATGTAAAGTGCCATTTTCATCAATCCAACGCTCTAGTATAAGGGTTAACAGAGTCGTAGATTACAAGAATCGTATAAACGAAGAACACCTTCGGACGTTCCTTATAGGACCTAAGAAGTCAACCGTCAATTGATGTTGGTTGGTTATCCTTAATAGGATGGTAAACATTGCGCAAAACGGAGAAAGTAGTCGTTGCCAGTATTTTCTCATGTTCCTGCATGCTTTCAAAATACCCTTCCCTTTCCAAAAAGCCCCATTCTTTAAGGTCATTAAAATCCAGCACATGTATTGTAATCTAAATGTTAAATCTCTGTTTAGAACATTGAAAGTCGTCTGTTTTGAAAGTCTTTTTCAGTCTTTATAAAGTATATTTCAAATAAAATGGTAAACAAATAAAAAAAGCCTTTTAACTGAACGACACTGAAATTTTGACAACCTCAAGGGGAAAAAAGTTTCAAAATACTTTTGGAAAAGGAAAAAACGCTAGTCACCAGTATTTTCTCTTTTTACCACTATGTTTTGTACTTTTTCCCAGCAAAACAGCACATTTTCAGCTGCTCTTGACTTATTATCTGCTCATATTGCTTTAATGTAGACGGCCCTATTTTTTTGTTATTTTCTGAAGGGTTTTGTAAAGGGTTACTAAGATGGAAAACATTGTAGGAAAGTCACACAAAAGGTTGATTATCATTATTTGCTACTTTTCCTACAATGCTTTGAAAAGCCTCTTCTTCAACGTTGTTGAAAGTCAGTATTGTGATCTAAAAGGCTGAATCTCAGTTTCTATACTCTAAAATGTACCTTTCTAAAAACTCTTTGCTCTCTCAATAAAATTATCCATGGAATAAAATGGTAAAGACTTTCAAGAAATTAACCATCTCATTACAGAGTTACAGTTTTAGATCTATCAAAATTGATTGCATTTTCAAGCAAAAACTATTCTTTAATCCTTTACCATACCCTATAAAGTACAGTTTTAACAACACTGAGAAAGAGGCCATTTAAAAACTTAATTTTGAAAAGGAGAAACTTTCTTGACTCTTTAAACGAAGAAAAAAATTCAGACTTTCCAAAATTGAATGCATTTTCAGGTAGCAACTTTTTGATATGGCACCATTGATGGAACCTGTATGAAATAGGATGGAAGACATTTTAGGAAAAGGAAAAAATGTCAATTAGCACCGTATTCTCCTTTTCAGACCAAAAGTTCTCAAGCATTCTTCCTAGGCCTTTTAACCCTTTACCAAACAATCCCTGGTTTTTACGACCCTGAGATAGAAAACATAGTGGAAAAAGGAGAAAATGAGCATTTTCTCCTTTTCCACAGTGCTTTCTACCCTGCTGGAAACAAATTTAAGTTTTTGAGTAATGATTATTTTGTCCTCTGCAGGTGTTTTCAATTTGGACCAGTCTAAAATTTTGTCGTCTGGTAAAGGGTTAAACTCATTATTGGGGTAATAGAGGGTTAGATCTACGTTTCTATACAACGTAAAAACATATACGGGTAACAGCAAATTAAAACTCTTTGCTATCACATAAAACTTTTCCTTCAAATGAAATGGAAAGGAGTTTCAGAAAAATCCATTCGTTTTAAATCTTTTCAACATATTTTTACAAGCCTTCTTCAAAAATTTGTTAAAACTGAGGATGGTAAACTGGTCTCCATTGCAAAGGAACATTGCACAACTCTGTAGACTTTGCTGTATCAGGAGAGGCGATTTAAGTACAGGAAAATGTATTTCAATATGTTATTCCTATATTCTAAACTCGCCTTCCAACAGTACTTTCAGTACTTTGATTCTGACTTTTTCCTACACCTTCCACAATTTTAGCAATGTCATTTAATTTGCGTCTGCACTTGATTTGGATTTGGATGGGTCTAACATTTTGTCATGTGGTAAGAGGTTAATCCCCCATCCCCCAGTCAAATATGAACCACACTCTGTGAAAAGGGTTTAATGAATCAGCAAAAAGTTTCGATTTAGATCAGGCTGCACAGATCTGACTGCGCCGCCTGATCTGAATCGATACTTTTTATCTATGCATTAGCTCTTTACCACACGACAAAATTTTATACTTGTCCAAATTGTAAGCATTTGCAGACGACAAAAGTAATGTGACTCAAAATTTGCCGGACAGTGTTAATCAAGATCAGACTGCACAGAACGTGCAGTCTGATCTCGGATTTACACAGCCCTATGAAGAGATACCCCCCAACACAAAAAAAAAACATCCCCAAGAAATAGCAAAATTTTAGTTTTTGCTGTCAATTTGAAAATTTAATTTCACTTATCTAGCAAAATAAGGGTTAAAGCTTTAAAATAGCTTGTAGTGCAAGTCTAGCGTTACTTGTAGCATAAGTCTAGCGTTACTTGTAGCATAAGTCTAGCGTTACTTGTAGCATTAGTCTAGCGTTACTTGTAGCATAAGTCTAGCGTTACTTGTAGCATAAGTCTAGCGTTACTTGTAGTATAAGTCTAGCGTTACTTGTAGCATAAGTCTAGCGTTACTTGTAAGTTGTATGGAAATGGGCTGATAATTAAGGCGCGATGAAAAGAGAATCGTTTATTCTGTGAAGTAATTCGTCGAATCGTTTCCCGTAATGATGATATATTGGAACGATAATTCACTTAGGGTCTTCTATCTATTTCTCTCAATGCTATTACCTCTTGGACTCTTTTTTGTTTTGTTTTTTTTTCAAGACTACAGCAAGCAAATCTATTTCCGGGTCGGATGTTGGTGATTGTAGATTGGCTTAACCCTTTACCCAATGAGGCATTTCTATGGTATCTCTAATTGACCCTAAATAACAGCAAGGATGAAGCCATTTCATATGTGTATATGACACCTTTTGTTAGCATAGAAAAAATTGTGACAAAAGGTGAAATTGCTCGTCACGAGCAATTTCACCTTTTGCCACAATGTTTTCCAAAGGCTCCTACAAGCAATGCGTAGAAATGAGTATCTATGGAGTAAAGGGTTAAGATTGCATGGTGTTTAACGCCGTTTTTGACAGTACTTCAGTTATTTTGCAGCAGCCAGTTTACCTGTTCTTGCATTTCCGTAAGTTTCTTTTATTTGTACTTCACACAATATTCTTTCCAAACCACTGGCTGCTTTCTCACCATAACCATCGTCGAAACATTGATTAGAAGTGAGAGATGGGAATGAATCCTGTTGTAATGACTCATCAATCCCCAGAAAAGTTGCGACCCAGTTGCCAGATTCGAACAAGTGACCTCCAGGGCCCGTATTCAACAACCATTCTTGAGAATATCCTTACTCTTATTCTTCAAGGTTTTCTAACATTTTAAATAACACAACTTCTGATTGGCTAAACCGAATGGGCTTTTTGCTCTGTATAGACGTAAAGAAATTCTTTAAAAATCTTCTCCTCTGAAACCGCTGGTCACATTTTGAAATAGTGTCACAGAAATGTTCCTTGGGTGCCCCTTTTCAAAAAAATGTTCGCGAAATTTTGATTCGACAAAAACATGGCTCTGCTGATTGGGGGCTTTCTGCACTGCACTGACATGAAGAAATTCCCTTTAAACATCATCTCCCTAAACTGCTGCAGCAATTTGGACCAAACCTGGCTGGAATGTTCCTTTGGAGGTCCTCTTTCAAAATTAATCACAGAATTTTATTGCATCAAAAACTCTGTTGACAGTTTTCTTTACATTTGATTTTCTCTCTACTCTTGTCGTTATCGTTTAGTACTTTGTCAAGGGAGACAACTCATGTTTTAAAAAAGGATTTATAATTTGGGTTGTCTTTCTTGTTCATATTTGACGAGAGTGATTTCCCTTGAGTTAAGAAAATTGTGCAAGACAACTTGGTTGACAAAGTTGCTGTGTTCTCTCGAACGGCTGGTCAGATTTTGAAATAATTTCACAGATATTTTCCATAGGTGACCCTTTTTAAAACTTCTTCATGAAATTTTGATTCGTCAAGAAACGCGGCTCTGGTGAATGGGGACTACTTGAACTATAGGGAAATGAATAAATTCTTAAAAATTCTTCTTCTCTGAAACTGCTGTCAGATTTAAAAATGATTTCACAGCAATGTTCCTTGGGTGACCCTTTTCAAAAATTATCCGTGAAATTTTGATCTATTGAGAAACACGGCTTTGGTGAATGGGGGCTACTTGCACTATCACTATTACGTGCCCCAAAATGGCACGACTTGTCACGACAGAATCATGGCCAAAAGTCGTGCAAGTGTCAGCCTTGCTTTACCTGCATGTATGCAGTGTTATCTATCCAGCCAATCCACGAGGAGGCAAACCCTATTCGGCCGTAATTTTGAATTTCGATGGTTATGATCCAAAAACCATATAATTGATGCAAAAAGAATGTTCCAAAAATGTGTTTATTTACATTTTTCTGTAAATAAATGCACACGAACACGCTCACACACAAATAAAATGGCCTTTGATGATATTCCCATGTCATGTTCAGTATCCTTTTAAATATGCCTTAATATGTCTCGAACTGATTTTGTAATCCATGAATTTATTTGTTTAATCCCAAATAAAGTCTTAAAAAATTATTAATAAATCGTTTATTTTTTCCATTAGCTGAACAAAAAGAAAATGTTGCAATCCCTGTCAAAAGGGTGTTGTTCCTTTCCTATAAAGAATTTCGAATTAAATTACTAATATTGACTTGAAACTCGATTCCCTGGAATGTTGTAAAATGCTTAAGAATTTCGAAGAAGAGACAAGAGTTAAATTATTTACAGTACATGAAAACAGTTTTTGGTGTAGTTGTTTGTTTGTTTGTTTGTTTAGTTCCATATCCAGTCCAATTTAGACATCTGATTTACTCATATTTAGTCGTTTCATGATGGAGTTTGCCTACACTGGCAACCGCATAGGCCAATTGAGACTTTGCTTCCCCATATCTATTTTTTATCTATTTATTATGTGTTTGTTTGTTTATATAAGTGGCTGCTAGAGCATGGGTACAGTCCAAAGGTTTGACCCCTTATATGTACCAGTGCATACCAACTTATGTGCAGCATTATTTGCTCAGTATCTTATCGTTTACATTTAACCGTTGTCAGCGTCTTAAAATTATGATAGACCGTTCACTTTTTTTTTCCATTCGCTCAACCGAAAAAAAAACTGTTCTGTATAAGTTGCAATCCCGGCCCACTCGGTGATGTTCCTTTTCTAAAAAGAATCTCGAATTAAATTTCTAATATTGACTTGAAACACGATTTTGTGGAATATTTAAGAACTTCAAAGAGGTAGGCAAGAGTTAAATTACTTGCAGTAAATGAAAAGAGTTTTGGATGTAGTTGTTGTTTGTTTGTTTGTTTAGTTTCACATTCAGTCCAATTTAGACATTTGATTTACTTCCACCGAGTCGTTTCCTGATGGGTTTGCCTATACTGGCAACTGCAAAGGCCAACTGAGACCTTGTCCCCATATTTATTTAACTACATGTATTATTTATTCATTATTTTGATTTTATGTTTGACTGTATAAGTGGCTTCAATGGCGTGGACACAGTCCAAAGGTTTGACCCTATATTTGTACCAGTGCATACCAACTTATGTGCAACATTTTTTGTCCAGTATCTTATCATCTATATTTAACCAATGGCTGCGTCTTAAAAAATTATGAAAACCATTCATTTTTTTTTTTATCAATTGTGTTTAACTTGCAATGCCTGCCCACTCGTTGATGCCTTTCCTTTAGAGAATTTCGAATCAGATTGCTTACATGTATTACATGTATATTGATTTGAAACGCGATTCTCTGGAATGCTGTACAGTACTTAAGAACTTCGAATAGGTAGGCTACACTTAAATTATTTTCAGTTTATGAAAACGGTTTTCGATGTTGTTGTTTGTTTGTTTACTTCCTTATCCAGTCTAATTTTGCAGTCTGATTTACTCTCATTGAGTCGTTTCCTGTTGGGTTTGCCTACACTGTCAACCCATTTAAGACCTTGCTTCCCCATATTTATTCATCTGTCTATTTCTAATCTATTTATCTTTTTATCTGTATATTTTGTTTATTTGTTTGTTTGTTTGTTAAAGTGTCTTCATGGATATTGACACAGTCCAAAGTTTAACCCTATACATATTATTATTATCTATATTTAACTAATGTTAACTTCCTAAATAATGATTAACAAATCGTTTATTTTTTTTCCATTCGCTGATCTATAAGAAAATGAATTGCAGTCCCGGCTCACTAACAAGTAATCCTTTCTAGAAAGAATTCCGCGTTAAATTGCTGATATTGACTCATGATTCACTGGAATATTTTAAAATGTTTAAGAATTTCAAAGAGACAGGCTAAAGTTATTATGTACAGTAGATGAAAAACGGTTTTAAACGAAGTTGTTGCTGTTTATCTATTTCCACACCCAGTCTAATTTAATCGACCGATTTACACTTATTTGGTCGTTTCCTGACGGGTTTGCCTACACTGGCAACCGTATAGGCCTTGCTTCCCCATAATCAAATTTTAACTTTTGAACATTCTTTTTTCCCTGCTTCTTCTCGTCATTTGGTTGTTCGTGCACTTCTGATTTAACATTTGGACTTTTTTTCTAATGATTGATAAGCCTGCCTTTTATCAGCTTATTTGGGTGACGGTCACAATGTTCCTTGTTGGCTTCAATATAGTATTTTTTGCCGTTAAATGAAAACGTGAACATGTATATTTTTTTGTCCTAGTCGTAATTTGTATACCTTTGATGACTCTCCTCGAACGAGAGGAGTTCGCTGTGGTAGTCACAAACGATCGTACCGGATTCTATTTCAGTTCTAGACTTAATGCCTGCCCTTTTTGATTCTGCAGTAAATTTCCCCTTTTCTGGCCATTCTTGGATTCTAATTAAATCAATTTTCTCTCTTTCTTTGTTCGATTCGAACTTAATTTGCTTTTCGACTGCTTACTGACGCACTAGCTTGGGGTTTGGGCAGTAAACCAATTCCATTCGGCCAGTAAATAGGCAATTTCTTTTTTTTTTTTGTTTTGATCCGTTAAGTTTTCGCGTCTTACCAAGTCAACAGCATATTCGACGAGTTTTTTCACAACGAGTTGATGGAATGTATTTTGATTTTTTTTTCTGTCATTCGTCGTATTTAAAAGTCCAAATTGTGGGTATTCGCGAATCATATTTGAATATTCCTCTGCTGTTGGATTGGCTGTTTCTGTATCAATATTCGGCCAAACAGTGTTAATGATTTTTTTTGTTTTGTTTTGGGCTATTGTCCGATGATTTATGTCCTTGTTGCATGCAGAGTTGGCAGATCCTAGGGAGGATGCAGGAGATTCTGATCTTTCATGAATTTCTTGATTTTCGTAAGGCACCGATTTTGAATAGCTAGATTCTGGTGCATTTACACACTCGGTTGGACGTTGGTCTAAGATATTTCTTTATATGTTTTTGATAGTTCTTACGCCGTTGTTGAATTCTTGTCTTTTCTCATCAACGTATACATTTTGTGCTGTTTTCAGCGAAAGGCTTAAAACTGAAGCAAGGCTTGCCTTTTCGTTTTCTGATGATTTTTCGTTGTAGGTTTCTATGGCATACCTAATTTTCCTCGAAGATCCCACGGTTTTTTCTGAATAAGGAGATAATGATTCAATGCGGTTTCTTTTTCTATTTAATTTTCCCGTCTTGATTGGGGTTAATTCTTCAGAAATTGATCCAGCTACCGTTGAAGAAAAGTCCTCGGTTTCACTGCCAGTACAGAGTTGGGTATGGCCTATTTTACACATGTAGTCAGAGGTATATTCTGAAACTTCGACTGGTTCGCTTTGACCTTGACTTGTATTAGTCGAAGTTTTATTGGTATTTATACCACTACATGTAGGAAGATATAGAGGATATTTGTTTTTATCGGTGAAAGATCGAAATTTATTTCATCGAGTGGACGCCATCGGTAATATTTTCACGAGTGGCTGACCGATAAGATCGAAATTTATTTCATCGAGTGGACGCCATCGGTAATATTTTCACTCGTGGCGCAGCCACGAGTGAAAATATTACCGATGGCGTTCACGAGATGAAATAAATTTCGATCTTTCACCGAAAAAAACAAATATTCTATTTATTTCATGCTTTTAACCCTTTCTGGGAGGAGCTTTATCAAAATTCAGAACAGTTCTTTTCTCTTATTCCCCGTGGCGTACCCCTCCCGCATAGCAACGTTACGTCAAGCGCGAGAAATGTAAGGTATATGACGTCATATTTCCCATCTGGTTGTTAGGCACGCGCAATTTACCTAGGCAACAAGAACGTGAAAATCGGTATTTTCACTGTTGGTACCAGTGTAAGACAGAAAAATATTTTCAATGCTATTTCTCGATATCCTACCGGAAAGCATGAAATAATATTTGTATCATGTACTGGAGCAACGTCGGGTATTGTCGACCGTCGGCAGTTATCGTCAATTCTTTATTGTGTCCTTTAATTCTATGAAAGATGAACAAATTTCATTTTTATGATGTAAAATATGACATCAATATTTTATCTAATCACAGTGCCGGAAGTAAACAGTACTCTGTAAGTCCCAAATAATCAGTAAAATTTTACAGTAATAAAATTTCCCAACGTTAACGTCTACGATAAGGAGGGTGGTGGTTTTTTGTCAGCGTGAAGGGCGTACTGAAACGTGCTTGATTGCTTGAATTCAAACTTAAATACAAGTTTCAGATATAAAATAGTGTTTGCATCACAAAATTGAGCGTGTTTTGCTCACCATAAAGCAGCTTATTCATGTGTCGATGACTGGCGATGCTAATTTGTGTGATCGGCAATTATCGACAGATTAAGACATGAATAAAAGAAATAAGAATTAATATGTTTTGTGTAACCACAAGTCCTTTTTTATCTTTCGGGTTACAGCTATGTCCAGACAAATTTTGGCTTAAAAACTCCAAAACGAGGTCATTACTCAAGTAACATGTCATAGGCCATAGAAATGGTGCGCAGTGGTGCAATGTCCAGACATCTTAGTCCATGATATTACCAATGTGTACCTGTTCGGCCTTCTTTTGCAGTTGTACCTATGTTACCCGTCAAGTTTTGCTTTAATTGCTTTATATTAGGTCTAATTCGGTGATGAGTACTGAATAAAACCCATAATGATGGGTTAAAAGAGGATTTTGATGTTAAATTTTTGAAAATTAAATACAATGTCGATAATAGACGAAGCCTGTCGATATCACCCGATATACCCTTATGTAATGTTGGCGTTGTTTGCTACAATACGCACCTTTACACCATTATATTATACTTGTAGATCAGTAGAGTATCCGCAAAATAAACCACTGATAACTTCAATTTGTATTTAAAGCGGCTGTTACCGACACCACACTTTCCGATCTCTTAAAGTGTCGATAATACCCGCCGTTGCTCTGGTTCAGACGGATCAGATACCTCATTTGTGGATTTAGTGTTTAATATTTGTATCATGTACTGGTTCAGACGGATCAGATACCTCATTTAGTGGATTTAACTGCCTATGAGAGAAAAATTCCAGCTGAACTCTGCTCTATCCTCTCCCCTTTTGTTATTATTATTATTCCCTTGCAAACTCACATTCCTCTTATATATAATCAATACAACACTTACATATTTTTTGGTATAACAGTTGGAACCGTTGACCGACTGAAACTAAAAGAACGGGTCTGTTAACATTACAGTCCATGTAAATGAATACAATTCCATGTAAATGAATACAATTCCATGTAAATGAATACAATAAACTCAAACACTTTAATAAGATGAAATAACTTATAGACCCAGTGATTCAGAAACCCTTAACTTTTCTTCTATAGAACTTTTAACATAGCCATCCTTGGCAGACTCACTAAGCCATCTACCATGGCGTTTAAAGAGTCTGTCAGGAATGCCATTATTAGCTGCAGCGGACGCACCGCCGGCTCGTAAAGAATGCAAACAAAATTTATCCACATCTTCGACAAAAGGCTTAAGAGCTCTCAAGAACAGGGTACGAAAATTGCTGTACGATAATGGCTTATTACTGTTCCTCAATTTATAATCCTTTTTAGTTGCACTTAACTGTGCAAATAAATATAGTTCGGACTCGTCCTCTAGCTTAGCCCACTTAAGATACTTCTTTAAATTAAGTACAGGACACAAAACTATTCCTGTTCTAGCAATAAATACCCAGGCACCCTCTCTGAATTTATCCGTTTTACTGGATTCAATGAAAATACTAATATAACTATCAAAAAACATAGTGTCATTTCTTTTCAAATTCAAAACCTCTAAACTTCTTAAAAACCCAGCAAAAGCCAATAAACAAATACAAATAGTTCTTTGATTCAAAACATTTCCTTCAATGTAAAGCCCATTATACACTTTATTTAAAATATCAATAGTCATAGGTTCTTTTTTATTTACAGGCTTCGCAAGTTTCCGTCTTGCCGCATCGAACACATTAGATACTAGCTTACTATCTGTAGGCGATTTATAATCGAACATATCGTGAAACCGTTTAATACTATAAAAAGCATTCACAACTGGACTAGGAGTGTTACAGGACTGTATCAAAGCTGATAGATATAGAGCCACATGGAATGCGTTCGCAGGCAAGGTATCCTCCACTCTTAGACCATTTAATACAGACCATTTCCTCCAACGTTGAAATCTGCGTTCATACGTCAAAAAAGTATTATCAGCTCTCGTCTCTTTAAGCAGCTGTGGTAAAGAAGACACCCTGTCAGCCAACGCCCCAGGCAACTCCAAATCTAACAGCTCCGGTCCATATCTCTGAAAAAACATATGTGAAATGAAAAAAAAATAAATGAGTAAACATAGCCTATGCTCATCCAGGATTAATCCCATTGCAACATTCTATGCAAAGGGAAATAACTATTACGTAACATTTAGACATCGATCATGGATTACTCTCCCTTATGCAGTGTTTCCAAAATCAATATATAGCGCTAGCATTCGGAATTTTAAATTTTCAACTCCGAAAATGCCTGAACCATTTTTACATGGAACATAATAATCCTTACTTGTCGGTAAAAAGATGAAATCTTTTACAAATGTGCAAAAGTTTTCACTAGTTTGTGAACATAAAATCGGCCAATAAGGAGCCGATCTCCATTCAGGAACAATTAAAATTCCACGCGCCTTACAGGCACTCATCTTACCCAGTACTCTGGGTACTAAAATGATCGGAGGCAGGAACAGACCAAGCCCGTGACCCCAATCATAGTTGAATGCATCTACACCTATTGCCTCCCTACACCAAAACCTGGAATAAAAACGTGGCAATTTTGCATTATGAACTGAAGCAAAATAATCAACATCTAAACAACCCCACTTTTGAATTACAATCTGTACTATGCTGTTTGAAATACCCCAATCATCTCTTTCAATAACTTTGGATAAATAATCAGCCTTTTCATTTTCTGCTCTGGGTAGCCATTCAGTCTCTAAATGAATACAGTTCTTAAAACAGAACTGATATATCCTGAAAGCCAACTCTTGTAGATTTTCTTTCATAGAACCTTTTGCCACAATGTTACTCACATTTGCGTTGTCAGTAAACCATTTTACCCTTTGGCACCTGAGAACATCTTGAAGAGAGATCAGCACTCTATATACAGCACAGAGCTCTCTCCAAGTTGATGATTGGGCGGATTCCTGTGAATCCCAAATACCGTGTACTATCCCTTTATAAGTATTTACCTCATAACCAGCATAACCTGAATTACTGGCGTCACTATATACAATTCTAGAACAAGTGTTTGTACATTTTAAACTCTTTTTGTTCAACTGAAATAAACTTTTCTTCCAAAACAAAAGCTGGGCTTTACTTTCGTCGGATAACTGAATGTAAGAATTCCAAGAAATAGCTTTAGTGATGTTTATGCTCAGGCTCTTAGTCATAATTTGGCAAACTGTACCTACTACAATATACATGGAAATTATTTGCCCCACAAAACTGGCTACTTTTCTGACTGGTACAAACTTAAAAGACAGTAAATACTCTAAAGTTCCTAGTGCCTTTTTTATCCTCTTTTCTGGAATTTCAATGTAAAAATCTAAACAATTGAGCAAGGTCCCTAACCACTGTAACTCCTGAGTAGGGATCCAGCATGATTTATCTGCCTTTGGAATAAATCCAGCAGACAACAAATCAAACTTTATTTCTTGAGCAATCCGATCTGTATCGATAAAATTGTCTGCAGTCCCAAAACCATCATCTAAAAACATCAGTACACTTTTTTTTTGCCTTCACCCCGCCATTTAGCTATTAATGGCCTAGTAAGCTTAGTAAATATGGAGCTGAACTTAAACCAAACGCTAAAACTAGAAATCTGTAAAATTTGGTTACTCCATCTACAACCCATGAAAATCCTAAAAACTCTGTATGAGGAGGATAAATATCTAAAAAATGGTAAGCTGAATGAATATCGAACTTAATCATCCACGAACCTTGCTTTAAATATAACAAAGCAATCCTGATATCATCGTACTTCACAGACTGCTTCCAGATATGCATATTGACTAATCTTAAATCAAGAATTAGTCTCCTTTTACCGTTACTCTGAATCGAAACAGTCAAAGGATTAACAACAGTGGGAATATGTTCGCTTTCTGTAACTAAACCCCTATCTAAAAAGTCTCTGATTGCTTCAGAAACAAATTTGCTTTCTAACAAAGCGGATTTGTTGTTCTTTGAAAACGAAACTGGTGGTAAAGAATAAAATGGAATTTTGTATCCATTAAAAATGGTGTCTATAATAAAATCATTGGCATTAAAACTCTTCCAAAAATCAATATGATCTCTCAGTGTGTGTTTAACTATAATTTCTTTTTGACCTTGCTCGTATTCAAAAAAATGGTCTGTAAATCTATTTTTATCATACTCAAAATTATAAATAGGATACTCATCTTCTATGTCTATTTTAGGAAATTCAGTGGGATTCCCCATATCCAACCCATTACACCTTTGATTGTTCTTGCTGTGTGAAGGTCCTGGTGTAGGGAAAGTTCTTTCGCATGTGACCGGTCTCTCCGCAGGAAAAACAAGCTCCGTACATTGCTTTTGTGCCTCCCGGGACTTGAAAAGGACGAAAGGACGGCTGCTGATGCACTGTCTGAGTCTGAAATTGTCCCGAAGCTCCGGATGGAAAAGTACGATGATCACAAGGGAAAGTAGCAGTAGGCTTCGACTTTTTAGATTTCTGAGACTTCTTCTTCTTAAGAGCTCGGGATTCGGCTCGGTTGATCCTTGATTCGTCCTCCGAGTCGCTAGTGACGGGATTAAACTCATACTGACGCACTGTTTCCCATCCTGCTTCTGATGTGTCAGCAATGCGGACATGTTTGTTTCTTTTCTTCAAAGTTTCACAAGCCTCCTTTAAAATTTCATTCACGTAGTCAGTTTTACAATTGTCAAGTGCCCACAAAGCTTGCTTCAAATTGTCCAACAAAGAAGCGTTGAATTCATGCTGAATCTTATTCCCTTCATATCGCCACTTTAGCTCTTGTTCTTTCTTAAGTCGCTTAACGTCTGCTTTTACCGACAAACAGTCTCCTCTCAATTCTTCTTTGAAAGAGTGTAATTCGCGTCTCTGTTCACGAACTTCTGCCAAAAGCGTTCTTATGTCACTGTTCAACTCGCTATTCAGTGAAACACCTTCTTCCGAACTCATAATTCGATAAAGAAATACTAATAAGATGTAAAAAATGTACTCGTGGCAGAAATTGAAAAAAATTGAAGCGAAACACAAAATTATACGTGTGGTCCCAGTCGGTTCCAACTCTGAACTGAAGAACCCAAGCACGAGCATTATACTCGTGCACTACACAAACGCCTCCTATCGGAGCTTAGACTATTACAAGGGAAATTAATTTTCGTCTAATTCGATTCCTCAAACGCCGAAAATAACATTTATTTGGTGTTTTATGGCGCATCGACAGCTGTGGTCATTTAGCGCTCATGAAGGTAATATTTAGAAACAGTAAAATAAAATGTTAATTTGAAAATCTATATTTTATCATAAAAATCTATCTCTTTTAAGTAATCTAAAATGTTATTCTGTTTTACATGTAAAAATAAATTTTGCAAACTATCAACACTAATGTTTTGACCGTATACGGTCGAAAGTTTTATAGTTTAATAAAACATGTTTTACAGTTAAAGGTTCATTATAGTCTATACATTGTGGTGCTCTCTCATTATTTAAAAGATGCACATGTGAACCCTTGAGTGTCCCACACGACATCTTGTTAAAATTACTTGACTTTTTCGGTTACAATAAAATTCATATTTATCATAAAAATTTGGCTTGATTGCTAAAAGCTTGTTGTTAAAACATTGATGGCATTTCATTTGACATTCTGACTTTATAAATTCATTTATTTGTTGTTTTTTTATCAGTATAAGGGATTTTTATGTTGGCTATGTTCATATTTACAGCATCTTTTGCTTCTCGATCAGCTATTTCATTACCTTTTATATTAATGTTGCTGGGGATCCAGCAGAATATTATTGTTTTTGATCTACATAAATACACATATTTTCTGAAAAATTGTTGAATCAATGGATTTGGGTTATCAGGATGTTTTAAAGATTGTAAAACTGACAAGGAGTCAGAAAAACTATGAAGTTTTTGTTATTATTGTTTTGTATTGAACAGAGAGCACTATTTAAAGCTACAGCTTCTGCTGAAAAAAATAGAGCTATGATCTGGTAGTCTTACTTTGACAGTTTCTTGTTTGTGTGCTGAAGCGCAACCAACTTTGTTCTCTTCTTTCGAACCATCAGTATAACTTGAAATGTAATCTTTATACTGTGATTTGATTTCCAAAAAATTATTTTGATAAAATAATGGTTTTGTAACCGATTTCTTATTTACATTGAGATCAAAAATAATATTTGGTGGATCTATGGTCCACGGCTCTTTCACAGGAAGTTTAAAGGGTTTAATATTCTTTACATTTATGTTTGATTCATTAAGAAGAGGTTCAACACGTAGACCACGGGGTTTGATAGAATTAGGTTTATTTTGAAAGAGTATTTTGTTTGGTGGATTAAAAATGTCACTGTAAACAGGATTCTTTGTATTTGAAGCTAATTTAGTTATATACTGTAGGATAGTTTTTTCCTTCTATCGTATAAGGATGGTTCCTGGGCCTCTGAATATAAAATTGTGACAGGTGACGTACGGAAAGCTCCTAAAGCTAACCGAAGACCCTGATGGTGAATAGTATCCAACTTTTTCAGATAACTTTTACTTGCAGAGCAATATATAATACATCCATAATGCAGTTTTGAGCGTATTAAAGATCTGTATAGATTTAAAAGAGTTTTCTTATCTCCTCCCCAGTCAGAGTGGAAAAGTACTTTTAAAACATTTAAAGCTTTTTGACAATTTAGTTTCAAAGCATTAATATGTGGGATGAAAGAAAGTTTTTTTTTCAAAGATAACTCCTAAAACCTTTGCTTGACCTACTATTGGAATTGGACTATTATATATTTTCAGTGATGGATCCAAGTGCCACCTGCGCTCTTGGCAGAAGTGTAAACAGTTTGTCTTTGTCTTTGAAAACTTAAAACCATTTTCTATAGTCCATTTCTTAATTTTATCTACATTATTTTGAAGCTTAGTTTCAATTGTTTTCACATCTTTGGACCTGTAACATATTAAAAAATCATCCACATATAAGGAACAGTTCACATCGTCATCTAAACATTTTACAATATTGTTATTAATCTTGATATTGAACAGAGTAGGTGAGAGGATACTTCCTTGAGGAACTCCCTCTTCTTGTTCATATTCATCAGAAAAAGATGTGCTAACCTTAACATTGAAACATCTATTTGATAAAAAGTTTAAAAATAAACTTTGATAGATTTCCCCTTAATCCAATTTTATGAATATCTTTTAAGATGCCTTGTTTCCAGATGGTATCATAAGCTTTTCCTAGATCAAAAAATATGGCAACTACATGTTGTTTCTTTACAAAAGCATTTCTGATAATAGATTCTAATCGTACCAATTGATCTGTGGTGCTTCTGTTTTTTCGGAACCCTGATTGATGTTCCGATATAATATTATTGGATTCGAGGTAAAAATTACGTCTGTTGTTAATCATTCTCTCCATGGTCTTACATATACAACTAGTTAAAGCTATGGGTCTATAATTTGTTGGATTTGTATGATCTTTATTTGGCTTAGGAATTGAAATGACTGTAGCTTTGGACCAACTTTTCGGGAAGGTGCCTTTTTCCAATATAAGGTTAAAAATGTCTAAAAGGGTTTGTAATGAAATACAAGGTAAATGTTTTAAAAGTTGATAGTGTACTTCGTCTGCACCTGCAGCAGAATCGAGAGCATTTTTTAGAGAATTTTCAAGTTCCGATAGTGTGAAAGGTAAGTTGTAGTTTTCAATTGTATCTGTTTCGAAATTAAGATCTTCCATTTCTGCTTCTTCCTTATGTTTTTTTTAAACTGTCACAGACTTACTCTCAGTACCAGAGTGCTTTGACTTTCTATAAATACATTACGGGTCATGGTAAACAAAATGGCTTACAACATGCAAAAAGGAACATTCGGACATCTGCATAAATTTTCGTCTCAGATCAACCTGTGCAACCCGCGCTGGCTAATCCGAGATGGCACTTTACTACTACATTAGACTTTGTTCTTCAGTAGACTTGCTCAAAACAGAAAATTACATAAAACGCGTAGTGCCGTTTTGGACTGGCCTGATCGAACTGCCCAGGCTGATCTGAAACGACACTTTACGCAAATTTCATAATACCCTTTTTGGTGTGTTTCACGCCATTATTGTCTACTTCGGTCATGTAATCAATATCTGTTATTCAAGGTGACCGACTAATTGACTTTGTCCTCTACCTGTACATCTTTGCAAACCAAGGCTGACGATTCACTACGCTCCTCCACCCTTGGCGGATCGAGCTTGATTTTTACCTTCCCTCGATACGCTTTTTCATTGGATGCAGCCAGCTCTAACTGCAACGAATGAAATCGCTCGTAGCATTTAATCTTTGATAAGAATAGAATAAGTTCGCTACCTTTCGAAAAGAAGGTAAACATGGAAACCCACGTTGATGTCGGCTTATCACTTCATGTGTTTTCATAAGCCGTTTGTAAAACGATATTTCATTGACTTTTAGAAATATGATGTAAAGGGGGTAATAACCAGCATCCAATAGAGGAATCCTCAGGAATCTCGAAATGGGGCTCAATCAGCCAAGGTAAGATCCACGTAGTGATCGTAACTTTGGCTCGCGAAGATGCTACCTGTAATATTTAAGCATTTTTTATGCAAAAAAAAAACTTATAAAATTTAAAAAAGACCCGTCTCACCTGTCATCTGTTTATCCCTTTACCAAACAGTCCCTGGTTTTTACGACCTTTATATTGATGCCTTTTGAAAACATTGCGGGAAAAGGAGACAATGCTGGTAATCAACATTGTCTCCTTTTCCCACAATGTTTTCTACCCTGCTGGAATTAATTTTTGAGTTACGTTTATTTTGTCGTCTGTAATTGTTTTCAATTTAGACCTGTCTAAAATTTGGTGTTTGGGAAAGGGTCAACATTGCAGTTAATTCATATATGGAACAAAGGTTCAGGCTTTAGTTTTGAAAGTTAAAAAAACTACATGGAGGACACCCAGCCACAATTTCTACCGTTTTTAGTGTTAAGTAAGTAACAAAAACGTTGTATTTGATCCATAAAGTTAATCCTTACATTAAAATCCCTAAAAAAAAATTATCTAATGTGAACATTTAATATTTAGTCCTGAGCAGTATTTAGTCGGAATAAGATAGATCTTTTTTTTTTCCAATCTTGATCTGTGCTGCTGGCGATAAGAATATTTAATATTTAGTCCTGAGCAGTATTTAGTCGGAATAAGATATATTTTTTTTTTCCAATCTTGATCTGCGCTGCTGGCGATAAGAACATTTAACATTTAGTACCGAGCAGTATTTAGTCGGAATAAGATATATCTTTTTTTTTCTAATCTTGATCTGCGCTGCTGGCGATAAGAACATTTAATATTTAGTACCGAGCAGTATTCAGTCGGAATAAGATATATCTTTTTTTTTTCCAATCTTGATCTGCACTGCTGGCGATAAGAACAAAACTCAAATTTTAGATAAATACTGTATATAGATGACAATCTCACCTATTTTAAAGTTTATGTTTTTATCTTTATCCTGCAGAATCAGACAAAAGTACTAATTATAGAACTATTCATACTTTTGCTTAACCCTTTACCAAACCACTAAATTTTAGACTTGTCCAAATAGAAAGCAATTGCACAGGACACAATAAATGTGACTCAAAAATTGAAATTTGACTTTAGAAGAGTAGAATACATAGAGGGGAAAAAAGGAGAAAATGATAGTTACCAGCATTTTCTCCTGTTCCCAGAATGTTTTCAGAATGCTTGTTCACCAGGGCCGTAAAAGTCACTTATTGTTTGGTAAAGGATTAATCCCTTCCCAAATAATCCCTGGTTTTTACGGACCTGAAATGGTAACCTTTTGAAAACATTGTGGGAAAAGGAGAAAATGCTGGTAACCAGCATTTTCTCCTTTTCCCACAATGTTTTCTACTCTATTATAGACAGAAATCATCTTTTCAGCAAGAGTTGAATTGTCGTCTGCATATTCTTTCAATTTGGTATAGTCCAAAAATTTGTTGTTTGGGAAAGGGTTAAAGGTTGATATTGCTCTATATTAAGACTGGTTCTTTTAAAGTTTGCCTTGTCGCTTCTACACTTTTTTTTCCAAGAGATACATGTATATTGTAGACCAGAACCTAACCTTAATCAAGGTAATTTAGAGAAAACTTCCAGTACAAAATTTCAAATTACGCTTACACATTTTGGACTTGATCACAGCTTTCGCAAACTACAAATTAAACATGGCTTCAATGGCGAATATTGTTTTTGAAAAAAAGGGGATGGAGAAATAAATTACTACCGGCATTTTGTACTTTTCCCACAAGGTTTTCAAAAACATTCTGTGGAAGAGTCGTTAAAACTTGAGATTGTATGGTGAAGGGTAGATAAATTATTTAATAGTTTTCAATCATTAGGCTGCTAAATAGGCGACAAAAATATTAGAAATCATCAAAAGGCACCAGACATTTTACCTTCAAACATTATTTTGTCAAAATGTAAATCCAAGATCAGCCTACACAATTATATGGTGCAGTCTTATTCAAGTCTACACTGTCAGCATTAAAATATTTACAGATATAAAAGTTTAAGATCTTCTACCAATTGTTCCCAAAATAGGTAAATAGCTCATTGTTTCTTTTGTTTTAAAATACTAAGGTATACAGTTGAATAGAAAACAATGACCTAAAACTTATTGGTTATTGATTTTGTACAAAAGGAAACTCTCACTGTAGGAAGTAGATCTTTAGTTCCCCTTGCCGAAAGAGTAGATCAAGATCGGACATACATGTAGTAACATGTAACTTTATCTCCAGAGAGAGAGAAAGAGAAACGCTGATAACACTTGCCACCTGTCAAACCATAAAAATTTGTCTTAGAAAGGTTAGAAAACGTTGTGAAAAAACAAGAGAATGCTGATTAACAGTAAAGGTAAAGGGTTAAAGAAAGATATGATAAAGCGTTTGGGGTAGTTTGGTCACTTTTCACATTGATTGTAAGCTACAAAGGCTTAACTCTTTACCTAACGGCAAATTTTTGGACTAGACCAAATTGAAAGTATTTGCAGACGACAATTAAAATCTTGCTGAAAAGATGATTTCTGTCTATGATAAGGTAGAAAACATTGTGTGAAAAGGAGAAAATGCTGGTTACCAGCATTTTCTCCTTTTCTCACAATGTTTTCAACAGACTTCTATTTCTGACCCGTAAAAGCCAGGAATTGTTTGGGAAAGGGTTAAGCACGGTTGGATTTTCGAAAAACAGAAAGCTCTTACTTTCAGAAATTTCATTTCGATAGAAAAACCCAAAATACTGTCATTTCAAAGTTATGAATTTGGGAATATTATCTCTTTATTGGACAGTGTAGATCCAAGATCAGATTGCTCTTTCTGTCAAAATTGAAAGCATTTGCAAATGACAGGTTACCAGCATTTTCTCCTTTTCTCACAATGTTTTCAACAGACATCTATTTCTGACCCATAAAAGCCAGGAATTGTTAGGGAAAGGGTTAAGCACGGTTGGATTTTCGAAAAACAGAAAGCTCCTACTTTCAGAAATTTCATTTCGATAGAAAAACCCAAAATACTGTCATTTCATGGATATGATTTTGGGGAATATTATCTCTTTATTGGACAGTGTAGATCCAAGATCAGATTGCACTTTATGTGAAGTCAGATCTTGATCTACACTGTCCGCAAAATGTCAGTGAGTCGCGCTTATTAGTCTATGGGTTAAGGAAGGTATTTATCAGTGCTTCTCGTGGCTTTCTTTCAGCGGTATATTGCACAATGTTCTCCCGTAGCCGCCGGCTGCTCTCTCAAACAGCGGTCATCGAAACAAAGGTCAGCGGTCAAGGGTCAGAGAGGATTGATTCCTTACGCTATGAGTATCATCAGTCCCCGGAAAGATATTGACCCGCGTGGGCATTCGAACCAGTCAAGTTTGATGGAGTAACATTTAACCCTTCAGCTGATAAGGGCGACTCAAGTGTTACGGGAGACCACTCGTTCTTACATTGCTTCGTCCCAATTTAAATACAGTACGCAACAAATGCGCTAGGGAGATATCTTTTTAGCTCAGTGGTTAAGGTATTGGCATTTCGTCCGGGAGGTGTAGGGTTCGAATCCTACCTGCCACGCAAAATTTATCCCTTCGGCTGATAAAGGCGACTCAAGTTTTACGGGAGACCACTTCCTCCTGCATTGCTTCGTCCTGATTTAAAATGCAGTACATAACAAATGCGCCAGGGAGATATCTTTTTAGCTCAGTGGGTAAGGTATTGGCCTTTCGTCCGGGCGTTGTAGGGTTCAAATCTTACCCGGTCCCTTATTTCTGCCGTGCATTTGTTCATTTGTGTCTTTGTTACGGACTTTTTCGTAAAATGGAGGCTCGTCCGGGATTGGCCATTGAGCCATTAATCCAATTTGTCGTACAAAAACAGACTTTCTGCTTGATAAGGATTAGAGTCATTAATTGAGCATGGCTTCGTCCCAATTTAAATACAAGACCTAACAACTGCATTGGGAAGATACCTCTTTAGCTCAGTGGTTAAGGTACTGGCCTTTCGTTCGGGCGTTCTAGGATTCGAATTCTGCCCGGTTCCGTATTTCTGCCACGTATTTATTCATTTGTTTCATTGATACGGAATTTATCCGTAAAACGGGGACTCGTCCGGGATTGGCCATTGAGCTAGAAAATCCCATTTGTTGTACAGGAACGGACTTTCTGCCTAATAAGGCTTTGAGTCATTGATAAATGATGACTTTATGAGGGGGTGTGCCACTCCTTCCTACATGGCTTCGTCCCCATTTAAATACATGTACAATACACAACAACTGCGTTGGGGAGATATGTCTTTAGCTCAGTGATTAAGGTATTGGCCTTTAGTCCGTGCTTAGAAGGGTTCGAATCCTGCCCAGTCCCTTATTTCTGCCATGCATTTGTTTATTTATTTCTGTGTTACGGACTTTGTTCGTAAAATAGGGGCCCGGCTGGGATTGGCCATTGAGTCATGAATCCCATTTGTTGTCCAAACACAGACTTTCTGCCTTATAAAGCATTGAGTTATTAATAAATCATGACTTTAAGAGGGATGTGTTACGGAAGACAACTCCTTCCTGCATAGCTTCGTCTCAATTCAAATACATTACCGAACAAATGCGTTAGGGAGATATCTCTTTAGTTCAGTGGTTAGGGTACTGGACTTTCGTCCGGGCGTTCTAGGGTTCGCATCTTGCCCGGTCCCTTTTTTTTCCACGCATTTGTTCATTTTTTAAGGACTTTGTTCGTAACATTGAGCCATTAATCCCATTTGTTGTACAAAAACTTGCTTTCTGCCTAAGGCTTTGAGTTATTAATTAATGATGGCTTTAAGGCAGGTGTGTTACGGGAGACCACTCCTTCCTGCAAAGCTTCGTCTCAATTTAGAAACAATACCAAACAACTGCATTGGGGAAATATTTCTTTAGTTCAGTGGATAGGGTACTGGCCTTTCGTCCGGGCGTTCTAGGGTTCGAATCCTAAGAGTAAACCATGCAAAATTTCAAAACTGTATAAAAGCTAAATCAGTAAATATAAGCAACGTATTTTGGTACAGTTGTAAGAATATGACATTTCCCCACCGATCGAGGCACATTCTTTTATCATTAGCTTTCTATTCGATGAAATAAAGCCTGTTTTTTTTCCAGTCTCCCGCTTAGTTTTTCAAAAAAGCAAGTGCTACAAGTAATGAAATTGCGTTGAACATGCTCTTTATCAGGTAATGGACCGTAGTGACATAATCTTTACAAAAATAGTCTTCGTATACAGCCCATGCATCGAGTTTCAGGCAGAAATATTGATGATTTAAAGGTTGGTGTCCAGTTACCACAAGCTTTTTCTGATCTGGTGTTCATGTACATACTCTGAAAATGAAAATGGTGTCTTGTTAGCATATTTTCCTCAACCCAGGTCCATACCTTCGCTTTGGATGGACATTTCTAAGTGAAATTTTGCGTTCCTTTAGGGAATACATTTATCTTATCATACAAACTTGTAGAATGAACAATGGTTAGGGGATTTAGTCCGAAAATCGGCAACAACCGTCAAAACAATAAGACCCCAGTTGCTCATAAAGCCACAGCTCTCTTATATGATGGTATTATTATTCCCTAGTATGTGTGTAAACAGATCAATCATTCGTCTTGATATTGCTGTAAATCAAAATTTCTATCTAGATTAATCAGGTCTATAAAAATGAAAAGACTTACACCACCTCCGGTTCTTCCATGGAAAATTCGATCTGGTGTACCGAGAACACATGGTGTCGGCGGCTCACGTTGATCAGTGTGGGTCACATATTGCCACATATTGAGTCTGTATGAAATTAAATCAAGCAGTTTTGAACGAAATCTGGCGTTTTTATTGGTTTAGAAAGTAGGGGAAACTGAAAAAAATATTAATACAAAACTAGGATGAAATGCTCGACGCCAGCAAAGTCAGTACGAAGCTATATATTTTATGTATTGAATTTCTTCGATAACAATGGTACACTGTCAATTACATTAACCCATTACCACTCACCCCTACTTTTGACGACCCTGAGAAAGAGGTCTTTAGAAAACGTTGTGGGAAAAGGAGAAAATGCTGGTCCTTTTTCCACAATGTTTTCTACCCTTCACAAAATAAATTTCAAATTTTCGGTCACTTTTATTTTGTCGTCTGCAAATGCTTTGGATTTGGACAAGCCTAAAAAATTGTCGTTTGGTAATGAGTTAGCCCTTATCCTGTTAAGTTAAATGAAACTTTCTAGCCGACTGTAAAAAACCAAATACTGTAGTCATATTTCAAACGTAGTTATGAAGAAATACATCTCCTTGTCGAAATGTATATATTTAAGATCAGACTGCACGTTCTATTCAGTCTGATCTTGATCCACACTGTCTGCAAAATGTCATTGAGTCACGCTAAAAAGCATAAGGGTTAAGGTTCTAATGTACTTCGAGTTTTAATAATTCTGAAATAGATTATTTTTGAAAACATTGTGGGAAAAGTAGAAGAATACTTTTAGTTAGCATTTTCTCCTTTTTTTCCTACATAGTTGTTTAACTATATTTTATTATCGAAAGAATTTCTATGAAAATAGAAAGTGTTTTGCAGATGACATTAAACTGTCTGAAATCACAACATTTGCTCCAAGACGACTTAAATGGTGGGAAAAGGAGAAAATGCTGAGTGCCTAAACTTGATGTAATTTTTTTTCCCATAATATTTGTTATGTTTACTTCTTCAAAAAAAAAATAAAAACAGGAATTATTGGTTATGGAGGGTACCTCTGACAAATATGTATCTAACTACTGTTCATTGTTTGATCTAGCAACGGTAACCACGTGACAACACAATACCCAGTAATAGAATAGATCTATATAGTCTGGTGGTTGTTAGGGCTTCGTCATTCTCGCTGTGTTATCTTTGAGAGTTCAGATCGTCGAAAAGAACTTCTATACAATATTACAATAAATCGCATATTTGGGGAAGATAAGGTACAGTCGTATAAGCAAGTACACATTATTTATTTATTTATTTATTTATTATTGTTGCTGTATAACTCTCTCAGTTACAAAATCTATATAAATTTCGCTTCTTTGTGTTACTTACGATATTTGATTTATTGTATGCAGGTTTATTTTTTGTTTAGGGCAGTCGTATTACTTGTAAGGGAAAGTGTTAATCAATATTTGACTTTAGGGTTTTACCATCATAACGTAGAATTCTTATTTTAAATAGGAAGGTAATTGAAAGCAGTGCTTTGAGAAATAATACGGCGAGAAGAGTATAAATCGTTTTAAATGATATATACAGTTTTTTTTAGTTGTGCAGAATCTTTTTTTTCATCCGGTAAAGAGTTTTCAGTTTACTACTTATTTTTATTTTTACACTTACTAAACATAAATTTTGCGCCCTTCCAAATTTAAATGATTTGAAGACAACAAATATGAAACTGGTATAAATGAACTGAAGTTGCGGGGAAAGGAGAAAATGCTATTTAGAAGCATTTTGTCCTTATCCCACAATGTTTTCAAAAGGGTTCTTCCTTCATTATTTTTGTTTAACTCATTACCAAACGAAAAAAATTTAGATTTGTCCAAATTGAAAGCATTTGCAGACGACAAAAAAATAAACGTGACTGAAAATTTGAAATTTGTTTTCTTAGGGGTAGAAAGCACTTTGGGAAAAGGAGAAAATGCTAGTTAGCAGCATTTTTTTTCTTTTCCCACAATGTTTTCAAAAGGCCTCTTCCTTCTGGTAGCAAAAACGTTTGTTATTGGGTTAAGGTGAAGTTGTGAGCCTCAGTTTGAGAGAGAGAGAGAGAGAGATCCTCACTATTAGCAAATAAAAAATAACATTTCGTCCTTTTCCCACAATGTTTTCAAAAGGCATCTTCCTTCTGGTAACAAAAACCCTGGATTGTTTGATATAGTTGTTAGGCCCTGTTTTAGAGAGAGAGAGAGATCCTCACTATTAGCAAACGAAAGATAACATTTTCCCTTATCCCACAATATTTCAAAAGAGCTCTTCCTTCCGGTTGCAAAAAACAGGGATTGTTTGGTATAGGTTAAGGTGAAGTTTTGAGCCTCAGTTTTAGAGAGAGAGAGAGATCCTCACTTATAGCAAATGAAAGACAATATGTTGTTTAACTCATTACCAAACGACAAAATTTTAGGTTTGCCCAAATTGAAAGCATTTGCAGACGACAAAATAAAAGTGACTGAAAATTTTAATTTTATTTTTTGAGGGGTAGAAAACATTGTGGGAAAAGGAGAAAGTGCTGGTTACCAGCATTTTCTCCATTTCCCACAATGTTTTCCAGAGGCATTTTTCTCAGAGTCGTCAAAAGTAGAGATTGTGTGGTAATAGGTTAAATAAATAAGTATATTTATTATGTGGTATTGTTTTATGTATACGAAAATGAACAAAATGGATAGCTTAAAAGATAAGAATTAAGAACTGTTTCTTTACGTACAGAGTTTGCCCACAAGTATCAGTATTGATACAGCCTAAAGCTGTGTAATTCAGTTTTTTGATAGCACTCGGATATATAATTGGAAATAAACTGCAAAAGGCCATCGATCGTAGAAATACTTCTTTTTGATTGAAAATTGCTTCACCTCTTCTTAGCCTTCTATAGGCGCAATGATATGCACAAAATCCTTCAATCCGCTTTGCTTCCGGGGTTGTTCGTTCCAAAACCAGTTCGTCCCTGGGCTTATTCGTCCCATGATTGCACGCTACTCATTTGATTGTGCATGAATATTTACAGGTACAAAACTTTACTGTAATGTTTGGAATTAGATGGTGACGGCCAAAGACATATCAAAATCATAGTACTCAGGTTTAAACTTAATTGAATTCAATATGGCTTCTCTCTCTACCAACCATGCATCCTTCCGTCAAGGGACGTTACTCCTGACTCAGCTTGAAAGATCGAAGGGAGACCACCAATACACAAATGACGCGAACTTAGGCACCAGTAATCTCCTTTTAACCTGAGGCATATTAATTTGCTTAGGAGGTTGATTTTCAAGTTAACATTTAAATAATATTTCTGTTTTTAGCTCACATGAGCACGAAGTGCTAAGGTGAGGTAGTGTGATCGGTCACTGTCCTGTGTCCATCTGTCCGTCTGTCGACAATTCCTTTAAACATCTCCTCCTAAACCGCTTGGCCAATCTTGATGAAAATTTGCAGGGATATTTCTTGTCTGAAGCTTTACTTAATTTGTTCAAGAAACTGAATTCCATCATTAACTCCGGTTGCCATGGCAACAGAAAGGAAAAAAAATAGCAAAATCTTTAAAAATCTTCTTCTCTGAAAGTAGAAGGCGTAGGGCTTTGATATTTAGTGTGTAGCATGTCCTAGGAAGTTTTTACCGAGCTTGTTCATATGATGCCCCTATAATCAAAACTGGCCCCGCCCCGGGGGTCACAAGTTCGAACAACGGAAAAAGATGGAAAAGTTTGTTTTAAAATTCTTCGTCTCTGAAACTTCAAGGTGTAGAGTTTTGATATTTGGCATCTAGCATCTCCTAGTGGATCTCTACCAATTTTGTTCATATAAATTCCCTGGGGTCAAAACTAGCCCAGCCCCAGGGGTCACACATTCAAACATAGGAACAAAGAAGGAAAATTTAAAATTCTACTCCTCAAAAACTGGACGGTGTTGAGTTTTTATATATAGTATGTAGCTTTCCCTAGTGAGTCTCTACCAAGTTTATTCAAGTGATGTCGCTGGGGTCAAAACTGGCCCCGACCCGGAGGTTACAAGTTCGAACAAAGGAAAAAAGAAAGAAAACTTTAAATTCTTAACTGGAAAGCATAGAACTTTGTTATTTGGTTTGTAGTGAAACTGTCTTAAGTTTATATAGACAACCTGAGCACAATGTGTTTAGTCAGTTCAAAATAGGGTCACCTTGGGTCATAAACTAGGTCGCAAAGTCAAATTAAAGTAGTATCTTGTAGGCACTCTAGAGGTCACTTTTTCCCTCAATTAATTTGAAATTAATCAGAATGTTTGTCTTTATAAAATCTAGAATGAGTGCAAAAATTGGGTCACCTGGGGTTATAATCTAGTTTACTAGTTTAAATTAAAAAATTCCTAGTGGGCACTCATAAGGCTACATTCCTTGCTCAATTGACGTGAAAATTGGTCAGAACCTTTGTGTAGATGAAAGGTTGGATGAGTTTGGAATTGTATCACCTGAACTGGGCCACTTGGTCAAATTTAAGAAATACCTTGTGGGCACTCTAGAGGCCACATTTATTGCTTAATTAACATAAAAACTACAAAAAAAAAATGTATTGATATTTTTCTTGGGTGAGTTCTATATTGGGTCACGTTGGGTGATCATAAAATTAGGTCACTAGGTCAACTTAAGAAAAGTCCTTTAGGACGCTCTAGAGGCCATCTTTTTCCTCAATTGACCGGACAAATGGTCAAAAACTGAATTACGCACGAGGATTGAATTTCTACTGTTGACTCATTGGAGCGATCCGGAGCCATTATGGCCCTCTTGTTTTCAAATTATTAATTCCACACAATGGCTTCCTGGACAAATGCCACATCAACGCTTTGATTCGAGTCCCGGTTCTGATCAGTTTTTAGTTATGAAACGTGGGAAACCAACCGCATGAAATGCTAGAAATTATGTTTCTACGCCGTTTCGAGGAAAATGACGTCATTGTTGCTAAGAAGTATGTGCGTGCACAGTGTTTGATTTTCATATTTAATAAAAAGCAAGATAAAATGCAGTAAAAAGCTATTGGAAATGCAGGAAAGCTTTTTAGAAACAACAAACTTAGCAACACTAATTTCTTCTGGAGACCGTTTTTTTTTTTTTTCTAGTTTCGGTGTAAGTGTCATGGAGCTATCTACTGGTGTATGCACACATTTGAAACAGTACTAGAATTTTGTTGTTTGTCTGCCATTCTTGTTATGTGATAAAATTTCAATGACCCCAGAATTGACCTCTGAAGTGACGTAGAATAATGACCCGGGTCATTCCTCTATGTAGAAAAATGACCCATAGGTCATTCCTCTATGTAGAAAAATGACTCATGGGTCATTTTGTCGGGGAGGGTCATTTCTCTGCATTACGACGGTGTAATGCAGAAAAATGACCCCCATTACAAAATGACCCAAGGGTCATTTCTCGACGTAGAGGAATGACCCATTGGTCATTTTTCGACGTAGATAATTGACCTGGGTTACGGCGCTACGAAAATCATTAATTACTTACATTGACGACAGTCATTGTTACATTTGATTTGTTCCTTTCACACCATGTAACATTTTGTATGTGAGAAAGCAGCCAGTGGTTTGGTAAACATGTCGACTGATCCTTAATCTGTGTACTGTCCGATAAACCCACTCGGCAAAAACTATTGATGAAAGTCATTGTTTAATATTACACAGCATGTTAACTTGTGTCATGGCAAGTCAGTAAGACAATATAATTGTTCAGTCAATTGTACAGATCCAGATCAGACTACACTAAAAGCAGAGCTGTACTAGTTGGATAATATTTCACACGATTCCTTACACTTGACGATCCTGAGTAAACGTTTTGGCACTTTGGTAGAGATTCACTCTGAATCCACAATATCATATTAGATCTACTGGGCTAAGTATGGGAAATGTAAGTTTATATAAAAGTGTGTGACAGCTGTTCTGATTGTTCATTATCATAGATCCATAAATAAATAAAACTGCTGCTTGATCTACTATTCTCACCTTGCATGTCTGTTCTATAAATCATGTCGAATAAGCCGAAATCCTGTTTGCTTGTTTAATCCTTTTCCTGCTTAATAACTAAAATATTTTGTTTATTATTTCTATAGTGAAAACCTAAATATTGATATTTCAAAGTTTTGTTTTGAGGAATAATATCTCTTTCTCAGACAGTGTAGATCCAAGATCAGACTGCACGTTCTGTGCAGTCTGATCTTTATCTACACTGTCTGCAAAAGGTCATGTAGTCGCGCTTGGCAGCCTAAGGGTTAACTATTCACTAAACGATCACGAGTCTAAACGACCCTGAAACAGGCCAACTTTCGAACGTGTGGGGAAAACGACAATACCCGGTATATTCGTTCTCCACAACGTTTTCAGTCTATTTTTTCTGGACAAATTTCCAAATTAGAGAAACAATTATAAAGTTGACGTCTAATAATGTTTTGAAATAGGACTTGTCTAAAATTTGGAAGTCTGGTAAAGATTTCTAGTAACGTAGTGGACCCGTAATAGAAAACAGCTATTTCCACTAAAATATTATCCTAGAAAATTTGCTAAGATTAAGAATGAGTACTGTTGTACTACTTTCACCGAGCCATTTTTCCCTTTTTGTTTCCTAGAATTATCATTTATAAATCTAAAACCACTATATTTTCTTTTTAAATTAATATGATAATTACCTCCGTTTTCTGGAAACTACTAAAAAAGTATCAACAAATAATTTCAAGATCGACATCAAAGGAATTTCTGGTGGCTAACAATGTGGCTAACAATCTGTAAAAGTATCATATCTGTACAAATCTGTCTTTCTCAACTGTCAAGAAGTTTTATGTCATACTGCACTAGTCTTAGTACGGGTCCACTACCTTAAAGGTGGCCCTTCAGAATTTAGGACGAACAATTTTACAAAAATGCAAAAAGATCATCCTTATACTACCAAAGTCTTTAAGTTTGCATTCCAAAACAAAAGTCGAAAACCATCCGACAACACGAGAAATTTAGAGATTTAGTACTGCCCAGGTTGACACCAACGGGAGACACGTTCTATTTTTAGATGATCATTTCTCTCATTTAGTATACATGAATACACAGACGAAAATTCAAACATAGCGTCCGAGGAGGACATAATGGAAAATAATTATTACCTGTTTGTTATTTAATGGAACTTCAGTATTATTAGTCACGTGCCAGTCACTTTACACCCCCACAATGCTTTATTGATTTTTGGCGCGAAATCTAAAAATAGCTTAAGAGGCTCCGTAGCCTTTTAAGGGAATACCATAAAAAAATTGTAATTTTATGAGTCTTAATTATTAATGATTTGTATTATTTTTTCATTATAGATTTCAGTGACATATATATTTTTTAATTTGGTGAGATGTAAAAATTCTAAATACCCGCCTTTAAGTCAATAGAAAACAGCACGATTTTACATTCGTCCAAATTGAAAACATTTTACGTAGATAGTATAGATTAAGATCAGGCTACACAGAGTGGTTTGATCCAGATCTACACCTTCTGTTTACTCTGCTTGACAACTATCATTACTTATCATCACTGATGATAGTCATTGTTACACTAGCTTTTCTCCTCTTACTGTAGGAAATTCTTTACGTGAGAAAGCAGCCAGTAGCTTAGAAAGACCATTGTGTGAAGATCAAAATTAGACAACTGAAAATGTGCAGTCTCATCCTGATTCTACACCAGCTGATTTGGTTTAAAAAAATCCATGGTGTTTTATGTAGTTTAACTCTTTACCAGACGACAAAATTTTAGCCCTGTCCAAATTGAAAGCATTTGCAGACGACAATTTCAGTGTGGCTCAAACGGTGCACTTGTTTATTGATTAGGTAGAAAACATTGTGGGAAAAGGAGAAAATGCTGGTGCTGGTAACCAGCATTTTCTCCTTTTCCCACAATGTTTTCAATAGGCTTCTTTTCCAAGGGCGTCAAAAGTAGGGATTGAGTGGTAATGGGTTAAATCCGAGAAGCCGCTATCCTGATTGTTCATAAAAATAATTAAAACTGCTGAAGACTGCCTTGTTCTCACCTGATGTACATCTGTTGTTCCATAAATCATGTAGAATCATCCGAATTCATAACTCATTGGCAAACTACAGAATTTGTCAAAATTGACAGCAAGACTGGCAATTTAAATTTGTTCAGATAGATCTAGCTCACATAAATAAAAATCTCTTTATCAGCAGTTTCTCCTTTTTCCACAATGTTATCAAAAGCCGTCAGGGTCAATTAAAGCGAAGATCTAGATCTAGTGCTTTAAAATTAATAGATCTAGCCTACCGGATCAATACTGTAAAATTGATCCTGGTAGAACCGAGTCCAAGTTTACGTACTTACCTCGATAGTATAGATAGAGATTAGACTAGTCTACACAGGGATTGCAGTCTTTGCTGAGTCTACACCGTACAAGTTCCCAGTTCTGCAAACATTATTTCCAAGGATTCATCAAAATTTAGTCATTGTTACATTGCACTTATTCCTGTCATATCGTGGAACATTGTTTCTACCTTGTTTATAAGAGGGCAGCTCAAGTTTTGTCCACCTACCACGATTAATCGAAAAACATAGAAGAAGACCGGATAAAACGGTTGAGTTAGATTTAAGAAATTATCTTCTTTCTATCGTGGTATATCGTTCAATAAACCACAGTTGTGAGTTATGAGGTACAATAAATAATCCACGAGGGCGATAGCCCGAGTGGGTTATTCATTGCGCCTCATAACTCACAACGTGGTTTATTGAACGATATACCACGATAGAAAGAAGATTATTTCGATTCTAACATGGCCAATTCTTAATGAAAGGAAAACAAGTTCAAATTGAGAGTAAAAACGCGGATGAAGATTATGTTCCATTGAATAACTCACTCATTGAATGACGTCACTCGATATAGGATGACGTCACTCTACATGGATTGTGGCAGATTTTACCACGTTTTCCTTGCACTGTGTTTATAGAGCCAAAGTCGCGTGTCATGTTAGAATTATTTATAAACCGCTGTGCTTGTAGCATCAATATGAGCGATGCTTTTTCCCAGAATGTTTTATAAATCGATAAATGTAAGGAAAAACTGAGAATAGTTCATAGCAGATCAAGTCTGATTGTACATTTAGATCTAAAATAAGCAGCAAAGCCTCCTAATTGAATGACGTCATCTTCTGACGTCATTTTTTGTCTTCAGTTTCCCGCGCGGCATTTCATTACAATGAAATTGTATCTCTAGCGATCTTCCATGTAGAATTTTAGGTGTGGACAAATCTGAAGAACTTGGATATTCTGGACATAGATCTAGATCTAGTCTAAGTATTTTTATGATCTATCGTTGATATTTGACCAACCTTTTTGTGTATTGTTTACGAGAATCTTTCGAATTGTTGCTTAGAGTAGAGATCAAGATCAGATTACAGAACGTTTATTCTGATGTTAGATACGTTCGTTATTTTGCTGTTCTTTCTTAGAAATCGCAATATAAATCTAGATCTACAGGCTCTAAAGGACAAATGGTTGTTAGAAAGGTTATTTATGCCGATTTCAACAGTAATTATCTTACGCCTCGGCAAAAGCTTACTGATAACTGACATTCAGATGTTGTAAAGATTTTATTGAACAAAACTGATTGATGATTAATAAAAATCAGTCGATCTGAATGTTTAAGAACGGTTTATAGGTCAAAAGTAGATCTAGATCTAGACTCTATTTCACCTTGATCTCGACCTAGATTCAATTTTGTTTATTATTATTTTCAGATATACTAGATCTACTTCAAAAGGACAGACGACTATCAGTTGTGTTTGTTTAGAGCCAAGCTTAAAATATTCCAGGTAAATATGTAAACACAATAATTATTGATCTAGATCTACCCGGCCATGTTTGTATGGCGATGTGACGAAACTTAAGATTAGTTGTTTTAGGGTTTTTAATCATTAAATCTAGATCATAATTAGGGTAAGAAATTGTTTGCAAGACCTATCTCTTGATTGGCTGAGCGTAAATGTCTGGTCTAATCATGGGCTAGTCAATTTGGAAACATCCGTAGATTGGGTTTGTTTGGACGATGTTTTACTGCGTAGATTTCATTGCCATCAAAATTGTTTAGCAGCGGCTAGGGCACCTATCCATATTTTCCTTTTACCAGTAGATCTACTTCGCAAAGTGTTCTTCCAAAGCCGCTGGCTGCTTTCTCACATAGATCTAACCAACGTGGAAATAGCGACTAGACTTTTAAAAACGCATTTTATTGAAAAACTAGATCTAGATCTAGATCTTTTTTTTTTACTGTAGATCTATGCAATCTTTCACGAAACCGCTTAAAAAACGAAAGCATTCTGCAAACCTCAAATTTGATGTTATAAAACTAATGCAATCTTTATTTCAAAACGTGAAAGAAAAAAACATTGTGGAAAAAAAGAGAAAATGCTGGTTACAAGCATTTACTCCTTTTTCTACAATGTTTTCCAAAGCTTTTCTCTCTCGGTTAATTAAAAAGCGGCATTGTTAGGTAAATATTTAAGTTTGGTGAACTCAATGATCAAAATCTATTACAGAGAAAAACACAAAATGGCGGATGAAAGTCTTTATGATCTTGCTGGAGGGAAAGAAGAGACAAAAGAAAGAGCGGACGAAGAAGAAATGTTTAAGCAGATGAAAGTAGTGAGCTTGGACGATAGAAAAAGAGTGAAATGTGAGAGTTGTGTGAGGGACGAGTGTCCGAGGTCTGATGAGAGTTCGTCGTCTGAGTGGTATGCACGAGTGGCCGTTTTTTTATGTTTTGTGTGCGAGATGTACGTGTGTGCGGAATGTTTACCTAAACATAGAGGTCATGATGGAATGAAAGTTGGGAGAAAGGAGAATGAGGGAATGGGAGAGCAGAAAGAAAGAGAGGGAAATGAGGGACTAGAGAAAAAATATAAGAGAATGCGTCTGGAGACCGAGAGTGAGAGAGAGGGGGAAAGAGAAAAGAAAGAGAGTGAGATAATGAGAGAGAGATTACATGCAAAGAAATTATGGGATGATGTAATGAACGAAAGTGAGACAGAGAGTGAAGAAAAGTATAAAACCAACAAAGTGAGTATTATTGATCGAGTAGACGTAAAACACGAGTTGGATCAGGAGGATTGTTGGATAACTGGATTGTGTGGACTGGAGAACAAAAGTTTGGTAGTCTGTGATTCTCGTAATTCATGTATTAAAATATTTAAACTGGGAAGTCACGTGATACAACGTTATATACGGTTTGTAGGCTCTAGACCTTGGGATGTTAAAGAAATAGAATTAAAACAGAATTTTTCTGAACCGAACTTAGTGTCCGGCAGTAGTTCTGATATTTCTTTAACAGACCGGGCTGATCCGGATAAACAATGTTTGATAGCTGTAACGTTACCATGGGAACGTCAAATAATGTTTATAGATTTAAGCAAAAAACGTGCAAAAACACAAAAAATAATCCAAACAGAGACAGAATGTTTGTCTTTACAGTTTTATGATGACAAGATTTTTACCGTCTGTAGAGAAGATCGTGACTATCCCTGTTCTGTTTATATTTACTCTACAGACGGAGACATGCTAAACAAGTTTTCCACTGGTATCTATGGTTACATTATCTTTGGTCCTTATCTCGCCGTTGTTTCTGGACGAGTCTATATAACGGATTGGGACAATAACAAAGTAGAATGTAGAAATGTTGAGGGTCAAGTTATCTCGGAAATTGAAATTGAAGGGTCGGTGCCTAGAGGAATCAATGTAGACCCAGATAACCACGTTTATGTATGTGCATGGTGGCACGGCAAAGTTTATAAACTGGATGCTGATCTGACTCGATACATGTCGGTGTTAGATCAGACTACAGATTATATAGAGTATCCCGCCGCTCTGTGTTATTACAGAGACAAATTATTTATTAGCCATTACTACGGGCCGCCATCTTTACGTAAATTTGTTACTGTGGTCCGACTGCTGTAAGGTAGCAGTACACGGTTTGTAGGCTAAACTCGTCTCGGTCCGCCATACGCCGAACTGAACTTCCTCAAACAAAGGTCTATATAGTCAGCCTGAAATTATAAGGAGCACTTAAATGCAACAGCACAATCCTAATTCTTTAGATTTTGTCAATAAATCATGTTTAACTTGTGAAATAGTGATATCAATGATCAATATAAGCAAGTGACATGGTTGGAAAAAACCTGCAAAAAATTGCCATTTTAGCCTATATTCCAAAATTCACAAAATCCAAACCCAGGAAGCTAGCCTGAAAATGCTAAGCTGAATTGGAACTCCAAACAACATATAATCTGGGGATAAAATCCAAAATAGCACATTACCATGCCGTTTATTTGCAATATTTCGTTCCCTGACCTTACCCTTGTTTTCTCCCCTAAAAACAGCCGCTTGCTCCATGATTCCTCACTTTCGTATTTGGGGTCAAAACTATAGAACAAAGAAGGAAAGGTCATGACCCCCTGTTTCACATACGAATTCAATGCTTCTTTTCCTTAATCTAACACAATTCATGGGGTAATAACTACTCTTCTTGTCAAAATTGCATTTAAAAACCTACCTTACTTACTTATTTCTAATTTTGACCCTGGCCAATTCGAAGCAAACTGTTCACTTGTGCCTAACGGCGCCTCGACCTGGATATTGTATATCATTCTGGACTTTAGTCATCGGACATTTAAATCTGCACCACAATGTATTATATTGTTACCATGGTTACCGCGTTACCTCCTTTTCAACCCATGTAGGAGATTGAATGTTTTTTTTTTTTTCCGCGGAGATTGTACACAAAGATCAGACTGCACATACGTGCAGTCTGATCTTTGTCTACAATCCCCACTTTTGTATCATTATTTTATTAAACAGATTCTGTCGACAAATTTCACGAAATATAATTTATTTCTTGTGAAAGATCTAATTTATTTTAATGGACATTCGGCAGGACATGGAATAGTCTGCATAACTTTTTCTCAACATTTCATTGTACTTTGTTTAGTAAGCTAGCTGTCTTTGGAAATATGGTCATCATTTATTTATTTGGCTTTATTGCTTTATTTATTTTTGATCAAGTAGATCTAATTTATTTATTTTCGCTGGTTTTAATCGAACTAGCCCCATCCAGTCCCTCCGAATCATTATTTTCCATCCCCCCCCCACACTGAAAAATTTCACAATTCTCGATAATCTAGATCTATAAACATTAATTGACTTCTAATCGTGATTATATCAAACATTGTTTATCCGGAAAAACAACGTGGCAGCAGTAATTCATCGGTATGTATCATTATCGCCGTTCTAAATATTTTCTTTCCACAAAAACTGCTGTCAAATCGCAGACTACCCTTCTTCTTATCTAGTCCCCATAATTCACATTTTGTTGTGTTATTTTATTGACAATTACGGGTTTGCATTTGTTCATTTTCGGGTCCAATTCGTGTTTTACGAGAGAGAGAGAGAGAGAGAGAGAGAGAGAGAGAGAGAGAGTTAATTGGAGTTTTATGAATGTTTGCGTTATTTCTATCTTTATTACTTGTAGTCTAGATCGCTATTTCTGGTTTTAAAAAAAAAACTACGTCCATTCTTTGTGTATATTTTTTGTTGCGTAATTGTATATAGAACTCTATCATGTATTTATTCAATAAGAGACTACGTATTTTATTAGGAAATAACATAGAAAATGTATGTCTTGAGCTTTAGTCATCTATTTCAATACTTACATATTGTTCAATGACAAGCCATACTTTGATGTTTAATTTTGTCATAATAATCTATTAATGTACTTCATAATTTCAAACATATTCAATAAATTTTGAATAAATGTAGAATATTTGTATTTATGTAAACTTGTTGTTTTGTTATGGTTTCCACACAAAAGTATCATTGAAAGCTTCCAGTAATATATTACCCAAAGGCCTAAGTACAGGTAACTGACTATAAAAACACATCTTTGATGCTTTGTGAGTTAGAATCTCAACCTCGGCTGTCTACCTACGGATTGTTTTGGTGTTTTCATGCCGTTTTCAACAATCTTTCAGTTATGTCGTAGCAGCCAGTACAACAATCCAGGCTTTACAGAAGTTTCTTACATCAGTACTATACATTTCCTTTTGCAAGCCACTGGCTGCTCAGTGTTATCCTTACATAGATATTATAAAAGACAACTGAATCCTGTCCCATTGGTCATCATTAATTCTTGTAGACAAATTTGGTCCAGCTGAAACACGAACAAGAGACCATTGGATTAATAAGCCTATACTAGGACTGAGACACTGCGCTTGTCACAATAGGACTGTCTTACAAGAGTTGTAAGTTCAAATCTTTGGACAAGACATATCCTGCCTCTTACACATGGATCTTGACTTAAGATCCCTAAATTTACTCTTTGAAGGATATTTTTGGGGAAAAGATATGTACTTATCGGACAACATAGATCTAAGATCAGACTGCACGTTCTGTGCAGTCTGATTTTGATCTACACTGTCTTCAAAAGGTCTCTGAAACACACTTAGTAGCCTAAAGGTTAAAATACTTCTGTCAAATCACAAATCTGCACTGAAATGTGTTTATGATGTACTGCATGGGAATGATCGCAACTCAAAAACACAAATTCACCTCTGGAAAAGTAGAAAACATTGTGGAACAAGGAGAAAATGCTGGATACCAGCATTTTCTCCTTTTCCAACAATGTTTTCAAAAGGACCCTTTCCTTAAAATTGTGCGATAGATGGTAGAAAGCATTACAGTTCTCAAAGAACATTATAGAAAGCTCTTATTCACGAGCAGGAAGGTATACAACACATATAAAAGATATATAACACAGTATTAAATGGCCCTTCATCCACAATTATGGTGAACATCTATTATAGAACAGAACAGAACAGAACATATCTTTTATTTACACCCAGGTATAGCAAATATACAACATGGGCAAATGAAATAATAAACATGAATATGCCCTTTGTCCCAACTGCGTATAGCTGCGTTAATTGGAAAAAATAACTGTAGGTTCAGTGGGTTTAAATAACAATGCAGTTGGGACAAAGAGCTGTTAATTATATATACATGACTTCCAGGTATCAATTTTCTGAGAGAGCAAGACGGAGGAGGGAGGTAGTGGTAGAAAGGGAGAGAGAAACAAAGATAGAGAGAGCCTTTGTGGGTGCAGCATCCTTATGGAAACTGCAAATACAAAGACACTCCCGTCTATTTATGGGGGATAGAATTTTATAATTTCAATAAACCTTTTTGATAGCGAAAACGGGATTTATATATATACTTGAACATCTGGGGAAAAAAAAAAACTTGTAAAACAACGAAATAATGCGGATATTGATTTCTACAAGATCTTTCATAACAAAGATCAGAATGAAGTATCAAAAAACCTGCTCTGAATTTTTACACGTCAAATGCTGCACGCCTGTGCCACACACTAGAGCCATTCCATAGGTTTATTCAGAGCAGGAGAGAGGGAACAAAAAAAAAATACAGAATATACAGACTAAATATTTCGGAAAGAAAAACAAACAACATCATTATGGCGCGAACAAAATAATTACAGTGCATCATATTCCTATCGGTGAATTACTGGAAATTCACAGTGAAGTAACATAATTAGTGATTGTAATTAAGGTATCGTTACCAGTGACAATATAGTTTAACTCATTACCAAATGACAATGTTTAACGTTTGTCGAAATCAAAATCATTTGCAGACGAGAAAATAAAAAGTGACAGAAAATTTGTAATTTGTTTTGTGAAGGATAGAAATTTGTGAAGGTAGAAAACCTTGTGGGAAAAGTTGTAATTTGTAATTTGTTTTGTGAAGGATAGAAATTTGTGAAGGTAGAAAACCTTGTGGGAAAAGGATAAAATGCTGGTTACCAGCATTTTCTCCTTTTCCCACGATGTTTTCTAAAGGCTTCTTGCTCAGGGTCGTCAAAAGTATGGATTGTGTGGTAATGGGTTAAGAATGTTTGCCGGAACTACTTTTTCCTATATTACTTGTACTGTACCATTGTTGATAACAATAAGCATAAAAAAGAGTGAATCAGGAATATAATAAATAGGATAATCAACTGGTTGTGATATTAAAATTCTATCATTCGAATGAGGTTTTATGCGGTTACTCATCCTTTGGACTAGTTTTTTCAACCGCATCACACCCGTTTTAATGGCAGATTTTCAATATCAAACACAACCAGTTAATGATCCTCAATCTATTCTCTCTAATCTGTCACCTTTTGAAAAAGTACTGTATCTAACAAATTGTAGAAACACATCCCAGAGCAAAAATAAATTAATTCTTTACCAAACAATTCTCAGTTTTAACGACCCTGGGGAAAAATGCTTTTGAAACCATTATGGGAAAAGGAGAAAATGCTGGGTACAAGCATTTCCTGCTTTTCCTATAATGTTTTCTTCTATAGCAGACATCTTGAACTCATATAATCTGATTTGAATGTTGTTGTCTGCAGCTGCTTTTAAATTGAAGGTGTCTAAATTATGTCATTTGGGAAAAAGGTTAGCTCTTAGGAACACAAACAAACAAATAAAATGGATCTTTTCAGTTAGGAAAATAGCTGAACTCATCGATTTCAAGGGTAGTGAAACAAAAATATGCGATAAAAGTAGCAAGCAATGTGGATCTAAGATCAGACTGAATGTTTTTCAGAATCTGATCTTGATGTACATTATCCAGAAAACAGTGGAGGTTGTGGTAAGCGCTCTGTGGGTTAATGTCATTCCGTATTATCAGCTCTGTCACACTTTGAAGGAAGCTTGCTTTGTGATATGTGTCATGATTAAATACATCACAGTTGTATATCTGGAATGTCGTTTTTCTCTATAAATACGTGCACTAACATTAAAATTTATTTATTTTTTTTTTCATATCAAGCATTGTTTTGAATACCGGTAGGTGATATGTCTTTTTTTAACCAAAGACTTTAGACCCATATAACATTGTTTCTATCTACTATCCCTGGATTTATATTTACATTTAATATGTGCTTAAATCTTTACCACGCGACAAAATTTTAGGCTTGTTGAAATTGAAAGCATTTACAGATGACAACTTAAGTGTGACTCAAATGATTGAGTATGTATGTCCTTGACAGGGTAGAAAACAATATGGTTACCAGCATTTTCTCCTTTTCCCTCAATGCTTTCAAAAGCTTTCTTTCTAAAGGTGATTTGAAAGGCAGGTTTGTATGGTAAAGTGTTAAGTCATTGAAAGAAAGAACAATAGAACATGGAAAAAAATCATTCCATTTTCAATTCACATGAATTGGATAATAAACAACAGAATGTTTTCTTCCTGTGCCAGGCTATGTATTATGTTCAAATGATAGTATGTCTGTTAAATTCCATTTTAACCCCGTATGTATTATGTAAGAATTATAGTATGCCTGCAGACGTACAGATGTCGAAGTCCGTCTTAATCCTGTTCCGGACAACTCTCAAGTTTTAAAGACACATAGTAAGATAACATTTGAAAACATTGAGAAAATGAGAAAATCCTGACAACCAGCATTTTCTCCCTTTCTCAAAATGTTTTCTATCCTTTCCATGACAATAACCAATATTTTGGTATATGTTCATGTTAAATTTGTCATCTGCATACACTTTCAATTAGGAATAATCTCAAATTTCGTCGTGTCTTACAAAGTAAAAGTTTTACAAAAGTATAGTTATCACTAAACGTGATTATACCACGTACCAGCTTCTTGTCACAAAAACAGGTCTTTGCCACAGAACTGAGAATGTAGATTGGTTTAGTACACAGGTAAGAGTTGGAAAAATTTCAAGGGGAGATCATTCCTCAACAAATCGCAGAGGGGTCATGAAAATTGCACACTTCATATAAATAGAAACTCTGTGTTTAAATTCGAGTTCAGTACATGTAAAACTGTGGGAGTATTGTGTCTACAAACAAAGGGACGGGCAGAGGGACAGAGAGACGGACGGAAAGACAGAGAGACAGCTATTGTGATTCTAGTATCCACACATCCAATTCATTGTGCAATTATATCTAGGTCTTTTAAAGCAAATGGTTGTTTAACACAGGTAATTTACTTAGAAAGTATGAATGAGATAATATAATTTTATAGGTTGATTAAAGCAGTGGGCTGATAAATTTGAGTAATAAGAGATATAAAAGTTTGCATTGTTCCATGGTTCAACATGAACAATGTCAAATTCTGACATCTAGGAAAATTTATTCTTGGAGTACCTTGTAATCCTGTGCTCTAAGGATCCATGAAAATCAGACTTTTACAAATACTGTAAACATTGTGGAAAAGGAGCATGTGCAGGAGACTCCTTTTCCTGCAATGTTTTTTCTATTCATTCAACCACAATATTTGAGTCACACTGAAATGTTTATCTGCAAATACTTCAAACTACGGGTAGAATACGATTTTGTCATCTGGTAAAGAGTTAAGAGTTAAATCTGTTACCAAAACGATAAAAACCTACAAAATTTTAGGTTTCTGATCTATGAAACAGGCTGTATAGTAGTATGAGTACCACAAACTGGCACTACTGATCTGAAATGAGACTTGTAGTTTAGAAGGGACTTCTGCTTCATTCATAGTAAATATACAGATACATAGATCCTTTTATATTCAGTATACATGTAACTAGCATATTAGGACACAATTAAGCCTTTTGCTCTTTACCAAAGGAAAAAAATGGTCCAAATTGATAGCATTTACAGATGACAAAATAAAAGCGATTCAAAATTGTTTTGGGACGGACAGAAAACATTGTGGAAAAAGGAGAAGATGCTGGTTCCTTTTCATATAATGTTTTCAAACGGTTCATTGTACAGGATCATCAAATGTCTGGATTGTTTGGTAAAGGGTTAGACAACACTGAGGAAGAAGGCTTTTGAGAACATCATTAGAATAGGAGGAAATGCTGGTAATCAGTACTTTCTCCTTTTCTTACAGTGTTTTCAAAAGGCTTCTATTCCTGACCCGTAAAAAACCAGGGTTTGTTTGGGAAAGTGTTAAGAAATGAGTATCTATGGAGTAAAGGATTAAGGTGGTTATTTAAACAAGAGGGCCAAGATGGCCCTGGTTCGCTCACCTGAATTTTTGAGAGGACCATAGCCAATTTTTTCACAATCTAAAGAACCATTTCAGAGAAGAAGAATTTTTAAGAATTTCTTCATGTCTGTATAGTGTAAACAGCCGACAGGCATCAGAGCCATGTTTCTTGATGGATCAAAATATTTCGAGCAATTTTTGAAAAGGGTCAACAAAGATACATTTCTGTGAAATTATTTCAGAACCTGATCAGCCGTTTCAGAGAAGATTTTAAAAAATTCCTTCATGGCCATATAGTGCAAGTAGCCCCCATTCATCAGAGCCATGTTTATTGACGAATCAAACTTTCATGAACACCTTTTGAAAAGGGTCACCCAAGGAACATCTCTGTGAAATTATTTCAAAATCTGACTGGCGATTTCAGAGAAGAAGAGTTCTTAAGAATTTCTTCATTTCCCTATAGTGCAAGTAGCCCCCATTCACCAGAGCCACATTTTTTGACGAATCAAAATTCTACGAACAATTTTTGAAAAGGGTCATCCAAGAAACATCTCTGTGGAATTATTTGAAATTCTGACCAGCGGTTTCGGAGAAGAAGAATTTTAAAGAATTTCTGTGTAGTGCAAGTAGCCCCCATTCACCAGAGCCATGATTCTTGACGGATCAAACTTTCGCGAACAATTTTTGAAAAGGGTCATCCAAGAAACATCTCCGTGAAATTATTTCAAAATCTGATCAGCCGTTTCAGAGAAGAAGAATTTTTTAAGAATTCCTTCATTTCTGTATAGTGCAAGAAGCCCCCATTCACCAGAGCCATGTTTCTTGACGTATCAAAATTTCATGAACAAATTTTGAAAAGGGTCACCCAAGGAACATCTCTGTGAAATTATTTTAAAATCTGACCAGTGGTTTCAGAGAAGAAGATTTTTAAAGAATTTCCTAGAAAATTCCATTTGGTTGCAATGGCAAAGAGGACCTCCCAAGGAACATTCCAGCCAAGTTTGGTCCAAATTGGCCCTGTGGTTTAGGAGGAGTTGAAGTTTAAAGAATTGTTGACGACGCACGACGGACGACGCACGACGCACGACGGACACCCAGTGACCCTAAAAGCTCCCCTTGAGTACGTTGTGCTCATGTGAGCTAAAAAGTGGCTCTTATCGATCCATAATTATGTGATGAGTAGGGCTGGTATCTTGTACCATGGTGATGCATTTAACCTCCTTTTCCCAGAGCATGGCTCATATGTATTTCAAACCCTACTTGAGCTCCCAACCGTCATGAAACACAATAAAACATATAAACATAATTATCTGTATGCTTTATTATTATATAGTGTGTTCAGATATCAAAACATATTTCAATATATCCCAAATTTTACTGGAAAACAACTGTATATACAACAAAAACGAACAGACTCGTATAAAGCTACTTTTATGTTAGTTAACTGGATATCAAAACAATTCTTCATATAGCTTTTATGTTACTAACTTTACTGGGACAACACTTTCATGAGACAACAAAACACAGAGTTAGCCACATATCATTATTCATAGACTTTACTAGGTGTACGGTAAGGTGGCAGGGGACTTGGAAACTTGTTCATGGCTGTAGTGAATCATGTCGCCCAGAGCCGAAGGCGAGATGGCGACATGATTTGACACAGCCGTAAAAATAGTTTTCAAGTCCCCTGCCACCTGATCGTACAATGAATTTATTATACTGCAAAGTTTTACCTCTTCAAAGTGAGCCCTGTTTTATAATTGCACGAATTGAGTATGCTGATGAAATAGAAATTCCCTTCTGAGTGCCCCAAGTCAATCAAAACTGACGTCACTAAATCGTGCAGTTTCGTGCAAAAACGTGTAGTCCTGTCATCGATCGATCAGTCAGATCATAAGAAATTTCTTTGCAGTATAATAATTATATATGCTATTCTTATGTAAGTTAGAATTTTAGAACCGGTATATAAATATGGATACAACAACATTAATTTTGTTCATAGGAACATATGCCTATATACTTTTCCTCATAATAAGAGCCTAGTCATATAAATGAAAATTTTTGTCAAAATTCAACATGATATGTAACCCTATATATTTTTTGGTATCAAAATATAAATGTGTATAAATATACATGTATATAGATGTATATGAGACATGCTCTGGCATGAGGGAGCTTAACACATCTCCAAAATGCATGACATCATGCACGTCATTACATAATACATAATTAATGAAGCCATAAAACCCATTGTGTACAAAAAACGTGTTAACTCTTTACAACACAATCCCAACGTTTAACAACTCTTAGAAAGAAGCCTTTTGAAACCACTGTGGGAAAAGGAGAAAATGCCGGTAAACAGCATTTTCTCCTTTTCCCACAGCGTTTTCTACCCTTCCCAAAATAAATTTCAATATATAAGTCACATTTATTTTGTAGTCTGCCAATACTTTCAATTTGGAACAGTCCAAAATTTTGTCGTTTGGTAAAGAGTCAACTGTACAGTGGTCCCTGTGACATGCTGAAAATTGACCAGTAATAAGTAGTACTGGCAAAGGTCAACCTCTGACTGTACAGACTGTCATAGATCAGTACTTTTTGATAATGCATTAAACTCCCTTTTCTTAGAGCAAAAAGTACTGACCAAGGTCAGCCTCTACGGACTGTACAGACAGACATGGGTCAGTACTTCTTGATAATTTCCTTAAAATAACCTGCCGTTTCAGATTAACCTGCGTGGATTACGCATGCTAATCCGAGGCAACAGTTTGCGCAAAAGTCCGAATGCCTTTTTTGTGTGTGTTGCAGTCGATATATAACAACTACAATCGGGAGAATTCACTCTATATCAGTGGTCAGTGATAAGCTCTGTGATACCTCAAAAAACGATGAATCTTACTGCACGGTTCGAATCACAGTCGATGAAGTTTGTATATGAGCTATTTTTTTGTTGTGTGGACTTTCATGTTCGTAGGATTTCTGCGTAGATTGGTATGGGTCAAAACATTTTGTTAAATGGTCAATTATCTGCATTTCTCAGGACCAGTCTACTTTATGATTAAGTCAGTTGTAAGAGAAATTGGATATTATAGATCCAATTTCATGTGATGATCTGTTTGGTACTATAATCACGGAGATACATTAAGCCCCGTTTTGTCAGAGCATGGCGTATACTTATCTAGAAAGAATCAACCATCTAAACATCTACATGTATATACCTTTTACGAAACAGTTTTGTGTTTTCAAGACTCAAGAAGTAAAACGTGTGAAAACATTGTTGGAAAAGGAGAAATTGATAGTAGCTAGCAATATCTTCTTTCTTACATTAATATTTTCTGCCTTTTCATTCAATGTACCTTTGATTGTTCGTCTGCAAACGCTTTCAAACTGGACCATTGATTGGTTGATTGATTGATTGTATGATGTTTATCTCGTTTTCAAGATTATTTCCGTTATATCGGGACAGCCAGTGTACCTATCTATAGTATCCTGGAATCTCTTTTACCAGTACCCCTCACAGTTTTCTTTCCAAGCCACCAGCTACTTTCCAACATAACAATCGTCGAGACAATGGTCAGGGGTGGGAGAGGAATGAACCCTGTCGTAATGAATATCATCAATCATCGGAAAGCAATTGCCCAGAGCCGGGGAACGAACCCACAAGACCCTGTTAAGTCCTGTATGCTGTCGACTAAGTTACCAAGACTCTGCTCAAATTGGACCTGTCCAATTTTTTGTCTCCAAACAAAGGTTTAATCAAAATTAAATCTAAGCATTTATTTATCAAACAGTAACCTTTAGGCTGCTGAGTGCGGCTTAAGGACCTTAAGCTGACAGTGTGGACCAAGATAAGGCTGCACAGAGTGTGCAGTCTGATCGTAGATATACATCGTCCAATAAGATATTTTCAGTACCCTCCCCGCCCACAATAACTTTGAAATAGCAATAATTGACGTGTTACTATCACTTAAAAATACACAGAACGTGCAGACTGATCTAAACAGGCCAATTTTAAGTTGAAACATTCAGGGCACTATAATGTCAATATGATTTCTACCAAATTTCGAGTTAATACTTTAATCATACCATTATGAATGATGAGGGGTTTAATGACATTACATTTGGGTTAGTTGTGAGTGGTTTTGTAGTGTTTTACTGATACATCCGCGAAATACACTTTATAAACTAGGTCATGTCAAAGCTGCAGAAGGCGACTGGTTTAAATTCTAGAGTGGATTCTACGACATTTACTCTGAAATTCATAGTTTGTATAATTGGTTTACACTGTTTTCAATCCGCATATTATATGTACATATTATGAACAGACGCGTCCGTTCATTGATCTGTAAGGACCTTTTTTTTCAAACTGAGGAGTGATGCGTCATCACGAGAGGACAGTCTGTCGGCTAGAAGAAGCTGATGACGTCATCACGTTCTAAAACTCCCGCGTTTAACCCTTTACAACACTATCTGTAAAAAATTTCGATGATATTGTGGTAAAAGGGAAACAGTGACAGCAACCAGCATTTTCTCACATTTTCCCACAATGTTTTCAAGAAGTTTCTATTATATGAACCACATTAGATTTGTCGTCAGTAAATGCTTTAAATTTAGCAATTCTAAAATGTTGTCGGTTCGTAAGCGTTTGAACGATTGCGAGAGAAAAGAAACGATTGAAAAACATCGCGAAGAGAAAAAAAGAAAAAAGAGTTTTCCCGATTTAAAGGCCCGCTAGTTGCCAAAGATGAACAATTCGGGGATCAAAATACATCAACTTCAATTTGTACTATTTGAATGTATGGATATTATTGTAAATGAAAAAAAAAAAAGGAAAAGTACTGCTAGAAAAGATATGTAGTGCTAGAGAAGCGTTGCAAACTTTTACACTAGTTTTCGACTGGCGACTAGAAAAATGCAGTACAATGCAGACTACAAGTACACATATAGGGACGTTCTAAATAAACTTACTTGACAGGAAAGGGGGTTTCCCTACAAGAACATATATACCACATTGAAATGGGAGACAACCACACAGTTCTTGAGCGATTTTACCAGTTTCTGACGAAACGGTTATTTCCCATCTAACACCACGAAATAACGTTTAGGACCAAAAGACTAGTTTAACCCGCACCACGTTTTTTCGAATAATGAAAATTAGTTGAAGAGTTCGACATTTATCGCAAGAGTAAATACCTAAACTGAAAATATTATGCATTAGGTCTTCGGTGTCACAGAGTATTAAGAAGTGTTGTTGTCTCTACAGAAGGCGCACATGACTTCTTTTTGCTCAAACAAACAAGAAGAGATGGTGCAAAATTGTATTTCCAATGTATTTACCTACAACTTTGTCCAATTAACGAAGATTACATTAAATCATATGACGGTCGCTTACACCGAGGTTTGGTCCTGCCCGGTGTCATTGTTTTTCTGTCTCTTTTTATAAGTATCGTGCGACAAGACAAACGCAGGAAACAAACAAATTGCTATATCACTTTTTTGACGACTGCAGTACCCGGGTAATGTTAAAATCTGCGTAATACACTTCTTATTTAGTCAATTAAACGTTAACTCACACATCACAATACAGTGTTTTAACTACTCTCTGGAAAACAGGCGTTTGAAAAGCATTATAGGAAAATGAGAAAATGCTTGTGACCAGCTGTTCACCAGCATTTTCTCCTTTTTCCACAATGTTTAGTACCCTTTCACTCAAACTCTCGTCGTTTGAGTGACATTCATTTGTAGTCTGCTAATGCTTTCCGTTTTGAAAAATTGACATTTAGTTGCATGTTCGTCTGGTAAAGTACAGGTTAACTAACAAGACATCGAGGTTTCAGTCTATGCTCGTTTAATACTAATTTAACTAAGACACGTGTACCTTGGAATAAAGAGCAAATCATACCTAAGTTTTTTAAACAAGATTTATAATTAAGGATACTGTGTAACCTGTTGTAAACAAGCACCTCTGAGACATTCACTATGTGCTTGTTTAAGGCAGGTGTTTGTTTACTACAAGAAGATTTCTACACATTTGTTTTCTTTAGGATCTCGTTGTTAGCTTGCTTAACTCTTTGCCAATTGAGAAGATTGCAGACTAGTCAAAATTGAAAAAAAATGCAGACGACAAACAACATATGGTTTGTATAATGAAATTTGGTTTTCAACGGGAAGAAAGAATTGTTAGAAAAATGAGGAAATGTTGATTACTAGTATTTTATTCTTTACCAATAATGTCTTCTATAACATTTTTGTGCTTGGTCGTTTAAACTTGAGACTGTTTGAGTAAACTAAATTGGGAACATATGTACCTTGAATTGAGGATCAGAAAGTACAGCCAACTTTTTTTTAAAGATTTCTTAGCTATTCTTTACCAGATAGCTTCGAGTTTTAACGACCATGAAGCAGAAACCTTCAGAAAACATTGATTGAAAAGTAGAAATCGCTGGTTACCAGCATTTTCTATTTTCCCACGATGTTTTGACACTATCAACGATCTAAGGCTAATTTGTAAAATTTTCAGATTTGTCGTCTCTACATTATGCTTTTAATTTAAAAGAGAGCAAATGTTTTTTGTTTGTTTTTTTTTTTCCACTTGGGAAAGTGCTAAATATCTAACTTGTAAAAGCTAACACCTTTGGGACACTCACTACGTCATTGCTTAGGACAGGTGATTGCTCTGTACAGAAACAATTCAGTATAGTTGTCTGCCCTGGAAACTCAGTATAGGGTTGCTGAAAAAGGGAATTGCTTCACAGAGATGGCCGCTAAGATACTAGTAAGTTTTATTGTAGTTTTATCACAAGGGGACATGCAGGAAATTATATTAGCACATCTTTTCGAAGAAGGAACCACTTGTATAATCAACTTTTCTATTGTTTTATCTTGATTGAAAGGAGAAAAGATTCAGTTTCATATTTAGATCTATCCAATCTAACTTCCGTACTACATGTCTTTTCTGTGAAGTCCTCCGTACTGGATATTCCGAACTTCCTGGAGAAAAAGAAATCTGGATCATTGTGTTGGTCTTCACTTAGTTTTGACCTTGACCTTGTATCATGGCCTTCATTAACTAAAGGTAAAGATGTGTGATCCAATTCTGATAGTGTTTAGAATTTGTCTGACTTTCAAACGGTTTTTGTGAAATAGACTTCTTAATTTCATTTTTAAATAAATAACCCAGCCAAGAATCAGATAAGTCAATATTAGACTGATATTCAGTCAAAATGGCTGTCTTTGCCATAACTTTAGTAACTGTACATAATAGGTAAAGGTCTGGAATTTCTTCCTCAATCGGATCGGATGATTGATCCATGCAAGGTGTGTCAGTTACAATTGGACTAGCAATTAACTTATCTCCGACTAAATCACTGCCTAAAAACAAATGTGCGCCTTTAAAGGATAAACTCTTATTAATATCAACAGTCACTGGACCATTAATTAAGTCCGAAGACAAATAAAGGTTATGAAGAGGAACATTCACAAATCCACATTCTATACACTGAATAAGGTAACTTGACACAGAAGCAGTCATCTCAGAAAAAGGCAGGACATCTGCTAAAATAAGAGATTGAGAAGCTCCAGTATCACGTAAAATTTCAATAGGGGTAGACTGGGTAAAATCATTTTTAGTGACACAGAACAGTCTGATAAGAATCATCAATCTCCGTAACAGTATCAGTCTAAGGTGCTTTGGCGTGGATAAAGGTTTGGTCTTCAAAACATGACTGAAGTGTTCCTTTCACCTTGTGAATGGCCCCTGACCCGTCCCCCGTCCCGTCCCGTCCCAGAGAGAGAGAGAGAGAGAGAGAGAGAGAGAGCACCTCAACTTGATGGTGAAAATGTTGCAGTCATTTTCTTGAAAGTTTTGTTTCCAATCTAATTTTATGAGGATATCTTCCGCTGTTGGGAATGGATAATCTGCTGTATCAAATACAGGGTTAAACATGATTTTGAAATGTCCTTAAATTACTAACTGTATTGTCAGGTTTGAATACTCTGGCCTTTGCCAACTCTCAGTATTTGAGGAAAAGCCACTTCCCTCTCGCCTGAGAATTGGAGGAGTTCTTCAAAATGGAGAAAAGTGGTCAGACTTTGACAGACATTAGAAACAGTATATGAGCTGAGTAACACAAGGAAATAATATTTTAACAGTTTAACAGTTTGATTAAATAGAAAACCATGTCAATACATGAAATTATATAAAACGTTCTATTAATTCGATCAATTTCCTTATAAATATTTCTATAAAAAACTATGTAAATCTTTGCAGCACAGCAAAGTTTTAGACCAGTCCAAATTAAAAGCATTTGCAGATGACAAATAAAATTGGGCAGAAATGACAGTATCTGTCTAACCCTTTCCCACACAAACATTTTAGACCATTCAAAATTGATAGCATCTGCAGGCAACAAACCAGACAGAGACACAGATGAAGTGTAGTTTTATTACAGAGTAGAACACCTGTTGGGAAACGGAGAAAATGCTGGTAACCATCATTTCATCCTTTTCCAACAATGTTTCAAAAGGCCTCTTCTTCAGGGTCGTGAAACAAGGGACTGTTTGGTAAAGGGTAAACTCTTTAGACTGGTCCACATTTAAAGCATTTGCAGACAATAAATTAAAGGCAACGAAAAAATTGTTAACTGTTTCTAGCAGGGTAAAAAAAAAAAAACATTGTGTGAAAAGGAGAAAATGCTGGTTACCAGCATTTTCTCCTTTTCCGGCATTGTTTTCAAAAAGCTTCTATCTCAGGATTGTTTCGTGAAGGGTAACGATTTTGAAAACAATATGGAAAAAGAACAAAATGCTGGTTACCAACAATTCTTTCTTTTCCCACAATGTTTTCAAAAACCTTTTTCTTCAGGGTCTTCAAACCCAAGAATTGTGTGGAAAAGAGTTAAACGTGTTTATTGTTTCCCCAGCCCTATTCATTCACATTTTGGATGAAAAACACTATGGGAAGAGGACACAATACTCGGTTGAATAATGGTTTCCCTTGGCACTTTTTGTTATCTTGTTTATTTTACCCTTTACCACACAACAAAATTTCAGACCTGTTTGAATTGAAAGCATTTACAGATGATAGTTTCAGTGTGGCTCATATCAAATTATTCTTCTTTGAAAGGTTGGAAAACATTGTGGGAAGGAGGAAATGCTAGTAACCAGCATTTTCTGTGTTTCCCACAATGTTTTCAAAAGCTTTCTCTTTCAAATTGTTAAGTCATCATTGTGCAGTAAAGGGCTAATCTACCAAACACTATTATTTCAAACATCCTGGACAGAATTTTTTGCTGAAAAAATTCTGTTTACCAGGTAAGATAATTTCTTACTGTCAAATTGAAAGCAATTGCAGCAGACAAAAATAGGTAATGCCTTAACTCATTACCAAACGACAATATTTTAGGCTTATAAATTCAAATTGAAAGCATTTGCAGACGACAAAGTAAAAGTGACTGAAAATTTCAAATTTGTTCATTCTCCTTTTCTCACAATGTTTTCTATGGCTTCTTTCACAGGGTCGTCAAGAGTAGGAATTGTGTGGTAATGGGTAAAAGGATGTAAATAATGTTACTGAAAAGTAATGAAAATATTTTGTCGAAGGGAAAAAAGCTTACTACCAGCTTTTTCTCACATTGCCACAATGTTTCAACTTTCACATGGTAAGAAAACCCCATTTTTTTTCAAAACCAAATTTTTGACTTTCATATACTTGTGAAATTTGGCCACTCTTCCTCATTTTAATTTTCAGACACCAATGTTTGATGTTGATTCAGAAGGTGAATTTTGGACATTCTTTAATTTCTCCTCTCCTGTTATTCCATAGCCTGTGACTTTCTGTTGGGGTTTTTATGGCTTTTTTGGAGATATCTTGCTTACATAACCTGACCTTTACAACTATGACACATGGCACTCTTGTAAAAACAATTCTGACTGTCACAACTAGCTTTACCACCCTAAACCACTGTGTGACCACTATATCATGGGCCCTTTTTTCTGATGATTCAGTCTCCACCAATTTCATACTTACAGCCACATCAACTGCCTGTTTCAAAGTCAACACTTCTAACAATAACATTCTCTGAATAATGTTCAATGTTATGTAACACGCTGACAAAAAACACCACTCAACATATCTAAAATTGTCCCAAACTCACATGATTCACTGAGCAACATTGATTCTACCAACTTCTGGTTTACAGTTTTATTTTCACTTCGCATCTTACAATGAAAGGTAAATCGTTCTGCCATGATGAGAGTTTCGGTTTGCAGGTTATTTTAGATATTAATGGGTCGAAACTCTTACCATTAAGCTTTTGAGGTGTAACAAAGTTACAGAGCAGTCTTAAGTCTTAGATCCACATGGAGATAATAAAAGAATCACCTGTCATCATCATCGATGCTATTCGCTCTATAAAACCACAGAGCTTAGATTAGCGTATTCCTCAGTGCAACTGTCAATGTACGATCGAAATTGCTGTATTTTAACCGGCGTTTCGTATTTCAGGTTATATTTACAGGTTATATTTACTGCATACGGACGGGTTGAAATATCCTTGTCGCTACTGTTTTAGGGTCCGAATAAAGCAGTAATCAGCAATTCAACTTAATTTATCATAATCGTTATCTACTTTCGGTTTCTATCCCAGACACGTACGCCATATTATCTCCGGCTAGATGGCATTCTCAATTAACTAAAGTACAATAACTGAATTATGGGCATTTCGTACCATAACCATTTCGTACCAGTCATTTCGTACCATAGGATTGGTCATTTCGTACCATGAAATTACCATTTCGTACCATAGGAATTGGTAATATCGTACCATGATATTACCATTTTGTACCATATGTGTGGTCATTTTGTATCATGATTTCACCGAGAAAATGTATTTGATTAATAGAAAATAATGTTCAGTCGAACTTAGATTATTCAATAATTGATTAATAATACTCGCAATACAAGACAAGATTGTAAAAGATATGAACGGAACATAATGGATGAATGTATGGAATAATGATGCTATGTTGATTTTTTCGCTTTTACATTTGACATTTCTATTTCAATTTTGTAAAAAAAAATAAATTTGATAAAATATACATAAAGCGGAATCTGGGCATTACTGAACAACAACACCGTTCATCCATAAAACAAGAAGCCCCGAGACGCCCTACTGGCTTTCTTTTGAAGTGAATCAAAGAAAAATTGTGGACTCGCATTCACAAGGAAAGTTAGCGGACGGACGCATGATGATAGGGAAACACGCTATTGCATTGATAATTAGCTATTCTGGCCTTAGACCAGTAGAGCTAAACACAACAAGAATATTTAGCATGCAGTACAATAGTTATAATGTTCATAAATCATTTTTTTTAAATATTAAATCACAGTCATCGCACATGTACACCTGTCTTGCACCACATAACTTTAAAAGTCTACTGACGGAAATCTCGCCCTCTCGTTTTTTCTCCCACGCACTAAATAAAGTAGATTGTATTGTAGAAGTCTTTTTCTCTGGATTTTCTTAAGCTTCCTTTCGGATACCAGCTTGTTCTCTAGGGGGAGTAGGTCAGCTTCTTCTTTCAGAAGCGGGGCACGGGTGATCAGATATCACTCGACATTCTATAATTAAAGGCAAACACCAAACAAATTATTTTCAAAATGTAAATTACCAATCTTGTAACAAACATTAACCAAGCAATGTAATTATCTATCATCTGTGTCAAACATCGATTGCTTTCTTTAATTAATTGACAAATATATACTTTATACGTATGCAACAAATGCAACCATTTAAACTTTTTACAATTATAAAATCAACATTTTTTTTTTAAATTCATCGAAAAATACATTTTAAAAAAATCGTTAGGTAAATAAACTATCGATTTGGTACGAATTCGTTAGTTATGGTACAAAATTGTAATATTATGGTACGAAATGGTCAATGCATGTTCTTTGGTACGAAATGGTAATATAATATATGGTACGAAATGGTTATGGTACGAAATGACTGTATACCCAATAACTACTTCGAACTTAAGCGTATGAAAGACTTAAAATACTAAATTGATTTCAAAAGTTTATGGCCCATTCCCATAAAATCGTGTATCTAAGCATTTCTAATGCACTTTTAAAAGTTAGAATTTTTTTGAGGTTTAATGGCATAGTTTTGGGTAATTTTCGAGTGTTTTGGGGTGTTTTGAGGTATTTTTCAATAGTTTTGGGTATTTTAGAGTGTTTCATCTGAGATGTACTTTACAACATAGGTCAGGTCAAAGCTGGGGAACGAGACAAATTTTTAAATTTAGAGCGAGTTCTACAAGATTTACCTCTGAAATTCATTGTTTGTGTGAATTGTACATATCAAATGACAGAGAGGCGTATGTTCATTGATCTTTAAGGGCCTATTTTTTTCGAAACTGGGGTGTAATGTGTGCTCGTGTGGAAAACCCATGTCGGATACATCACCTTCCAAAAGGGACATTCGGACATCTGCATAAAGTTTCTTCTCAGAACAACCTGTGCAACCCGCGCTGGCTAATCCGAGTTGGCACTTTACGACTACATTAGACTCTGTTCTTCAGTAGACTTGTGCAAAATAGAAAATTACATAAAGCGAATGGTATCGTTTCAAACTGGCCTGAGCAAACTGCGAAAGCTGATCTGAAACTACACTTTACGCAAATTTCATAATTCCCCTTTTGGCGTGTTTTATGCCATTAAGTACTATCTTCTTGGGTTAGGTAATCAATATCTGTTATTCAAGGTGACCGACTAATTGACTTTGTCCTCTACATGTAATCTTTAAAGGTGGGTATCTAGAATTTTCACATCACACCAAATTAAAAAATATATATATCATTGAATTTTATATGAAAAAAAAATACAAATCATCAATATGTAAGAATCATAAAATTACAAAAAAAAAATTTTTTTTTGATGGTATTCCCCTAAAAGGCTACGTGGCCTCTTACGCTATCTTTAGATTTCGCGCCAAAAATCAATAAAGCATTGTGGAAATGTCAAATGACTGGCACGTGACTGAAAACGCTTAAATTCCATTACATAACAAGCATGTAATAATTGTTTTCCATAATGTCTTCTTCGGGCGGATGTTTGAAACTTTGTCTGTGTTTACCTATATTTAAACGAGAGAATTGATAATCTAAAAATAGAACGTGTCTCCCGTTGGTGTCATACTGATCTGTAATAAATCTCTGATTTCTCGTGTTATCGGATGGTTTTCGACTACTGGGGTTTTATGAAGGCAAATTAAAAGGCTATGGGAGTATACGGATAATTTTTTTTGTTTTTTTAGTAAAATTTTCGTCCCAAAATCTGAAGGGCCACCTTTAAGCTTTTTAAACAAAAAAAAAAAACTTATAAAATTAAAAAAAAACCCATCTCACCTGTCATCTGTTTATCCTTTTACGAAACAGTCCCTGTTTTTTACGACCTTTACATTGATGCCTTTTGAAAACATTGTGGGAAATGGAGACAATGCTGATAACCAGCATTGTCTCCTTTTCCCACAGTGTTTTCTACCCTGCTGGAGACAAGTTTTAAGTTACGTTTATTTTGTCGTCTGCAATTGCTTTCAATTTGGACCTGTCTAAAATTTGGTGTTTGGGAAAGGGTCAATATTTCAATTAATTCATATATGGAACAAAGGTTTAGGTTGTAGTTTTGAAAGTTAAAAAAACTACATGGAGGACACCCAGCCACAATTTCTGCCGTTTTAGTGTTAACCCATTACCACACAAACCCTACTTTTGACGCCCCTGAAAAAGAAGTCTTTTGAAAACACTGTGGAAAAAGGAGAAAATGCTGCTAACCAGCATTTTCTCCTTTTTCCACAGTGTTTTCTACCCTTCCCAGAACTAATTTGAATTTTTCAGTCACTTTTATTTTGTCGTCTGCAAATGCTTTCAATTTGGACCAGTCTAAAATGTTCTCGTGTGGTAAAGAGTTAAGTAAGTAACAAAAACGTTGTACTTGATCCATAAAGTTAATCCTTACATTAAAATCCCTCAAAAATTTATCTAATGTGAATATTTAATATAATTTAGTACCGAGCAGTATTTAGTCGGAATAAGATTGATCTTTTTTTTCTAATCTTGATCTGCACTGTTGGCGATAAGAACAAAACTCAAATTTTAGATAAATATGCAGATGACAGTCTCACCTTTTTTAAGGTTTATGTTTTTATCTTTATCCTGCAGAATCAGACAAAAGTACCTATCAAAGAACTATCCATACTTTTGCTGAACCCTTTACCAAACCACTAAATTTTAGACTTGTCCAAATAGAAAGCAATTGCAGAGGACACAATAAATTTGACTCAAAAATTGAAATTTGACTTTAGAAAAGTAGAAAACATAGAGGGGAAAAAGGAGAAAATGATAGTTACCAGCATTTTCTCCTGTTCCCAGAATGTTTTCAGAATGCTTGTTCACCAGGGCCGTAAAAGTCACTTATTGTTTGGTAAAGGATTAACCCTTTCCCAAATAATCCCTGGTTTTTACGGGCCTGAAATAGTAACCTTTTGAAAACATTGTTGGAAAAGGAGAAAATGCTGGTAACCAGAAATCATCTTTTCAGCAAGAGTTGAATTGTCGTCTGCAAACTCTTTCAATTTGGTATAGTCCAAAAATTTGTCGTTTGGGAAAGGGTTAAAGGTTGATATCGCCCTATATTTAGACTGGTTCTTTTAAAGTTTGATTTGTCACTCCTATTCTTTTTTTAGAGGTGTATATAAATTGTAGATCAGAACCTAACCTTAGTCAAGGTAATTTAGAGAGGACTTCCATTACAAAATTTCAAATCACACTTACACATTTTGGACTTGATCAAAGCTTTCGCAAACTACAAATTAAACATGGCTCAAATGGCGAATATTGTTTTTGAAAAAAAACAGGGGGTGGAGAAATAAATTGTTACCAGCATTTTGTACTTTTCCCACAAGGTTTTCAAAAACATTCTGTGGAAGAGTCTTTAAAACTTGAAATTGTATGGTAAAGGGTAAATAAATTATTTGATAGTTTTCAATCTTTAGGCTGCTAAATAGGCGATAAAAACATTAGAAATCATCAAAAGGCACCAGACATTTTACCTTCAAACATTATTGTGTCAAAATGTAAATCCAAGATCAGCCTACATAATTATATGGTGCAGTCTAATTCTAGTCTACACTGTCAGCAGTAAAAGATTTACAGATATATAAGTTTGAGATCTTCTACCAATTGTTCCTAAAATAGCTAAATAGCTCATTGTTTCTTTTGTTTTAAAATACTAAGGTATACAGTTGAATTCAAAACATGATTTTTGGGAATAATATCTCCTTATTGGACAGTGTAGATCCAAGATCAGACTGCACTTTCTGTGCAGTCTGATCTTGATCTACACTGTCAGCAAAAGGTCAGTTAGTCACGCTTAGCAGTCTAAGGGTTAAGGAAGGTATTTATCAGTGCTTCTCGTGGCTTTCTTTCAGCGGTATATTGCACAATGTTCTTCCCTAGCCGCCGGCTGCTCTCTCAAACAACGGTCATCGAAACAAAGGTCAGTGGTCAAAGGTCAGAGAGGATTGATTCCTTACGCTATGAGTATCATCAGTCCCCAAAAAGATATTGACCCACGTGGGCATTCGAACCAGTCAGGTTTGATGGAGTAAAATTTAACCCTTCGGCTGCTAAGGGCGACTCAAGTGTTACGGGAGACTACTCGTTCCTACATTGCTTTGTCCCAATTTAAATACAGTACATAACAAATGCGTTAGGGAGATATCTTTTTAGCTCAGTGGGTAAGGTATTGGCCTTTCGTCCGGGTGTTGTAGGGTTCGAATCGTGCCCGCCCCATATCGTTCGAATCGTGCCCGCCCCATAATCTTGCCCGGTCCCGTATTTCTGCCATGCATTTGTTCATTTGTGTCTTTGTTACGGACTTTGTTCGTAAAATGGGGGCTCGTCCGGGATTGGCCATTGAGCCATTAATCCAATTTGTTGTACAAAAACGGACTTTCTGCATGATAAGGCTTAGAGTCATTAATTGAGTTACTCCTTCCTGCATGGCTTCGTCCCAATTTAAATACAATACCGAACAACTGTATTGGGGAGATATCTCTTTAGCTCAGTGGTTAAGGTACTGGCCTTTTGTCCGGGCTTTCTAGGGTTCGAATTCTGCCCGGTTCCGTATTTCTGCCACGCATTTATTCATTTGTTTCATTGATACAAAATTTGTCCGTACAACGGGGACGCGTCCGGGATTGTCCATTGAGCTAGAAAATCCCATTTGTTGTACTTAAACAGACTTTCTGCCTAATAAGGCTTTGAGTCATTGATAAATGATGACTTTATAAGGGGGTGTGAACATTACGGAATGCCACTCCTTCCTGCATGGTTTCGTCCCGATTTAAATACATGTACAGTGCATAACAACTGCGTTGGGGAAATATCTCTTTAACCCAGTGGGTAAGGTATTGACCTTTCGTCCGTGAAGGGTTCGAATTCTGCCCAGTACCTTATTTCTGCCACGCATTTGTTGATTTGTTTCTGTATTACAGACTTTGTTCGTAACATAGGGGCTCGTCTGGGATTGGACATTGAGCCATGAATCCCATTTGTTGTCCAAATACGGACTTTCTGCCTAAGGCTTTGAGTTATTAATAAATGATCACTTAAGAGGGATCTGTTACGGGAGATCACTCCTTCCTGCATGACTTCGTCTCAATTTAAATACAATACCGAACAAATGCATTGGGAAGATATCTTTTTAGCACAGTGATTAGGGTATTGACCTTTCGTCCGGACGTTCTAGAGTTCGCATCCTGCATGGTCCCTTATTTCTGCCAAGCATTTATTCATTTGTTTCTTTGTTAAGGACTTTGTTCGTAACATTGAGCCATTAATCCCATTAGTTGTACAAAAACCTACTTTCTGCCTAAGGCTTTGAGTTATCAATAAATGATGACTTTAAGCAGGTGTGTTACGGGAGACCACTGCTTCCTGCATAGTTTCGTCTCAATTTAGATACAATACCGAATAACTGCATTGGGAAAATATTTCTTTAGTTCAGTGGATAGGGTACTGGCCTTTCGTCTGGACGTTCTAGGGTTCGAATCACGCCCGGTCCTTTTTTTTCTGTCATGCATTTGTTTTTTTGTTTCCTTGTTACGGACTTTGTTCGTAAGACAAGAACCTTTTGCAGATGGTGTAAATCAAGATCAGACTGCACAGAACGTACAGTCTGATCGTGGATCTACATTGTATGTAACGGAGATCTTGTTGTCGTTGTTTTTAATACAAATCTACATAATTATATCATATTTGTGTTTTATGAAACCCAAGTTTAGTTAGTATAGAATTTTAATACAAAACTAGGATAAAATGCTCGACGCCATCAAAGTCAGTACGAAGCTATATATTTCATGTATTGATTTTCATGGAAAACAATGGTATTATGTATATTACATTAACCCATTACCACACAATCCCTACTTTTGACGACCCTGAGAAAGAGGCCATTAGAAAACATTGTGGAAAAAAGAGAAAATGCTGGTAACCAGCATTTTCTCTTTTTTCCACAATGTTTTCTACCCTTCACATAACAAATTTCAAATTTTCTGTCACTTTTATTTTGTCGTTTGCAAATGCTTTGGATTTGGACAAGCCTAAAATTTTGTCGTTTGGTAATGAGTTAGCCTTTATCCTGTTAAGTTAAATGAAACTTTCTAGCCGACTGTAAAAAACCAAATACTGTAGTCCTATTTCAAACGTAGTTATGAAGAAATACATCTCCTTGTCGAAATGTGTAGATTTAAGATCAGACTGCACGTTCTATGCAGTCTGATCTTGATCTACTCTGTCCGCAAAATGTCATTGAGTCGCGCTAAAAGGCCTAAGGGTTAAGATTCTAATGTACTCCGAGCTTTAATAATTCTGAAATAAATTATTTTTGAAAACATTGTGGGAAAAGGCCGGAGAAGAATACTTTTAGTTAGCATTTTCTCCTTTTTTTCTTACATCGTTGTTTAACTATATTTTATTATCGAAAGAATCTCTATGAAAATGGAAAGTGTTTTGCAGATGACATATTAAACAGTCTGAAATCACACCATTTGCTTCAAGACGACTTGAATGGTGGGAAAAGGAGAAAATGCTGCTTGCCGAAACTTGGTGTAATTGTTTTCCCATAATATTTGTTATGTTTACTTTTTCAACAAAAAACACAGGAATTATTGGTTATGGAGGGTACCTCTGACAAATATGTATCTAATTACTGTTCATTGTTTGATCTAGCAACGGTAACCACGTGACAACACAATACCCAGTAATAGAATAGATCTATATAGTCAGGCAGTTGTTAGGGCTTCGTCATTCTCGCTGTGTTATCTTTGAGAGTTCAGATCGTCGAAAAGAACTTCAAAACAATATTGCAATAAATCGCATATTTGGGGAAGATAAGGTTCAGTCGTATAAGTAAGTACACATTATTTATTTATTTGTTTATTTATCTATTTATTTATTTATTGTTGTTGCTGTATAACTCTCTCAGTTACAAAGTCAATCTAAATTTCGCTTCTTTGTGTTACTTACGATATTTGATTTATTTCATGCAGGTTTATTTTTTGTTTAGGGCAGTCGTATTACTTGTAAGGGAAAAGGTTAATCAATATTTGACTTTAGGGTTTTACCATCATAACGTAGAATTCTTATTTTAAATAGGAAGATAATTGAAAGCAGTGCTTTGAGAAATAATACGGCAAGAAGATATAAATCGTTCTAAATGATATATACAGTTTTTTTAGTTGTGCAGAATCTTTTTTTTTTTCATCCGGTAAAGAGTTTTCAGTTTACTACTTATTTCTATTTTAACACTTACTAAACATAAATTTTGCGCCCTTCCAAATTTAAATAATTTGAAGACAACAAAAATGAAACTGGTATAAATGAACTGAAGTTGCGGGGAAAGGAGAAAATGCTATTTACATGCATTTTGTCCTTTTCCCACAATGTTTTCAAAAGGCATCTTCCTTCCGGTAGCAAAACCCCAGGATTGTGTGGTATAGGGCAAGGTGAAGTTGTGAGCCTCAGTTTTACAGAGAGAGATCCTCACTATTAGCAAATGAAAGATAACATTATTATTGTTTAACTCATTACCAAACGACAAAATTTTAGGTTTGTCCAAATTGAAAGCATTTGCAGACGACAAAAAAAAAGAAACGTGACTGAAAATTTGAAATTTGTTTTGTTAGGGGTAGAAAGCACTGTGGGAAAAGGAGAAAATGCTACTTAGCAGCATTTTTTTTTCTTTTCCCACAATGTTTTTAAAAGGCCTCTTCCTTCTGGTAGCAAAAACTCGGGATTGTTTGTTATTGGGTTAAGGTGAAGTTGTGAGCCTCAGTTTGAGAGAGAGAGAGAGAGAGAGAGATCCTCACTATTAGCAAATAAAAGATATCATTTCGTCCTTTTCCCACAATGTTTTCAAAAGGCATCTTCCTTCTGGTAACAAAAACCCTGGATTGTTTGATATAGGGTTAAGGTGAAGTTGTGAGCCCCTGTTTTAGAGAGAGAGAGAGATCCTCACTGTTAGCAAACGAAAGATAACATTTTGTCCTTACCGCACAATGTTTCAAAAGGGCTCTTCCTTCCGGTGGCAAAAAACAGGGATTGTGTGGTATAGGGTTAAGGTGAAGTTTTGAGCCTCAGTTTTAGAGAGAGAGAGAGAGAGACAGAGAGAGAGAGAGAGAGAGAGAGAGAGAGAGAGATCCTCACTTATAGCAAATGAAAGACAATATGTTGTTAACTCATTACTAAACGACAAAATTTTAGGTTTGCCCAAATTGAAAGCATTTGCAGACGACAAAATAAAAGTGACTGAAAATTTGAATTTTATTTTGTGAGGGGTAGAAAACATTGTGGGAGGAGAAAATGCTGGTTACCAGCATTTTCTCCATTTCCCACAATGTTTTCCAGAGGCATTTTTCTCAGAGTCGTCAAAAGTAGAGATTGTGTGGTAATAGGTTAAATAAATAAGTAGAAATAAGCAGGAATATGTAGTAAACCAGTTCGTCCCTCGGCTTATTCGTCCCATCATTGCACGCTACTCATTTGATTGTGCATGAATATTTACAGGTACAAAACTTTATTGTAATGTTGGGAATTAGATGGTGACGGCCAAAGACATATCAAAATCAAAGTACTCAGGTTTAAACTTAATTGAATTCAATATGGCTTCTCTCTCTACCAACCATGCATCCTTCCGTCAAGGGACGTTACTCCTGACTCAGCTTGAACGATCGAAGGGAGACCACCAATACACAAATGACGCGAACTTAGGCACCAGTAAACTCCCTTTAACCTGAAGCATATTAATTTGCTTAGGAGGTTGATTTTCAAGTTAACATTTAGATCTAAATAATATTTCTGTTTTTTTAGCTCACATGAGCACGAAGTGCTAAGGTGAGGTAGTGTGATCGGTCACTGTCCGGTGTCCATCTGTCCGTCTGTCGACAAATACTTTAAACATCTCCTCCTAAACCGCTTGGCCAATCTTGATGAAAATTTGCAGGGATATTTCTTGTGTGAAGCTTTACTTAATTTGTTCAAGAAATTGAATTCCACCCTTAACTCCGGTTGCCATGGCAACAGAAAGGAAAAAAATAGCAAAATCTTTAAAAAATCTTCTTCTCTGAAAGTAGAAGGCGTAGTGCTTTGATATTTAGTGTGTAGCATGTCGTAGTAAGTTTTTACCGAACTTATTCATATGATGCCCCTAGAATCAAAACTGGCCCCGCCCCGGGGGTCACAAGTTCGAACAAAGGAACAAAGTTGGAAAAGTTTGATTTAAAATTCTTCGTCTCTGAAACTTCAAGGTGTAGAGTTTTGATATTTGGCATCTAGCATCTCCTAGTGGACCTCTACCAATTTTGTTCATATAAATCCCCTGGGGTCAAAACTGGCCCAGCCCCCAGGGGTCACACATTCAAACATAGGAACAAAGAAGGAAAATTTAAAATTCTACTCCTCAAAAACTGGACGGTGTTGAGCTTTTATATTTAGTATGTAGCTTTCCCTAGTGAGTCTCTACCAAGTATATTCAAGTGATGTAGTTTTCAAGTTAATTAAGCAATAAATGTGGCCTCTAGAGTGCCCACAAGGTATTTCTTAAATTTGACCAAGTGGCCCAGTTCAGGTGACCCAACTACAAACTCACCCAACCTTTCATCAAGACAAAGATTCTGACCAATTTTCAAGTCACCTGAGCAAGGAATGTAGCCTTATGAGTGCCCACTAGGAATTTTTTAATGTAAATTAGTAAACTAGATTATAACCCCAGGAGACCCAATTTTGGACTCATTCTAGATTTTATAAAGACAAACATTCTGATTAATTTTCAAGTCAATTGAGGGAAAATGTGACCTCTAGAGTGCCCACAAGATACTACTTTAATTTGACCTTGCAACCTAGTTTATGACCCAAGGTGACCCAATTTTGAACTGACTAAACACGTTGTGCTCAGGTTGTCTATATAAACTTAAGACAGTTTCACTACAAACCAAATAACAAAGTTCTATGCTTTCCAGTTAAGAATTTAAAGTTTTCTTTCTTTTTTCCTTTGTTCGAACTTGTAACCTCCGGGGCGGGGCCAGTTTTGACTCCAGCGACAAAAAAAAATGTTTGTATCGATATTTTTCTTTGGTGAGTTCTATATTGGGTCACGTTGGGTGACCCGGGTCATTATTCTGCGTCGAGAAATGACCTATGGGTCATTTTTCCACGTAGAGACCGTGGGTCATTTTATAATGAGGTCATTTCTCTGCATTACACCTGCGCTACGAAAATCATTAATTACTAACATTGACGACAGTCATTGTTACATTTGATTTGTTACTTTAACACCATGTAACATTTTGTATGTGAGAAAGCAGCCAGTGGTTTGGTAAACATGTCGACTGATCCTTAATCTGTGTACTGTCCGATAAACCCACTCGGCAAAAACTACTGATGAAAGTCATTGTTTAATATTACACAGCATATTAACTTGTGTCATGGCAAGTCAGTCAGACAATATAGTAGGTAGTTCAGTCAATTGTACAGATCCAGATCAGACTACACTAAAAGCAGAGCTGTACTAGTTGGATAATATTTCACACGATTCCTTACACTTGACGATCCTGAGTAAACGTTTTGGCACTTTGGTAGAGATTCACTCTGAATCCACAATATCATATTAGATCTACTGGGCTAAGTATGGGAAATGTAAATTTATATAAAACAGTGTGACAGCTGTTCTGATTGTTCATTATCATAGATCTATAAATAAATAAAACTGCTGCTAGATCTACTATTCTCACCTTGCATATCTGTTCTATAAATCATGTCGAATAAGCCGAAATCCTGTTTGCTTGTTTAACCCTTTTCCTGCTTAATAACTAAAATATTTTTTTTTTATTATTTCTATAGTAAAAACCTAAATATTGATATTTCAAAGTTTTGTTTTGAGGAATAATATCTCCTTCTCTTTGACAGTGTAGATCCAAGATCAGACTGCATGTTCTGTGCAGTCTGATCTTGATCTACACTGTCTGCAAAAGGTCATGTAGTCGAGCTTGGCAGCCTAAGGGTTAACTATTCACTAAACGATCACGTGTCTAAACTACCCTGAGACAGGCCAGCTTTAGAACGTGTGGGGAAAACGACAATATATTGGTTCTCCACAACGTTTTCAGTCTATTTTTTCTGGACAAATTTCCAAATTAGAGAAACAATTATAATATTGACGTCTAATAATGTTTTCAATTAGGACTGGTCTGAAATTTGGAAATCTTGTAAAGATTTCTAGTAACGTAGTGGACCCGTAATAGAAAACAGCTGTTTCCACTAAAATAGTATCCTAGAAAATTTGCCAAGATTAAGAATGAGTATTGTTATACTACTTTCACCGAGCCATTTTTCCCTTTTTGTTTCCTAGAATTATCATTTATAAATCTAAAACCACTATATTTTCATTTTAAATTGATATGATAATTACCTCCGTTTTCTGGAAACTACTAAAAAAGTATCAACAAATAATTTCAAGATCGACATCAAAGGAATTTCTGTTGGCTAACAATGTGGGTAACAATGTGCAAAAGTATTATATCTATACAAATCTGTCTTTATCAACTGTCAAGAAGTTTTATGTCATACTGCACTAGCATAGGGGGGGCGGACCCCCCATTGGAATTTTGGCAAAACTGTGGTTATCGCATTCGTGAAATGGTACTGGTTTGATATTGCACAGCATTTATGTAAAATACAGTCATAAATTTAAAAACGAAGGTTCTACATGTGGAGACCTCCTCATGGATAGGAACTCGAAAAGTAGAAGTTAGGCATACTAACTTCCACTTTTCTGGCAAAAAAAGTTACCTTGAAAAGTCGAAAAGTTGAGGTTTTTGACCTGACAATTGTCATAAAACTTTCCACTTTTCGACCTCACGTTTGTCTAGAAAAGTAGAAATTAAGAAGCACTAACTTCCACTTTTCGCCTTAAAATGCTAGGTCGAAAAGTAGAAAAGGGGAAGTTTTTCACATGACACTTGTCAATAAAACTTCCACTTTTCGACCTAGAAAAGACAAAGTCAAAAAGTTGAAAAGTCGAAAAGTTGAAAAGTAGAAGTTAGCGTTAAAACTTCCACTTTTCTAGTTAGGACTGATTATCACGGGATGTTTGTTTATCAGCACCGAATAATGTTGGAGCCGGTGTAGGGGTAAAAATTCCTGTGTCACCGGTCCTTCGTATTTGGACCCGATGAAAGTTAAACCTCCACCGAATAAGTATACATGTACACTGTTTAAGTCTGACGTCTATCTTTATCCGATACCGCCTATGGGCCGAGTTTATAGTTACACAAATCTAGTCAGGAACTGCGCATCAAGCGTGCACCCAATTTGACATTTTCAAACCAAGTTTAACCCATTACGAGATGACAAAAAATAAAAGACTGTCCAAATTTAAAGAAACTGGAGACGACATTTCAAAGTGTGCATTATAAATCTAAGTGTAATATAGAGTAGACAACACTGTGAGAGACATAGTTAGTAACAAGAGCTTCGCAAAGCGGCGCATATACGCCCGAAGGGGCTTCTCAGTGAAATGAGTTGAAATGACGGAAGGGCCATGAATGAAGAGTAGTTAATCTCCATGATATGTGAAAAATATTAAAGGGCAATAACTAAAAAAAGAAAGGGTGGCACAGTTACAAATTTTGTAAATTGCTGTTCTCCACAAGGTGTTCTATCAGTTTTGAAAGGTTCAAGATCATAGCTTTTATATTTTAGAAATTATGGCCCAGACGAAAATTCAAAGAGAAAACTAACAAAGGGCAATAACTAAAAAAAGAAGGATGGCAGAGTTATGGTTTTTGTGCAGTGCACTTCTTTATAATGTGTTCTATAAGTCTTTGAAGTTTCAAGATGATAGGTTTTAAAGTATGGGAGTTATTGCCTGGACAAAAATTCAAACTTAAAAATTAACAAAGGGCAATAACTAAAAAAAATAAAAGTCGCAGAGTTATGGTTCATGTGCACTGCACTTCTCCATAATGTGTTCTATTGGTAAATGAAGTTGCAAGTTATTAGCTTTTATAGTTTGGAAGTTATGGCCTGGACAAAAATTCAAACTGAAAATAAACAACGGGCAATAAGTAAAAAAATAAAGGTTGCAGAGTTATGGTTCATGTGCAATGCACTTCTCCATTAAGTGTTCTATCACTATATGAGGTTGCAAGTTATTAGCTTTTATAGTTTGGAAGTTATGGCCTGGACAAAAATTCAAACTAAAAATTAACAAAGGGCAATAACTCAAAAAATAAAAGTAACAGAGTTATGGTTCATGTACGATGCACTTCTCCACAATGTTATCTATCAGTGTATGAAGTTCAAAGTTAATAGCTTTTATGGTTTAGAAGTTATGGCTTGGACAAAAATTCAAACTGAAAATTAACAAAGGGCTGCAACTCAAAAAATAAAAGTGGTAGAGTTATGGTTTTTGTGCACTGCACTTCTCCATAATGTGTTCTATCAGTGTATGTAGTTTCAATTTAATACCATTTATGGTATGGAAGTTATGGCCTGAACAAAAATTCAAAGTGAAAAGTTGGTTATTTCAGAAATCAAGGGCAGATAATTTTGGAACGGAAACAGCGATCAAAATTCTAAGACCAAGGTGCACAACTAGACATCATGGAGATTCATTGTGGCAAGTTTCAAATAATTCCGATGAAAACTGTAGGAGGAGTTGCGCACACAAGAAATTGCTAACGGACGGACGGACGGACAGACGGACGACCGGGGGTATAACATAATACGACCCTTCGGGCGTATAAAAAGTTATTTCTCCTTTTCTAACAATGTTTTCCTAAATAAAATTTTGAAAAGGTGTCAAAAACAGGAATCGTGACCAGTAATGGGTTAAAATGTGTGACTTGTCAACATCTGGGTCGCTGGTTCGAACACTGGCTTGGCGTGGGCACCGGGATCATTCATAATCTTTGCAAGGTTAATAAAAATGTCGATGTAGGCCTATCTATGATGCTGATCGGAGTCGATTATGGATTTATGTCCTCTGAACTCGATTACGGATTTCTGTCCTCGGAATTCGATATTTTCCCCATTGTTACATTAACATCAATATGACCTCCCCGAATCTGCCGCATTGGTATTTCGGTTGAGTAATGTCTAGTAGTATCATTTCATGATATGCAACCCGTCACATGAAAAGGGACCATCTCGATCTGGTCAGACTGCAGGAATTGTGCCATGTTGAAACTTTTCGCCTATAGCAGGTTTTCTCAAAGTAAATCCGAGTTGGATAAGGTCCCTTAAAAAATGGTTCAACGGATGATCTTTCGGCAATCTATCTGCGATTTTCCAGATCGCACAGGTCGCAGCTTAGTTTTTTGACATGTCAAAAACCTAGTTTCGATCTTCCCCTCGACCTTGTGCGACTACAGAAGACCAAGGTGTGTTCAACCGCCGATTACTTGCGATCAGCGGCGATCAAGCCACATTTTGAGATCGCAACTCAATCTTCAGGGAATAATTTTCGGTGAAATGGGTCCTTTAAACTTTAAAGACTAATCAGTGTCCAAAGTATCAACAGTATATGGCTTGCAATATGCGAAAAAGGGCATTCGGACATTTCTATAATGTGTCGTCTCGGATCAGCCTACGCAGATGATACAGGCTGATCCTACACGGCACTTTAAGACCACATTAGATTTTGTGCCACAGTAGACTTGCGCTAAATTGAAAATTACATAAAACGGAAAGTGTCGAACTGCGAGGGCTGATACGAAGCGACACTTTACGCAAATGTCCGAATGCCCTTTTTCGCGTGTTGCAGGCCACATGATTTCAATACATCTAATAATGTGTACACCGTTAAAGCCTGAAGGACGTAGCAATGAGATAAGGGCGGTTTTAAAATGAAAATTAGGGAGTTACCGTATTATGGCTGACATCAGACTTATTCGGTGTATATTTAACCTCTACCATTCGTTCCCGCCATATTCCTTTGTCCGGTGTACATTTAAAATAATAACGCGACCAATTTATCCTGCGAAAAATTAGTCCTAACTAGAAAAGTGGAAGTTTTAATTGGCTAACTTCCAATTTTCGACTTTTCGACTTTTCAACTTTTCGACTTTTCAACTTTGTCTTGTCCAGGCCGAAAAGTGGAAGTTTTATTGACAATTGTCATGTGAAAAACTTCCACTTTTCTATTTTTCGACCTAGCATTTTAAGGCGAAAAGTGGAAGTTAGTGCTTTCTAATTTCTACTTTTCTAGACAAACGTGAAGTCGAAAAGTGGAAAGTTTTATGACAATTGTCAGGTCAAAAACTTCAACTTTTCGACTTTTCGAGGTAACTTTTTTGCTAGAAAAGTGGAAGTTAGTATGCCTAATTTCTACTTTTCGAGTTCCTCGTAGGTCGAAAAGTGGATGGCGGAAACAGGATTCCGTAGTTTGATCCAAATCTACACCTTCTGTTTACTCTGCTCGACAAATATCATTACTTATCATCACTGATAGTCATTGTTACACTAGCTTTTCTCCTCTTACCGTAGGAAATTCTTTACGTCAGAAAGCAGCCAATAGCTTAGAACCACTGTGTGTAGATCAAAATTAGACAACTTAAAATGTGCAGTCTCATCCTGATTCTACACCATCTGATTTGGTTTAAAAAAATCCAAGGTGTTTTATGTAGTTTAACTCTTTACCACAAAATTTTACGACAAAATTTTAGCCCTGTCCAAATTCAAAGCATTTGAAGACAACAATTTCAGTGTGGCTCAAATGGTGCACTTGTTTATTGATCAGGTAGAAAACATTGTGGGAAAAGGAGAAAATGCTGGTGCTGGTAACCAGCATTTTCTCCTTTTCCCACAATGTTTTCAAAGGGTTTCTTTTCCAAGGGCGTCAAAAGTAGGGATTGAGTGGAAATGGGTTAAATCCGAGCAGCAGCTATGTTGATTGTTCATACAAATAATTAAAACTGCTGAATACTGCCCTGTTCTCACCTGACGTACATCTGTTGTTCCATAAATCATGTAGAATTATCTGAATTCATAACTCATTGGCAAACTACAAAATTTGTCAAAATTGACAGCAAGACTGGCAATTTAAATTGGTTCAGATAGATCCAGCTCACATAAATAAAAATCTCTTTATTAGCAGTTTCTCCTCTTTCCACAATGTTATCAAAAGCCGTCAGGGTCAATTAAAGCGGAGAAGATCAAGATCTAGATCTAGTGCTTTAAAGTTAATAGATCTAGCCTACCGGATCAATACTGTAAAATTGATCCTGGTAGAACCGAGTCCAAGTTTACGTACTTACCTCGATAGTATAGATAGAGATCAAACTAGTCTACACAGGGATTGCAGTCTTTGCTGAGTCTACACCGTACAAGTTCCCAGTTCTGCAAACATTATTTCCAAGGACTGATCAAAATTTAGTCATTGTTACATTGCAATTATTCCTGTCATATCGTGGAACATTGTTTCTACCTTGTCTATAAGAGAGCAGCTCAAGATTTGTCCACCTACCACGATTAATCGAAAAACATAGAAGAAGACGGGATAAAACGGTTGAGTTAGATTTATTTATAAACCGCTGTGCTTGTAGCATCAATATGAGCGATGCTTTTTCCCAGATTGGTTTAAAAATCGATAATTTTGAAGAAAAAACGGAGAATAGTTCATAGCAGATCAAGTCTAATTATACATTTAGATCTAAAATAAGCATCAAAGTCTCCTAATTGAATGACGTCATCTTCTGACGTCATTTTTTGTCTTCAGTTTCCCGCGCGGCGTTTCATTACCATGCCTTGTATCTCTAGCGATCTTTGATGTAGAATTTTAGGTGTGGACAAATCTGGAGAACTTGGATATTCTGCACATATCTAGATCTAGATCTAGTCTAAGTATTTTTACGATCTATCGTTGATATTTGACCAACTTTTTGTGTTTTGTTTACGAGAATCTTTCGAATTGTTGCTTAGAGTGGAGATCAAGATCAGATTACAGAACGTTTATTCTGATCTTAGATACGTTCGTTATTTTGCTGTTCTTTCTTAGAAATCGCAATATAAATCTAGATCTACAGGCTCTGAAGGACAAATGGTTGTTAGAAAGGTTATTTATGCCGATTTCAACAGTAATTATCTTACGCCTCGACAAAGCTTACTGATAACTGTCATTCAGATGTTGTAAAGATTTTATTGAACAAAACTGATTGATGATTAATAAAAATCAGTCGATCTGAATGTTTAAGAACGGTTTATAGGTCAAAAATAGATCTAGTCTAGAACTACTTTTATTCACCTTGATCTCGACCTAGTTTTAATTTTGTTTATTATTATTTTCAGAATATATTGGATCTACTTCAAAAGGACAGACGACTATCAGTTGTGTTTGTTTAGAGCCAAGTTATAAGTATTCCAGGTAAATAACAGTTTATCTAAGTCTACCCGGCCATATTTCTATGTCGATGTGACGAGACTTAAGATTGGTTGTTTTTGGGTTTTTAATCATTATGGAATCTAGATTATAATTAGGGTAAGAAATTATTTGCAAGACCTGTCTCTTGATTGGCTGAGCGAAAATGTCTGGTCTAATCATAGGCTAGTCTAAGTAAAGGACTGTCAATTTGGAAACATCCGTAGATTGGGTTTGTTTGAACGATGTTTGACGTAGATTTCAACGCTACCAAAGTTGTTTCGCAGCGGCTAGGGCACCTATCCATATTTTTCTTTTACCAGTAGATCTACTTCGCAAAGTATTCTTCCAAAGCCGCTGGCTGCTTTCTCACATAGATCTAACCAACATGGAAACAGCGACTAGACTTTTAAAAACGCATTTTCTTGAAAACTAGATCTAGATCTAGATCTTTTTTTTTTTTCATGTAGATCTATGCAATCTTTCACGAAACCGCTTAAGAAAAACGAAAGCATTCTGCAACCTCAAATTTGGTGTTATAAAAGTAATGCAATCTTTATTTCAAAAGGTGAAAGAAAAAAACTTTGTGGAAAAAGGAGAAAATGCTGGTTACAAGCATTTTCTCCTTTTTCTAAAATGATTTCCAAAGCTTTTCTCTCCCGGCTCATTAAAAAGCGGCATTGTTAGGTAAATATATAAGTTTGATTAACTCAATGATCTAAATCTATTACAGAGAAAAACACAAAATGGCGGATGAAAGTCTTTATGATCTTGCCGGAAGGAAAGAAGAGACGAAAGAAAGAGCGGACGAAGAAGAAATGTTTAAGCAAATGAAAGTAGTGAGCTTGGACGAGAGAAAAAGAGTGAAATGTGAGAGTTGTGTGAGGGACGAGTGTCCGTGGTCTGATGAGAGTTCGTGGTCTGAGTGGGTAGAGCGAGTGAGACAGATGTATGAGAGAGTGGCCGTGTTTTTATGTTTTGTGTGCGAGATGTACGTGTGTGCGGAATGTTTGCCTAAACATAGAGGTCATGATGGAATGAAAGTGGGGAGAAAGGAGAGTGAGGGAATGGGAGACCAGGGAGAAAGAGAGAGAAATGAGGGACTAGGGAAAAAATGTAAGAGAATGGGAGTGGAAGCCGAGAGTGAGAGAGAGGGGGAAAGAGAGAAGAAAGAGAGTGAGAGAATAAGGGAGAGATTACATGCAAAGAAATTATGGGATGATGTAATGAACGAAAGTGAGACAGAGTGTGAAGAAAAGTTTAAAACCAACAAAGTGAGTATTATTGACCGAGTAGACGTAAACCACGAATTGGATCAGACGTATTGTTATATAACTGGATTGTGTGGACTGGAGAACAAAAGGTTGGTAGTCTGTGATTGTGATAATTCTTGTATTAAAATATTTAAACTGGGAAGTCACGTGATACAACGTTATATACGGTTTGTATGGTCTGGACTGTCTAGACCTTGGGATGTTACAGAAATAGATTTAAAACAAAATTCTACTGAACCGAACTTAGTGTCCGGCAGTAGTTCTGATATTTCTGGAACAGACCGGGCTGATCCGGATAAACAATGTTTGATAGCAGTAACATTACCATGGAAATATCAAATAATGTTTATAGATTTAAGCAAAAAACCTGCAAAAACACAAAAAATAATCCACACAGAGAAAGATTGTTATTCTATACAGTTTTATGATGACAAGATTTTTACCGTCTGTAGAGAAGATCGTGACCCTCGCTATTCTGTTTATATTTACTCTACAGACGGAGACAAGCTAAACAAGTTTTACACTGGTTTCTATGGTTACTTTATCTTTGATCCTTATCTCGCCGTTGTTTCTGGACGAGTCTATATAACGGATTGGTACAATAACAAAGTAGAATGTAGAAATGTTGAGGGTCAAGTTATCTCAGAAATTAAAATTGAAGGGTCGAGGCCTGTAGGAATCAGTGTAGACCCAGATAACAACGTTTATGTATGTGCACAGTGGCGCGACAAAGTTTATAAACTGGATGCTGATCTGACTCGATACATGTCGGTGTTAGATCAGACTACAGATTATATAGAGGATCCCCACGTTCTGTGTTATTACAGAGACAAATTATTTATCAGCCATAACCGGCCGCCATTACGTTACTTTGTTACTGTGGTCCGACTGCTGTAACGGCACCTCGACCTGGTCATTGTATATCATTGTGGACTTTAGTCATCGGACATTTAAATCTCCACCACAATGTATTCTTTTGCTACCATGGTTACCGCGTTACCTCCTTTTCAACCCATATATGACTTTGAATGTTTTTTTTTTTCCGCGGAGATTGTAGACAAAGATCAGCCTGCACATACGTGCAGTCTGATCTTTGTCTACAATCCCCCCTTTTGTATCAATAAGTTTATTAAACAATTGCCATTTTCTGCCGATAAATTTCACGAAATATATTTTTGTGATAATTTATTTTAATATATAATTTATTTCTTGTGATAGATCTAATTTATTTTAACGGACATTCGGCAGGACGTGGAATAAATAATTTTATTCTCAACATTTCATTGTACTTTGTTTAGTAAGCTAGCTGTCATTGGAAATCTTGTCATCATTTATTTATTTGACTTTTTTGTTTATATATTTATTTTTGATCAAGTACACTAATTTATTTATTTTCGCCAATTTTAATCGAACTCGCCCCACCCACTTTTTCCGAATCATTTGCTATTCATGAATTTAACTTTACCGCCCCCACCCCCCACACTTTTGAAAAAAAAAATAACAATTCTAGATAATCTATAAACATTATTTGACTTCTAAACGTGATTCTATCAAACATTGTTTATCCGGTAAAACAATTTGGCAGCAGTAATTTATCTATATGCATCATTATCGCCGTTCTAAATGTTTTCTTTCTACAAAAACTGCTGTCAAATCACAGACTACCCTTCTTCTTGCCTAGTCCCCATAATTCACATGTGGTTCGTGTTATTTTATCGACGATTACGGGTTTGCATTTGTTCATTTTCGGGTCCAATTCGTGTTTTACGAGAGAGAGAGAGAGAGAGATTTCATTGGAATTTTATGCATGTTAGCATTTTTTTCATATTTATTACATGTTTATTACTATTGTTGAATTTATAAAAAGAAAAACTCCGTCAATTCTTTGTTTACGTTTTGTTGTAGTGTAATTTTATGCATAATGTATTTTTTTATTAAAAGATTAAAAAGTATGTCTTGCACTTTTGTCACCTATTTTCGTTCTTACAGGAAGTTCAATAAAAAACGTTTGATGTTTTATTTTGTCATAATAATCTCAATACCCTCCTTCTAAGAAAAAAATACGTTTTAATGTGCACAATTTGTCCTACATTGTTTTCTGTTCTTTTTGATTTAATGTACTTCTTAATTTCGAATAATCATATGCAATAAACTTTGAATTTTTGTATTTCTGTAAACTCGTTGTTTTGTTATTGTTTCTACACAGCTGTATCATTGATAGCTTCCAGAAATATATTACCCTAAATACAGGTAACTGACTATAAAAATACTTCTGATGATTTCTGAGTTAGAATCTCAATCTCGACAGTCTACCTACGGATAGTTCGGTATTTAAGCCATTTTCAACAATTTCTCAGTTATGTCGTGGCAGCCAGTACACCTATCCAAGCTTTGCCGAAGTTTCTTACATCAGTACTACACTATTTTCTTTCTCTAACTAGTGGCTGCTTAGTGCTTTCCTCATATAAACATCATAAGAGACAACTGAATTTTGTCCCATGGGCTATCATTATTTCTGAAACAATTTGGTCGAGCCCAGACCCAAACTGGCGACCTTTGGATTACAAATCCTATACTCTGACTGAGGTACTACGTCCGTAATACAGGGGTTGTAAGTTCAAATTTCTGTACTAAACATATATCTCCTTTTACACATGGGTTGTGGATTACAACCTCTAGAATCCAGAGCTCCAGATAAATGGAGTGATTTTGATTTCAAAATTGAAAAAAATTGATAATGCTCCACTAAACCCTATGTTATGGGTACTCATTAGAATCGTCTCATCGTTTCAATGAGAAAAAATGGATTTGGAATACCATCACTCCTTCTTATCTGAAGCTCTGAGAATCGATACATGTGCATTGTAAAAACCAAAAATTTGCTAAAATCAAAGATATTTTTTGGGAGAAAAATGTTTCCTTATCGGAAAATGTAGATTGAAGATCAGACTGCACGATTGGATGTATGAATGAAGTAACCGTGTTGTAATCATCAGTCTAAATATAAACTCTGTTGCAAGTAACCTTTATCCTGCTCGACGACAAATAACGTTGCAGAGGGAGTAGATCGAGATCATACATGAAGTCTAATCTGTTCTTATACACATATAAAGACTAGATACGAGCATACACAGGACACTCCTGGAAAAACTAGAGCTATCACCGAATGTGACTTAATACCCCCGCAAGCGCTTCGACAGAAACGGGGAATTACCAGTATTTTGTACACAGACGGACACACGAACACATGGACCGACACACAGACAGGCAGACTGATTCCAGTATACCCCCTAAAACATTCGTTTTTTGGGGGTATAAAAAAAATCCGAACCATTTTGGAAAAGGCAGAAATGTTGAAAAGAAGGTTTTTCTCTTCCCCACAGTAATTTTCAGGCTTTTCAAAGACCAGTACATTCTTAGAGCAAATAGTGCTAACCAAGGTCAGCCTCTACGGACTGTACAGACACTGGTCAGTACTTTTTGATAATGCATTAAGCTCCCTTTTCTTAGAGCAAATAGTACTGACCAAGGTCAGCCTCTACGGACTGTACTGACAGATATGGGTCAGCACTGTTTGATAATGCATTAAGCTCCCTTTTCTTAGAGCAAATAGTACTGACCCAGGTCAGCCTCTATGGACTGTACAGACTGACACTAGTCAGTACTTTTTGATAATGCATTAAGCCCCCGTTTCTTAGAGCAAATAGTACTGACCAAGGTCAAACTCTACGGACTGTACAGACAGACACTGGGTCAATACTTTTTGCAAACGCAGTAAGCTCCCTTTTCTTAGAGCACAGCTCACATATACTACACAGCTAATCCGATACCAAATAATCCTGTCTTTAGACATCTCAGAGGAAGAAAACTTAGAAATATTTGTGTGAAAGGGAGAAATTATCTAGTGAATTTTTGTTTATCCATAATTTCACCATTTCAACTGCATGTTATGTCTGCAAAGGCTTTCAAATTTGGACAAATCTCAAATGTTGTTATCTGGGTGTACGTAGACTATTTAATCAAAAGACGACATTTTAGAATTGTTCAATTTCAAAGCATTTGTAGATGTGACAAAAACAATGGGATTTCTCTTCAAAAAAAAAATGAGGGTGTAGGTGACAATGCTGTTAATCACCACTTTCTCCTCACTTTCTCCTTTTCCTACAATGTTTTCAAAGCTTTCTTCTTTGGTGTTGTTAACACATGGGGTTTGGTACAGGTTTAACTCTTTACCACACAAGAAAATTTTAGACTGGAAGCATTTCCAGACGAAAAAATAAAAGTGACTGAAAATTTGAAATTTGTTTTGTGAAGGGTAGAAAACATTGTGGGAAAAGGAGAAAATGCTGGTTACCAGCATTTTCTCCTTTTCCCACAATGTTTTCCAAAGGCTTCTTTCTCAGGGGCGTCAAAAGTATGGATGGTTTGGTACAGGATTAAACAATACAAAATTATTAAGCTACAGTAATACAACACAATGATGTTCCTTTCAAAATCTTTCCTTCAAAATATGTGCTTTGCCTAACAATGACAAAAAATTCATACTAACAAACGGTTTCATTATTTCACTTTCCAAGACCCTTAATCACACAAAAAAGTTTTAGACTTGTCTAAATTAAAAGCATTTGCAGATGGGAATTTCCTTAAAATGAGCAAAATGCTTTCAATTTGGACAAGACTGCTTTTTTTTTTCTATGGTAAAGAGCTGATAATTTGGAAGATACTGAAAACTGATCACATTATATTTATAGAATTTATATTCAGAGTCAAGAGGAAAAAGGAAACATCATACTTAAAGCTATTATGTCAGTGTAAACAGAGACAGACACAAAAAATCAAAGTATTGTAAATAATATGAAAAAAATAATACATAACTTGTTAAAAGGATATACATTTGTTCCCTTTGGGTTTGTGTTTAACTTTTTACCACACAAGAAAATTTTAGACCTGTCCAAATTGAAAGCAATTGCACACAACCAAATTAATGTGACTTAAAAATTAAAAATTGGTTTTGGAAGGGTAGAAAACGTTGTGGGAAAAGGAGAAAATGCTGGTAACCAGCATTTTCTCCTTTTCCCACAATGTTTTCTGAAGGCTTCTTTCTCAGGATCGTCAAAAGTAGGGATTGTGTGGTAAAGGGTTAAACACTTAAGTGAGCCATTTCAACAACCCTAAAGAAAATAGCCTTTGAAAACATCAAGCAAAAAGGTGAAGATGCTCGAAAGCAGCATTAAATGCTAGAAACCAGCATTTTCTCCTTTACCTTTTTACCATTTAATTCTTCATCAAACAATCCAGAGTTTTAACGACCTTGAGGAAACTGCCTTTCAAAAAGATTGTGGGAAAAGGAGAAAATACTGGTAACCAGCATTTTCTTCTTTTCCCATAATGTTTTCTAAGCTTACCAAAACAAATTTCATTTTTTGAACCATGTTAACTTTGTTGTCTGCAAATGCTTTGAGTTTGGACCAGTCTAAAATTTTGTTGTTTGGTAAGGAGTTAAAGACAGAAATCATCTCATAAATTTAACTGAATTTGTTGTCTGCGAATGCAATTCAATTCAGTTAATTTTGCCATTCATTAACCCTTTCCCAAACAATCCCTGGTTTTTACGGGTCAGGAATAGAAGCCTTATGAAAACAATGTGGGAAAAGTAGAAAATGCCGGTAACCAGCATTTTCTCCTTTTCCCACAATGTTTTCTACCCTATCATGTTGAAAAATCATCTTTTTAGCATCTGTTAATTTGTCATCTGCAAAATTCTTTCAATTTGGTCGGGTCCAAAATTTGCCATTTGGGAAAGGGTTAAAGGTTTAAGCTGCAATTCATTGTATATTGACACTATTACAATTATACTCTATTCTCAATTAATAACAGAAATCATAAGTCAAGAAATCTATATTGCATTCCAAGTCTTAACTGAATTCCTTAATATTATGAAAAACTTTTATCTCAACCAAAATGAAAGCGATTGCAGACAACAAGTTAAATGTATATCAAGCCAGACCTGTCAATAAATAACTTAATACCTCTGCCAGCGCTTTGACAGAAACAGACAATTTAATTGAAAAAAGTATAATTTTAATGGGCAATTGCCCTTGAATAATGACTGAAAACTGTGTCTTGCACAACATCAGTATACGATCAATGTATCAACAAAGTTTCAATATAATAGCGGCAAATCTTTAGGAGGAGTTTGCAACACAAAGTTATCAGAACATTGTACACAGATGAACACATAGACAAACACACGGCGCACGCGCCGACGGACAGACAGGCTGAATTTGGTATTAAAGAGTTAAGAAATGAGCAAGTTGGCTATGGAATGTTATAGAAGCTAAAATTAGCAGGTACCAAGACTTTGACCATTATGTGAAATGTCACGGAAAGAGCAACAGATTTATTGATTCAGTTCTGTTTAGTGCAACCTTTAACTTTTACAGCTGCTCTACGGTTAGGGGTTTGGTAAAGAGTTAACCCTTTACTCCATATATACTCATTTCTACGCATTGCTAGTAGGAGCCTTTGGAAAACATTGTTGCAAAAGGTGAAATTGCTCGTGACGAGCAATTTCACCTTTTGCCACAATGTTTTCAATGCTTTCAAAAGGCGTCTTATACACATAAGAAACGGATTCATTCTTGCTGTTATTTAGGGTCAATTAGAGATACCATAGAAAGGCCTTATGGGGTAAAGGGTTAAGAAATGAGCAAGTTGGCTATGGAATGTTATAGGAGCTAAAATTGGCAGATACCACGACCTTGACCATTATGTGAAATGTCACAGAAACAGTAACAGATTTATTGATTCAGTTCTGTTTAGTGCAACCTTTAACTTTTACAGCTGCTCTACGGTTAGGGGTTTGGTAAAGAGTTAACCCTTTACTCCATAGATACCCATTTCTACGCATTGCCAGTAGGAGCCTTTGGAAAGCATTGTTGCAAAAGATGAAATTGCTTGTGACGAACAATTTCACCTTTTGCCACAATGTTTTCAATGCTTTCAAAAGGCTTCTTATACACATAAGAAACGGATTCATTCTTGCTGTTATTTAGGGTCAATTAGAGATACCATAGAAAGGCCTTATGGGGTAAAGGGTTAAGAAATGAGCAAGTTGGCTATGGAATGTTATAGGAGCTAAAATTGGCAGATACCACGACCTTGACCATTATGTGAAATGTCACAGAAACAGTAACAGATTTATTGATTCAGTTCTGTTTAGTGCAACCTTTAACTTTTACAGTTGTACTATGGTTAAGGGTTTGTATAAGTTAACCATTTCCCTCTCCTGAAAATTTAAGATGATTTCATCAAAACTACTTTATTATACCAATCAATTTCATAAAAAAAAATTGTTACCAAGATCACAGTGCTTATGTGTCGCTACACAATGCAAGTTAATCTGAAATCGGCAATTTCTTTCTGAAAAAAACATTTTATTTGCAGAGATCGCACTAATTCAATGTGGTCAATATTAACTCATTTTATGTTGTCAATATTACCAAGATCCCGCTATGTTGTCAGTATTACAGGGACCCAACTTATTTTATATTGTCAGTATTATCAAGAACTTACCATGTTGCCAGTATTAAAGAGACCCCACTCATTTTATGTTGTCAGTAACACACTGATCCCACTCATACTATGATTGTAGAGATCCCACTCGACCTATAATTGCAGAGATCCCACTCATTCTGTGATTGCAGAGATTCCACTTGTTCTATGGTGTCAGTATTACTGAGATCCCAATTATTCTATGTCTGCAGTATAATACAGACCCCCTCTCTGTATTGGTTATCAGTAGTATATGGATCCCACACATTTTAGGCTGTCAGTAGTAAATAGAACCCACACATTTTAGGCTGTCAGTAGTACAAAGATCTCACTCATTCTATGTTGTCAAAATTACAGTGGCCCCACTTTTTCTGTGTGTTGGTTGTCAATTTGATATTTACTTAACACTTATTTTTAATTGTCAGTTGTACAAAGATCTTACTCATTCTGTGTTGTCAGTTTTACATAGATTCCACTCATTTAAGGTTGTCAGTATCAGTAGTACAAAAATTTCACTCATTCTATGTTGTCAGTATAACAGGCGCCCCACTTTTTCTGTGTGTTGGTTGTCAATTTTATATAGATTCCACTCATTTTCAATTGTCAGTAGTACAAAGATCTTACTCATTCTGTGTTGTCAGTATTAAATACATGTAGATTCCACTCATTTAAGGTTGTTAGTATCAATAATACAAACAATTTCACTCATTCTATGTTGTCAGTATTATCGCTTGGCTCCTCTCCGTTTATTCATATTGGTCAACATCAAACTGATATAAGAGGTCAAAAGGTCATCCATTTTGTAACCCTGAAAAGAAAATGGACACATTATTTCTGTATGGTGTGAGCCTTTACCTCATGACAAAATTTTAGACTAGTCCAAATTCAAAGCATTTCAAGAGGACAAAATAAATGAAAAATTGTGGGAAAAAGAGAAAATACTGGTTAGTGGACAACATCTTTCGTCTGTAATAAGAAATTCAGAGATCCGTCCCTAGTTTCAAGGGGATCTTGACACAATTTGAGCTATACTTAATTTGTAGTCTACATATAAAATAAGATTTGTTTCAGAAAGGGATGAAAACATTGTTGGAAAAGGAGAAAATACTGGTTAATGGACATCTTTGGTCTGTAATAAGAAATTCTGAGATCTGTCCCTGGTTTCAAGGGGATCTTGACACAATTTGAGCCATACTAAATTTGTAGTCTGCAAATGGTTTCCATTTAAACAAGTCTGAAATGTTGTTTGGTTAATTCTTCACAAAATGACAATCTTTAGACTTGTCCAAATTGAAAACATTTGCTAATGTCAAGATAATTGAGACTCAGAAATTGAAGTCTGCTTTGGAAAGTATAGAAATTATTGTGGGAAATCGAGAAAATGCTACTTACTAGCATTTTCTCCTTTTCCCACAATGTTTTACCAAGCTTTTTTTTTATAATCTTTTTTATTAGTCGCGATTGTGGGTAAGGAATTTAACCAAATTTTCTGTCTAGTAGTGTAGAAAAGATTCTTGGGGGAAAGGAGCAAAATTTATGCTGGTCGTTAATAGTTAGAATTGTGTGTTACAAAGTTTAACCTATTTGTCTGTCTTTGATGGAACAGAAAACATTATGGTAAAAGGAGAAAATGATGGTTGTAATTTTCTTGAGGGTCATTTAAACTCCAGACTATGTGTTAATGGATTAAATGAAAGACCACTTACCAAGGAAGTCTCACAGAGCAGTTTACTACCTCTCAACAAATTGCCAATTGTCATATGGAAATATGTGTTTCCGCTGCTCCAGTTTGATATCTTTGTAAATGGATGGTTGGCCAAAATATCCTGCAATTAAATCATAAACCATAGGATGTAGAAAGGATCCAAACATACAAATGTAAATGAATGGTTGGCAAAAAAATCCTGCGATCAAATCCATAAGTCACTGCTGATAGAAAGAATCTAAACATACAAATGTAGTCAAATCTTGCCTAATGCTAGGCTTGTACCTTAAGATAGCTTATAGAAAGAATCTAAACATGCAAATGTAGTCAAATCTTGTCTAATACTAGGCTTGTACTTTTAAGTTTCAAGACTGTCTTTATATTATTATTTTGATTTCCTTTTTCCCACAATTTTTTCCAAAGCCTCCTTTACCTGAGACGTTAAAACTGAAGGTTGTGTGGTACAAATTTAACCCTCATCTTACTAAGTAACTAAAACGAAAATTTTCTATTCGATGGTAAAAGCCCAAATACTGTTATTTCAAAGTTATGTTTTGGGGAATAATATCTCCTTATCGGACAGAGTAGATACAAGATCAGACTGCACATTCTGCGCAGTCTGATCTTGATCTACACCGCCCGCAAAAGGTCAATTAGTCACGCTAAGCAGCCTAGAGGTTAACAGAGATGAGTACTGTATTACCTTTGTTTGTGGATGTATCAGGTTCACACCATTCTTGTTAATGGCTATCAGCAGGATTTCGGGGTAGTTGGCCTCTGTAGCTTGCTGTTAAAATAGTAATACCGAAATTCATTACCAGTATATCCATACAGTTTCCAGCTCAAATATGTGCACCACACACAGATAAAATCGACACAACAGGGAAAAGTCTGTACCTGCACATTGTCAAATACAACTCTAAATATGATATAATGACAAAACCTGCATGCAGAATGCATTCAAGTGGGTTTGCACTTTCATTAAACAAACCATTATTGGGTTCAAATTTTTTACCGGTTTCAAAAAACACTTTTGTTTTTGTTTTCAAAATTTGTAGGTATATAGTAAAAGGAATATTATGTGCAAGTAACGTTGCTAATACACGTACTTGTTTCTTTCTGTGAAGGTAATGAAAAATTTGAAATCTCACCTGACCTCATAGTTTAATTATTGAGTCTCATAACCCACAACCAAGGTCTATTAAAAGGTACAGAACAACAAAAGGAAAATTATTTCTCTGCCATTTATAATCAAAGTACTGAAAGTACTCATGGAAGTCGATTTTAGAATTAGATTGAGTAAATGAAGAAATCGTTCCCCCTGGTCTGAAGGTGCGTTCAATTTGGATGTGACCAAAAGTTTCTCATCATGTGCTGAGTGAAATAGTAAAAAATCTCAAAACTATTTAAGGTGAAACAGTTAAACAAAAAAAAGAACAGAAACAAAGCTTCTTTTTTTTTCACTTTAATTTGAAAGAAGTATCATCTTCTCGTAACATGAATCGAGTAGCACAACAAAATGAATATTATGTAAAGGTAGTTGAAACAAGTAAACAGTATATTTGTAAATAAACACCTCCATCTCAAGCAGGACATGTCAATACCCTTTCGCACACAATGACGACTTTTGACTACTCTTGGAGAGAAGCAGCTTGAAAATATTGTGGCAAAAGTAGAAAACAATTGAATACTAAGTGTTACATTCTTATCCCAGTGCTTTGTCTCAATTAAGACCTGTCAAAAAAGCTCGCAAAAAGACTAGGAAGTTTAACTTTGCACTGCATAAAAAAGAAAATGTGGCTTTTATTGCATAATATTTCAAGGGACCAAAACAAAAATCTCATACTTTTCTTATATTTTCGAAACATCAAAATAAGTAATAATAGCTTGTAAAGATCTTTCTGATATTTTTTTTAATTGGTAGTATGATGAACATTGAAAGTATATTTTAATACTTCAGCTAGAGTATATTCTCATACTGTTAAATTTGTTTAATGCAGAGAATACTTCTAAGACAAATTTAGGGACCATACCACTTGTATAAAGAGAAATAAATGGCCCTTGAATCAAAACTTTACCCATAGCCAACTAGCCCGATTTTTAAAGTTGTTCGGTATATTTTTGAAAACACTGTGTCCAAAGGTAAAAATGCTTGTGACAAGCATTTTCATCTCTGCTGATGCTTTGAGTTGCAAATAAATGAAAGTAAAAAAAGCTCAAAATCTTATACTTAAAGATGATTTTTAAAAAGAAAACACGGTACATGTATTTAGCCAACAACTTGCACACTATGTCAAAGGAATCTACAGATAAACACTGGTATATTGCAACACAATGCTTTCTTCATATAATCCAAATAGTGTCTCTTTCCAATAATGTTTATATTTATCCTTTCAGTACCTTTTCCACTTTTTTGGCCGTTTTTTGAAATTGTCTGCTGAAATCTGGGACAATTTAATTTTTGTCTGCTAGTAACTATTTATTAAACAACAAAATTTTAGACTGGTCTAAATTGAAAGCACTTGCAGACAACAAAATAAAGCCAACTCAAAAATTAAAGTTTTCTTTCAGGCAAGGCGGAAAACACTGTGGAAAAAGGAGAAATTACTGGTAACCAGCATTTTCTCCCTTTCCAAAAAGGTTTTCAAAAGCCTTCTATCTCAGGGTCGTGAAAACCAGGGATGATTTGGTAAAGGGTTAATTGGTTAAAGAACAGGCAAATATAGTAAGATACAGCATGTAAACATAAAGGTAGTGGCAAAAATATAATGAACATGTACCAAAAAGTAATCAAGTGAAAATAATACACAAAAACCTGACTAGCCAGATGATGTGTATGTAAAATATCAATCTATCACTCTATCTACATAAAAAAAATTTAGTCTTGAAAAGATTTGCAAACAAGAAATGAACTTTTGCTCAAAGTGTGCAGTAGCCTTTTGAAGAAAGAAAACATGGTGACCAATGGAGTAAATATGCATTACAAGCACTTTCTCGTATACCGAAAATGTTTCCGAAAGCATTCTACCTCAAGTCTATAAACTAGAGGCGCTTGAGCACCCGTATCGCTCCACTGGCCTGATTTTTCTGTAACGGTAAAGAGAAGTTTTTAACAATTACCATTCATTCCTGCATTTTAGGTCACTTTAAAAGAAAAAAAGCTATGAAAACGTGAGAAAAGAAGAAAATAAAAGTAACCTGCATTTTCTTAGTTTTACACAATAATTTCTACCCTTTTTGATACAAGTTTTACTAATTTGAAGATTAATTATGTTGTCTGCAACATCTTTCAATTATGGCCAGTTATAAAAATTTTGTCTTCTGGTTATAGTTAACTCATTACCAAATGACAACATTTTAGGGTTGTCAAAATGGAAAGCATTTTGTAGATAAAAAAATAAAAATGACTGAAAATTTAAAGGTTGTTTTGTGAAGGGTAGATAACATTGTGGGAAAAGGTTACCAACATTTTCTCCTTTTCCCACAATGTTTTCTAAAGTTTTCTTTGTCAGGGATCAGTTTGATTGGATAACAAAATGCCTTATCACAACAGTGAAGCCCTGTCCCTCTTTGTACTAGGTCACCAGTAGGTCAACAAACCTTTACCAGAACTAATCAAAGTGTAGAGGTTCTCTTGTTTTATATGAAAAGGATTATAGATTATGTAAAGCAACCATCTTTAACTCTTTACCACACGACAAAATTTGGGATCTGACCAAACTGAAATCATTTGCAGACAACAAATTAAACATTGATGAAATGATGATTTCTCTCCTTGATAGAGTAGAAAACACCGAGGGAAAAAGAGAAAATGCTGATTACCAGCATTTTCTCCTTCTCCAAGAGTGTTTTCTAAAGACTTCTTCTTTAGGGTCGTTAAAAGTCAGAACTGTATGGTAAAGACTTACCAGCATAGGAACTAACCTCCAATACAACAATGAAATCAAAATGAATAGTATGAGAGAAGAAATTTTTCAAAGATTTTACTTTATACCATAAAAGGAAAATGAGTCTCCCATAAAAGCCATGTTTTTTGACGGATCTTTTTTTTTTAAGGAATTCTGTAGACCTCTATCCAAGGAATATTCCTGCAAAACAATAATGCCATCCAATTAGCGGTTTGGGAGGAGAAGATTTTTAAAGGTTTTTTACTTTGGTTGCCATGGCAACCAGAATTATTCATGGAACACAATTATTTGAAGGAATTTGAAACAGGACCACCTAAGGAACATTCCTGTTAAATTTGGTAGAAATCCAGTCCATAGTTTCTGCGGAGAAGTTTTTTTAACTCTTTGCCAAACAATCCCTGGTTTTTACGGGAAAGGAATAGAAGCCTTTTGGAAACATTGTGGGAAAAGGAGAAAATGCTGGTAACCAGCATATTCTCCTTTTCCCACAATATTTTCTACCCTATCATATAGAAAAATCATCTTTTAAGCAACTGTTAATTTGTCATCGGCAAAATGCTTTGAATTTGGTCTGGTCCAAACTTTGCCGTCTGGGAAAGGGTTAAAGAAAAAGTTTAACGGACGCACGCACGTAAACATCTTCTTTTGTAGAGATTAGTCGGAGTCTGCACTGCTGTAGTTTAGTGCTTTACGTAGTCGCTCTTAATGATGGTGTACTTGTTTTCTGCAATGTATGCCTGCAACTCCCCTTCTACTTGGGAGGATGGCTCCTGGCAAGTCTGAAAAAAAAAAAAAAAAAAACATTGAAATTAAAAAAAAAAAATTTACTTTGGAAAATCAAACAAACAAGTTAGTATGAAATTCCCTCACAAAAAAAATATTCTGGGCTATTTTTCACACTAATTTGTGTTAGTAGCAGTTAACATTACCAAACAACAATATTTTAGGTTTGCCCAAATCAAAAGCATTTGCAGACCAAAAAATAAAAGTAACTGAAAATTTGAAATTTGTTTTGTGGAGGGTAGAAAACATTGTGAGAATGCTGGCTACCAGCATTTTCTCCTTTTCCCATACTGTTTTCTAAAAGCTTCTTTCTTAGGGTCGTCAAAAGTAGGGATTCTGTGGTAATGGGTTAACTATGTTTCCTAAAAATCAGCTGCAATATGCATTAGCAATGTAAGGATTTTCTGCAGTATCTCTGCACTTTTCTTGATCTATGCCCATAGAAATTAGAATTTCTGGTGATAATGGAAATATATAATTTGAGTCACAGTTACTTTGAGAATTTTAGAGAATCACAGTGGTTCTATTATTTTCAATAGCAAATGACTGAGGAAACAAGTGAGTCAAGATAGCCCTATTTCAGTCTCCTGAAAAAGAATGTTGAATTATCATCAATGCTGATACACCAATAAGAATGTCCCAACATGTTAGTAAACAAACGGCATAAGATCAATCTTTTTCCAGATCTTACGTTGGGCCATGCAAGGTCTGGGAGAGATTAACTCATTACTCAAATGACAATATTTTAGGCTTGTCCAAATTGAAAGCATTTGCAGACCAAAAATAAATGTGAATGAAAATTTGAACTTTGTTTTGTGAGGGGTAGAAAATATTGTGGGAAAAGGAGAAAATGCGACTTACCAGCATTTTCTCCTTTTCCCACAATGTTTTCAAAAGGCTTGTTTCCAAAGGTCGTCAAAAGTAGGGATTGCGTGGTAATGGGTTAACTTGAGGACAATACTGTCAAAAGTTTAATTATCCTTTTACATCTTAGTGGTTCTGTTAAAGATACTGAAAGCCAGTTTGTGACATTGCTTTTCTGGGCTTTGTCAAATAGAACTTCAGGAGCAACATGTAAATGTGTTTGTGCTAATGGTGAACAGACACACAATAGTCAAAATACCAACCCATCACAACTGTTCACCATGAGCACTAGGGATAACCTGGGAAGACTAGAGTGGATTTAATACCTTAATTTCAGTCTTTGTTTTGGTTGACACTGACATCTCGTCTCTGTATGTATTGACAACAACAATTGTTAGCTATATGTATTGACCCATTAGGTTCTTTGAACTCATCTCCCTCCACTCCCTCCAGAGTAACACCTTTAAGTCATCTGTGCCATCTTGAGATCTTAACTGTCTTGACCTGGACGTCTGTCCCTCTGACCTGCACAATCTTCACAATCTCTTCCTAAAACAGATACAAAGAAATATAACCAAATGATAGCCATACAAAAATCTGAACAGTATTTAACTTAACATTCTTCTTTTATCAAAGATGCGTATTGTAGATTGATGCAACATCAAGTTATTGTCCAAAGAATTGAAGAGGGCCTTGATTGTCTAAAATTACCCACCTTACTGTTGAGCAATTTTTTCTTTAACAAAAACATTTTTCAAAAATCTTTTCAAGGGTCAATTTTACCTCTTATGCTGCTGATTTCCCAGAATAGACTATTCCAGATTTGCTTCCGAATTTCAGTCACTGTAAAATTTGCTAACAGTGCAGACCAACATCAGACTGAATGGCTATGCAGGTTGATCATTGGTCTACACTATTAGCAAATATGACCAATGTTGCAATAGGCAAGATAGGGGTTATGGCTTCCTGTTAAGCTCAGCCCGCATTTCTCTAGCTTAACTGCTTTATCCCACTTGAAAGCATCATGCTAACACATACAAACCAGGTCTAACCCCTTTACCAATTGACAACATTCTAGCCTTGTCCAAATTGAAAGCAGTTGCAGACAACAATTTCAATCTCATTATCTGAATCAAATGCTGCAATTGTTCTTATGACATAGTAGAAAATATTGTGGGAAAAGGAGGCTTCTTTCCTTGGGGTGTCAAAACTCATCACTGAGTGGTAAAAGGTTAAAGAATGCTTCACATCTTTTGTAGATGATAAAATATTGGTTTTAATGTTCAATCAAGGATCATAATCATTTCAGACAAATCTCCCTGACTGTGGCAATTGTTAAAAGCTAAAGTAGTCCGAACAGACAAATCTAAAATGGTTTGCATTCTGCATCAACTCAACAGTGCCACTGGTTACCTTTAACTCTTAAGACTACCAAACAATCCCGACTTTCAACGATCCTGAGACAGAAGCCTTTTGAAAATATTGTAGGAAAAGTAGAAAGTGTGGGTAACCATCATTATCTCCTTTTCTCACAATGTTTTCTATTCTTCCCTTAACAAATTTCAATTTTTGAGCCAAATTTATTATGTCATCAGCATGGCTTTCAATTTGGACCACTCTTAAATTTTGTTGTTTGGGAAAGAGTTAACTCATTTCCAAATGACAAAATTTTAGACTTGTTCAAATCTAAAGCATTTGCAGACGACAAAATAAAGGTGACTGAAAAATTGAAACTTGTTCTTGGAAGGGTAGAAAACACTGTGGGAAAAGGAGAAAACGCTGGTTACCAGCATTTTCTCCTTTTCCTACAGTGTTTTCAAAAGGCTTCTTTCTCAGAGGCGTCAAAAGTAGGGACTGTGTGGTAATGGCTTAAGCACACATACTGTACAGCCTTTTTACCTACAGTGTATGCAAACACAATTTTCAAAAAACCTTTTATATCAGATTTGACTCTTTACCACACAACACAATTCAGACCGATCAAAATTGAAAGAAATTCCAAGAGACATAGTAAATGTGGCACAAGTAATAAGATTTGTCAGTAAAGGAAAAGAACACATTATGAGAAAAGAAGAAAACATTGGTTACCAGCATTTTCTCCTTTTCCCACAATGTTTTCAAAAGCTTTCTTTTGTTCGGTTTTGCATGCACATTCATTTAGTTTTTTTTTTTTTTTTTTTTTCAATATTAATGTTTAACCCTTTTCTCTACAGAAGCAGGTATCAATTTTGCAAGATACTTACCAGCTAAATTGAATGAATCTACTAAATATTATGTCAATTAACTTCAAAAACTTCAATACCATGACACTTTTTGTATACATTTTTTTATGGTATTCCCTTAAAAGGCTACGTAGCCTCTTAAGGTATTTTTAGATTTTGCACCAAAAATCAAAAGAAGCATAGTGGGAATGTATAGTGACTGGCACGTGACTAATGACTCTTAAATTCCATAACATAACAAACATGTTATTTTCCATAAACTTCTTCTTCAGTCGCTATGTTTGAAGCATCATTTGTGTATTTCCGGTAAGTGAGTGAGCAAGTTGCTCATCTAAAAATAGACCATGGTTCCCGTCGGTGTTGACCTGGGCCATAGTAAATCTCTAATTTCTCTTGTTGTCGGATGGTTTTCGACTACTGGGGTTTTATGAATGAAATTTAAAAGGTACTGGGAGTATCAGGATGAATTTTAATATTTTTGTATAAATTTCGTCCAAAAATCTGAAGGGCCACCTTTAAGTGAAAGTACAAAATCTGCAATACTTTTGTCTGAGCCAATTTAAAAATTTAAATGCATATATATGTTAGATCCAGGTTGACAGCATTAAAGTCAAAATTAACTATATGAAAGGGGAAGAATAGATCACCATTTTATATTTTTCCAACATTTCAATATACTTTCACCTTAGGGCTGCAAAATCCTAGTGCTGAAAGGTAAGTTTAAAAGATTATAAAGGTGTAAGATTCATTACACAAATGCAAACCATGTAAACTCACGTTAGGAGAATGGGCCGAAATTGTAATGGGACGAAATTGTTATCGGTCGAAATTTCCAGTCACTGTAAGGACTGTTGACATTTGGGATTCGTTAAATATTCTTCTTCGACGAAGAGCAATACATTCAACTAGTTATGGCAGCAAATGGAATACAAATCATTCATATTTATATACTAATGTAGCCTTCTGAAACGCAGGCGTAAAGCTTTCACGAGCTTACAATCAAATAAAATGGCGACTGTAATCTTTATAAACAACCACTGACCTACTTCGTTTCTAAACAATACTTAAGGAAGGACGTAATGTCCTTCACGTTTAAAACAAAAACACATTTCAAAAAAGAAAAAAATACATTGAACTTTACCTTTGCAGCCTTGGGTTTGTTCAGATCAAATTGTGACTTGCTTCCTTGCGTTTCACTCGCCGCCGTTTCAAAGCTGTGGTGTGGATGAAAGTCACGTTGCGCGTATGAATAAATTAGGTTACTTCAGACATTCAAGCAAATATTTGTTGAAAATGTAAATGCCTTGAAAAATAAACGTGTAACAAACCAATTATTTTTAGGTAAGAATATTAATGATGCGTTTTCAACGAAAGCTATTTTTTATGTGAACATGGGTCCGAGTGACATATCATTCATAAAATAGTGCCCGATTGGTAATCGTAACATCTCGGCCGATTTGATGGCTCTGGTGTCACACCTGTGGTTTTTGGCCATATTGAAAATAGAGTGAAATTGGTCATCTTTGAAGCCTCACAGATCGCTTAATGGCAAAAATTTTGCTTTCCCGTCTCTTGCTGTCTAAAGTACGTCCATAGTCCTTCGAAAAAATGCATTAAAAACAACATGTCAACCGATTGCGTTTTTCGCTAAATCTCAAAAACAACGGCCACCCTAGAATTTTCCCTCTCAAAAACACCTGTTCACCGCCATGACCCCAATTTTTTGATCCTCTAGTGACACAAAATGGTCCACTCAATATACAATAAAAATACATATAAGTGGTCCCCCAATGCCTATATTTGAAGCAAATCTAAATTATATACCACCAAGCCCTCTTAGCCCCATACAACAGTGCAACAAAAGTGCTACTGCAAATTTTCACTTGGGACTACTACGAACCGGAAGCAGTCTAGCAGTGGTGCGACACCCTCTCAACACCTGAGTAATGCCGAATGGCGAGATTCGTCCGCATTCATATAGAAAAATATAGGATCTGTGTATTAACAAATATTAAGATTTGATAATTATTCATTGAAATGTAATAACAGTTCAAAGAAAATATCTGTTTAGTGCAATAGTTTGACTTATTTCATTTCTTATCTGAAATTCAATCGTTTTATATGTTTAAATGCTTGAATTTCATAGAACTTTTTTTTCGCTGGTTGAATATTGGTGTTGTTGGGTGATTTCCCAAATGCCTGAGCGTTCACATAGGAAGACCGATTACTGACGTAATCGACTTCCAAAAATTATAGTTATCGCCCAATAAACCAGTATTTGTTACAGAATCTTTTCACTGCTTGCAAATAAAATTGTCAACGAATTCAATTTCTTTTTGTTGAAATTGTAGGTATGTAATAAAAGGTATATAATTTATATATTATATTGGATCAACTTTTATAGAGTTTGTAGTTGCTTCCCCTTGCCCAAAACATTCTGACATCTCCCTTGATAACAATGGTCCCACAGGGTAACAAATTTTCTCTGATCATTATGTGTAATGAGACAATTGTTGTTATTTCATGCTTTCCAGTAGGATATCTAGAAATAGTAGCGAAAATATTTTTCAATAATACATGGGTATGACCAGCGATGATACAGATTTTTATATTTTAGTTAACTAGGTAAATTGCTCCAACTCACAAACAGATGGAAAATGACGTAATTTACCTTACATTTCTTGCGCTTGACGTAATATTGTAATGTGCTGCTATGCGTGAGGGGTACGCCACCAGGAATAATTGTAATGAACTGTACTGGATTTTGATAAAACTCCTCCAAGAAAGGATTAAAATCAGGAAAAAAAAAGAATAGTTGATTTTTTGTTTCGGTGAAAGATCAAAATTTATTTCATCTCTTGAACATCATCGGTAATATTTTCACGAGTGGCTCACGAAACTCCTCTATTAAATGTTGCTGAATGGTATTTTTAATTCATTTTTAACCCTGAGGATGCTAAGGGCAACCCACTGACCTTTTGTGTGCAGTGTAGAGCAAGATTAGGCTGCATAGAATGTGCAGTCTGATCTTAGATCTACACCGTCCAATAAAGAGTTATCAGTTTTTTCGAATAAGTTTGAATTAGCACTATTCATGTTTTACTGTAGGCTTGAAAGTTTCCTTTAAGTTTTTTAGCTGGATAAAAGTTAACATTATTTTTTCAAATTATGGAAGAGAGTTAACATTATTTTGTTATTTTTTGAGGGTTAACATTGTTCAGTCAAATCACAGATGACGGTTAACATTATTTTGTCAAGTCGCGGATGAGGGTTAACATTATTCTTTCAAATTATGGATGAGAGTTAAACTTGTTTTGTCAAGTCGTGGATGAGGGTTAACATTATTTTGTCAAGTCGCAGATGAGGGTTAACATTATTTTTTTCAAATTATGGATGAAAGTTATCCTTGTTTTGTCAAGTTCGCCGATGTGGGTTGACATTATTTTGTCAAATCGCGGATGAGGGTTAACACTATTTTTTTTCAAATTACGGATGAGAGTTAACATTATTTTGACAAATCGTGGATGGTAATAAACATTTTTTTTTTTTCAAATTATGGGTGAGAGTTATTATTATTTTGGCAAATCGCGGATGAGAGTTTTTATTATTCTGTCAAATCACGGATGAGGGTTAACATGATTCTGTCAAGTCCCGGTTGAGGGTTAACATTATTCTGTCAAGTCGCGGTTGAGGGTTAACATGATTCTGTCAAGTTGCTGATGTGGGTTAACATTATTCTGTCAAGTTGCGGATGAGGGTTAACATTATTCTGTCAAGTTGCGGTTGAGGGTTAACATTATTCTGTCAAGTTGCGGATGTGGGTTAACATTATTCTGTCAAGTTGCGGATGAGGGTTAACATTATTCTGTCAAGTTGCGGATGAGGGTTAACATGATTCTGGCAAGCCCCGGTTGAGGGTTAACATTATTCCGTCAAATCGCGGATGAGAGTTAACATTATTCTGTCAAATCGCTGATGAGGGTTAACACTATTTTTTTCAAATTACGGATGAGGGTTATCATTGTTTTGTCAAGTCGCGGATGAGGGCTAACATTGTCCCGTCCAATCGCGGATGAGGGCTAACATTGTTATGTCCAATCGCGGATGAGGGCTAACATTGTTATGTCCAATCGCGGATGAGGGCTAACATTGTTATGTCCAATCGCGGATGAGGACTAACACTGTTATGTCCAATCGCGGATGAGGGCTAACACTGTTCTGTCAAATTGCGGATGAGGACTAACACTGTTCTGTCAAATTGCGGATTAGGACTAACACTGTTCTGTCAAATTGCGGATGAGGACTAACACTGTTCTGTCAAATTGCGGATGAGGACTAACATTGTTCTGTCAAATCACAGCTACAGCTCACCTATTCATGTATATCCTGGGTTCCACCAGAACTAGTAGTATGTTGTTTCTTACCGAACGACAATCCAAACAAAAACACAACTGCTTTGAGTGAGGATTGCATTCATGACCTCAAGATTACAAATCCTACTCTTTACTACTGATCAACAAGATCCCCTTTTGAAGAGAACCAAATGGCTTTTACAGACTTTACTAATTTTTGCGATGGTAGGTAAAATATTTAATTTTGATAAGAACTTACTTTGATTTCAAAGAAGGCTGATCCAAATGTAGGCCATTTATAGATCACTTTCAGGAACTCTAATTTGGCGTCTTCCTGGCTGAGTCCACTGTCTGTATTGTACTATACTCTGTAATCAATACAAACAAACGGGTAATCATTATATACAAACGTGTAATCTTTATACAGAAATGTGTAATCTTTGTACAGAAATGTGTAATCGTTGTACACAAATGTGTAATCACTGTACACAAACGTGCAGTCTTTGTACACAAACGTGTAATCATTATACACAAAAATGCACAAACATGCAAATATAAACAAAAATAGTACACCTTTCACTGAATCCTTTGGCAAGTAATTTTATGTTTTAACAATCCGTAGAAAGATAGGGTTTGAAAACATTAAGTGCAAAAGAGAAAATACTGGAAACTTTCATTTTCTCCCTTTCTCACAATGTTTCTACCCCATCATAGAAAACTTGCGCCATACTGAAATTGTTGTCTGTAAATGCTTTCAATTCAGATAAGATTAAAATGTTCTTGTGTGGAAACAACTACTACTATGGCTTTACTGTACGCTATAGCCTAATCTGCCATGGCTTTACTGTATGCTACCGAGAAATCTACCGTGGCTTTACTTCACACTACCGACTAATCTACAGTAGCTTTACTTCACGCTACCGACTAATCTACAGTGGCTTTACTGTACGCTATCGACTAATCTACCGTGGCTTTACAGTACGCTATCGACTAATCTACCGTGGCTTTACTTCACACTACCGACTAATCTACCGTGGCTTTACTGTACGCTATCCACTAATCTACCGTAGCTTTACTGCAGGCTATCCACTAATCTACCGTGGCTTTACTGTACGCTACCGACTAATGCACTGTGGCTTTGTATCTACAAGTGGAATAATGACTAATCTACCGTGGCGTTACTGTACGCTATTGACTAATCTACCTTGGCTTTAGTGTCCGCTACTGACTAATCTAACGTTGCTTTGTATCTACATGTGGAACAATCACTAATCTACCGTGGCTTTACTTCATGCTATCGACTAATCTGCAGTGGCTTTACTGCACGCTACCAACTAATCTGCCATGGCTTTACTGCAAGCTTCCGACTTATCTACCATGGTTTTGTATCTACACGTGGAATAATGACTAACCTACCATGGTGTTACTGTACGCTACTGACTATTCTACCATGGCTTAATTATACGCTACCTTCTAGTCTACCATGGCTTTACTGCACGCTATCGACTAATCTACCGTGGTTTTACTGCACGCTATCGACTAATCTACCATCACTTTACTATACGCTACGAACTAATCTACCGTGGCTTTGTGTCTTCACGTGGAATTATGACCTCAGAAAATTCTGCCTCTTTGAATTAACAGGTAAAAGTCAAACATTAACATGAAAAAGACACGTCTACATATCAATTCATTTATTACTAAGAAAGCATCTACATACACATGTTAGAAAGGAAAGAAACTATCTAAACAATTACTGATGAAAATATGCAGCTACATACTTATCAATTGATTCTTAATATCATTTTTAAGGGAGATTACTCCTTTCATACTGTATATCGGTTGCAACATGACAAAAAGGGCATTCGGATACTTGCATAGTGTCGTCTCGGATAAGCCTGCACAGACCACACTTCAGGATAACACTAGATTTTGTGCAACAATTGACTTTAACAAAACAGAAAAAAAACATACATAACAACAGAACTTCTCGTCTCAGATTAGCCTGCGCGGACTACGCATGCTAATCCGAGGCAACAGTTTGTGCAAAAGTCTGAATGCCTTTTTTGTGTGTGTTGCAGTCGATATATAACAACTACATTTGGGAGAATTCACTTTATCTCAGTGGTCAGTGATAAGCTCTGTAATACCTTGAAAAACGAGGAACCTTACCGCACGGTTCGAATCACACTCGATGCAGTTTGTATATGAGCTATTTGTTTGTTGTGTGGACTTTCATGTTCGTAGGATTTCTGCGTAGGTTGGCATGGGTCAAAACTTTTTGTTAAAATGGTCAATTCTCTGCATTTCTCAGGACAAGTCTACTTTATGATTAAGTCAGTTGTAAGAGAAATTGGATGTTATAGATCCACAATTATGAGATGATCTGTTTGGTACTATAAATCACGGAGATACATTAAGCCCCGTTTTGTCAGAGCATGGCGTATACTTATCTAGAAAGAATCAACCATCTAAACATCTACATGTATATATCTTTTACGAAACAGTTTTGTGTTTTCAAGACTCAAGAAGTAAAACGTGTGAAAACATTTTTGGTAAAGGAGAAAATGATAGTAGCTAGCAATATCGTCTTTCTTACATTAATATTTTCTGCCTTTTCATTCAATGTACATTTGATTTTTCGTCTGCAAACGCTTTCAAACTGGACCATTGATTGATTGATTGTATGATGTTTATCTCGTTTTCAAGATTATTTCAGTTATATCGGGACAGCTAGTGTCCCTATCTATAGCATCCTGGAATCTCTTTTACCAGTACTCCTCAAAGTTTTCTTTCCAAGCCACCAGCTTTCCGAAATTAAATCTAAGCATTTATTTATCAAAAAGTAACCTTTAGGCTGCTGAGTGCGGCTTAAGGACCTTAAGCTGACAGTGTTGACCAAGATAAGGTTGCACAGAGTGTGCAGTCCGATCGTGGATATACATCGTCCAATAAGCTGATATGTTCAGTACCCTCCCCGCCCACAATAACTTTGAAATAGCAATAATGGACGTGTTACTATCACTTAAAAATACACAGAACGTGCAGACTGATCTAAACAGGACAATTTTAAGTTGAACCATTCAGGGCACTATAATGTTAACATGATTTCTACCAAATTTCGAGTAAATACTTCAATCATACCATTATGAATGACGAGGGGTTTAATGACATTAGATTTGGGTAAGTTTTGAGTGGTTTTGTGGTGTTTTACTGATACATCCGCGACATACACTTTATAAACTAGGTCATGTCAAAGCTGCAGAACACGACTTGTTTAAATTCTACAGTGGATTCTACGACATTTACTTTGAAATTCATAGTTTGTATAATTGGTTTACACTGTTTTTAATCCGCATATTATTTGTACATATTATGAACAGACGCGTCCGTTCATTGATCTGTAAGGACCTATTTTTCTTCAAACTGAGGAGTGATTCTTCATCACGAGAGGTCAGTCTGTCGATTAGAAGAAGCTGATGACGTCATCACATTCTAAAAATCCGGCGTTTAACCCTTTACAACACTATTTCTAAAGAATTTCGATGATAACATGGTAAAAGGAAAACAATGACAGCAACCAGCATTTTCTCACATTTTCCCACAATGTTTTCAAGGAGTTTCTATTATATGAACCACATTAGATTTGTCGTCAGTAAATGCTTTAAATTTAGCAATTCTAAAATGTTGTCGGTTCGTAAGCGTTTGAACGATTGCGAGAGAAAAGAACCTATTGAAAAACATCGTTAAGAGAAAAAAGAAAAAAGTTTTCCCGATTTAAAGGCCCGCTAGTTGCCAAAGATGAACAATTCGGGGAACAAAATACATCAACTTCAATTCATACTATTTGAATGTATGGCTATTATTGTAAATGAAAAAACAAAAGAAAAGTACTGCTAGAAAAGAAATGTACTGCTAGAGAAGCGTTGCAAACTTTAACACTAGTTTTCTACTGGCAACTAGAAAATGCAATACAATGCAGACTACAAGTACACGTATAAGGACGTTGTAAACGAACTTCCGTGACAGGAAAGGGCGTTTCCCTACAAGAACATATATACCACATTGAAATGGGAGACAACCACACAGTTCTTGAGCGATTTTACCAGTTTCTGACGAAACGGTTATGTCCCATCTAACAGCACTAAATAACGTTTAGGACCAAAATACTAGTTTAACCCACACTACGTTTTTTCGAAAAATGAAAATTAGTTGAAGAGTTCGACATTTATCGCAAGAGTAAATACCTAAACTGAAAATATTATGCATTAGGTCTTCGGTGTCACAGAGTATTAAGAAGTGTTGTACTCTGTACAGAAGGTGCACAGGACTTCTTTTTGCTCAAACAAACAAGCAGAGATGGTACAAAATTGTATTTCCAATTCATTTTTATTCCTACAACTTTGTCCAATCAACAAAGATTACATTAAATCATATGACGGTCGCTTACACCGAAGTTTGGTCCTGCCCGGTGCCATTTTTTTTCTGTCTCTTTTTATAACTATCGTGCGGCAAGACAAACGCAGGAAACAAATGAATTGCTACATCACTTTTTTTACGACTGCAGTACCCGAGTAATATTAAAATCTGCGTAATACACTTCTTATTTAGTCAGTTAAACTTTAACTCACACATCACAATACAGTGTTTTAACTACTCTCTGGAAAACAGGCGTTTGAAAAGCATTATAGGAAAATGAGAAAATGCTTGTGACCAGCTGTTCACTAACATTTTCTCCTTTTCCCAGAATGTTTAGTACCCTTTCACTCGCAACTCTCGTCGTTTGCGTGACATTCATTTGTAGTCTGCTAATGCTTTCCGTTTTGAAAAATTGACATTTATTTCCATGTTCGTCTGGTAAGGTACAGGTTAACTAACAAGACATTGAGGTTTTAGTCTATACTTGTTTAATACTTATCTAAGTAAGACACGTGTACCTTGGAATAAAGAGCAAATCATACCTAAGTTTTTTAAACAAGATTTATAGTTAAGGATACTGTGTAACCTGCTGTAAACAAGCACCTCTGAGACATTCACTATGTGCTTGTTTAAGGCAGGTGTTTGTTTACTACAGGAAGATTTCTACACATTTGTTTTCTCTAGGATCTCGTTGTTAGCTTGCTTAACTCTTTACCAATTGAGAAGATTGCAGACTAGTCAAAATTGAGAAATTTGCAGACGACAAACAATATATGGCTTCTATAATGAAATTTGGTTTTCAACGGGAAGACAGAATTGTTAGAAAAATGAGGAAATGTTGATTACCAGCATTTTAATCTTTACCCATAATGTCTTCTATAACATTTTTGTTCTTGGTAGTTTAAACTTGAGACTGTTTGAGTAAACTAAATTGGGAATATATGTACATTGAATTGAGGATCAAAAATTACAGCCAACTTTTTTTAAAGATTTCTTAGCTATCCTTTACCAGATAGCCTCGAGTTTAACGACCATGAAGTAGAAACCTTCAGAAAACATTGATTGAAAAGTAGAAAACGCTGGTTACCAGCATTTTCTACTTTCCCACGATGTTTTAGACACTATCAACGATCTAAGGCTAATTTGTAAAATTTTCAGATTTGTCGTCTCTACATTATGCTTTTAATTTAAAAGAGAGCAATTTTTTCCACTTGGGAAAGTGCTAAATATCTAACCTGTAAAAGCTAACACCTCTGGGACACTCACTACGTCATTGCTTAGGACAGGTGATTGCTCTGTACAGAAACAATTCAATACAGTTGTCTGCCCTGGAAACTCAGTATAGGGTTGCTGAAAAATGGAATTGCTTCACAGAGATGGCTGCTAAGATACTAATAAGTTTTATTGTAGTTTTATCACAAGGGGACATGCAAAAAATTATATTAGCACATCTTTTCGAAGAAGGAACCACTTGTATAATCAACTTTTCTATTGTTTTATCTTGATTGAAAGGAGAAAAGATTCAGTTTCATGTTTAGATCTATCCAATCTAATTGCCGTACTACATGTCTTTTCTGTGAAGTCCTCCGTACTGGAGATTCCGAACTTCCTGGACCCTCCATTGGGCGTAAAAGAGAAAAAGAAATCTGGATCATTGTGTTGGTCTTCACTTAGTTTTGACCCTGACCTTGTATCATGGCCTTCATTAACTAAAGGTAAAGATGTGTGATCCAATTCTGATAAACAGTGTTTAGAATTTGTCTGACTTTCAGACGAGTTTTGTGAAATAGACTTCTTAATTTCCTTTTTAAATAAATGACCCAGCCAAGAATCAGATAAGTCAAAACGGCTGTCTTTGCCATAGCTTTAGTAACTGCACATAATGGGTAAAGGTCTGGAATTTCTTCCTCAATCGGATCGGATGATTGATCCATGCAAGGTGTGTCAGTTACACCCCGGTTACACAGAGCTATTGCTGATAAATCGGTAGTCTTTTTAACCGAAGTAGGGAGGAAACCGACGAAAACCTACATGTATTTACCTCCGATGTCACATATTGGTCATCTATTCTCAACCTATCAAAAGCTATCGGGAAAAGATGAATTTCATCTATGAAAAGTTACCGATTGAGATTTTTAAACATTTACAAAATAACCGATTAACCACTTATCTACCACCGATATCACCTACAGGCAATCGACAGGCCACCGAAGAGCCACCAATGAACTGATACTAATCACCGATGTAAAGAGCTGAGAATCGAAATATGGAATCCTTGAGACACACTGTTACATGCGCGACAGGCATTTTAATTCTGTTTCCACAATAATTGACCAGTGCCATATATGATTGATTCTTTAACAATTCTGTGACAAGTTTCGGATTGTCTTTGTATGTGGGTCAATGGGAACTCTAAGAAATCCGTCGGCAAAGGCATAACCCTCATGTTTGTCTCTAACGAAGTCTTGGAGGTCCAAGAACACTCCATTGTGAAGGAAAGAGGTTATGGCCGTGGTAGCAGGGGTGCAGGCGGTAGACCACCACCTCCTTTGTCTCCTACGACGGCGCCTATGGTCTCCTCTGGGCTCATGGACTAGCTGAATAGCCTGTCTGACATTGAGAAGGGCTTGCTGCAGCAGCAGAAGGCCAAACTGCTCGATTGCTGTTCCATCTTCCATGACGTCAGCCAGTGAACTGCATTAAATTAATCGGTTCTCATCACTTGTACACATTTTTTGTTGAAAGAACCGACAACAACTTGTGATAAAAGATATGCAAGCTCTTTAGCACCGATACCACCGATCTGCGACGGATTACCACATACGTGCCACCGACCACATACGACAGAAAATGTTTGACCACTGATCAAACAACGATCGATCACCGACATGCCCAACTGAACAGCGCTTTACAAGCTGTGAGATGAACATATCTTTAATCCCGATCGGGCCTCTACCAGCGCAAGATGGAATATTTTTAAGACCGATTGAACACCTGTTTATCGCCGATACCCGTTTACACAAACAGCTTGAAATAAAGCCACCTACGTCAACCGATCAAAAACGAAAAAAAAAAATTGAAAAAATTAGACCGATTTGAAATCGATGTAAGCCCGACAGTCTGTGTAACCGGGGTGTTACAATTGGACTAGCAATTAACTTATCTCCGGCTAAATCACTGCCTAAAAACAAATGTGCGCCTTTAAAGGGTAAACTCTTATTAATACCAACAGTCACTGGACCATTAATTAAGTCCGAAGACAAATAAAGGTTATGAAGCGGAACATTAACAAATCCACATTCTATACCCTGAATAAGGACACTTGGCCCAGAAGCAGTCATCTCAGAAAAAGGCAGGCTATCTGCTAAAATAAGAGATTGAGAAGCTCCAGTATCACGTAAAATTTCAATAGGGGTAGACTGGGTAAAATCATTTTTAGTGACACAGAACAGTCTGATAAGAACGGTTCATCAATCGCCATAACAGAATCCGTCTAAGGTGCTTTGGCGTGGATAAAGATTTGGTCTTTAAAACATGACTGAAGTGTAGACTTTAATGAAGTAAAGCCTGTATGCTTAAGTTTTCTTGTTTTTCTCCTTTTCTTTTTAAAACAGGACAGGACAGAAATAATAATTATGACATGGTTCTTTGCAATAATAATAAGTGGGTCGAGATAAGGAATTTTGTTTTTCCCGTTTTCTTTTTAAAGGCAGGGAGAACATTGCCTTGTTGAATGACTTCTCATATCAGATAAAGGCAAATCAGTGTCCTTCACTCTTTTCGAAACAAGTTCTAACTATAACTTTGGATATGAATTGTATATTAAAGAAAAGAATAAGGAAAGATTCTTATCAACTCATAGACTCAAAGCAACACAATCTGACTATACAGGTTTTGATTGCCATGTAATTTATGATTCCATGATGCACTGTCACACTTAGCTTTTATGTAGTAGACCCGTAACACTTCTGATGTAGCATGGAATAAAAGTTTTTGATAGTTGATAAATACAGATTTATACAGATAAAATACTTATGCATATTTTTGACCGACTAGAAATGCTTTTGGTGTCTCTTGAAAACAATTGTTGATACTTTTGTTAGTTTTCAGAAAAGGGAAGTAATTATTAATTTGCTTTGTAATGAGAATACAATGGCTTTGGATTTATAAAAAATAATTCTAGGAAGGAAAAAAAAAGGAAAAATTGGCTCGGTTAAAGTAGTACAATAAACTCATTTTAGCAAATTTTGTAGGATAATAATATTGTGGAAATAGCTGTTTTGTATTACAGGTCCACTACCTAACTTCTCGTCAGATAATAAAAAATGTCCAGAGTAATTATAAAAAAAAACAAACCTTCTTCTCAGCTGTTTTACGAAATGACAATAATTTTGATTAAAAAAAAATTAAAAAACTTAATTATTACATAGAAAGAATTACAAAATGTGTAGGCAGGCCTACTGATGGAGTAGTGTACTACTGCATAGCCATTCTATAAATAGACTGCTAAAAATAGAACACTGCAATGGAGATTTTGCCGATGCTTGAATAGCAAACATCGAGTACTTTCAAGATAGTTGGCAACTTTGGTTTACCATCCATACTTGTAATTTATGCAAAAAATATACGAAATAATAATCTCCAGCTGCAATAAGAGTCAATTCAGCTTTATTTTAAAACTATTCAAGTATTGATAAATTTCACTGATTGTGTGACGTCATTTAAAGAAATTAGCAGACGTTAAAGTACCTGTGGGGGAAAAAAGTCAGGGTTTCAAGGGATAAAGGGATAGTTTAGCAAGTTAATGACAGAGAAGGAGTATAACACCCTGCTGTCTTGTCTTAACTGACGAAGTTGATAAAGGATAATTAGTGTCACCCTTAGTCTTAGATTTGCTGTATTTCATGAATATAGTCAGGTCGGAAGAAATTTATGGCGACTTTTTGTGACTGTGCAAGCTTGACGAGACACAGCCGAGACACTGAAGATGAGTTTTTTGCCCATGTAGCCCGGTTGTTTGTTCTGAAACCAGAACAATACACAAACAAGTTTTGTATGTATATGATAAGGGCAACAGGGCGGGTGTTCACAGATTCGAGGGCAGAATTGAATTGTGATTGTCAGAATTTCTTCAGTTTGAATGAAGGCTTTCTTCTTCTTTTTACACACTGTGTTACACATTGTATTTCCTCCATTTGGGTTTTTTTTTCAGGGGGGGAGGGGGCGACTGGAAAAAGTGTATGTAATTTGTTTGTTGGTATATACCTTGGCCCCTTTTCACCAAGGTAGTTACGTACAAAACTTTCGTAGGTTTTACTTAACTGTAGTATAGTGGCATTAATCTGCCACGAGATACATGAAAACTATCATGAGCATTTCGTAACTACCTTGGTGAAATGGGGCTCTTGTTTATAGCACCACGATGAGTTTTGACACACCTTATGAGAAAAAGACTTTTCACACAAATCACAGCACACATATGGACTATTCGCCATAAATGCCGTATCAGACTGTCTGCATTTGCTGTCGGATTTTCATGGAACTTGCACTGTTCGTTTCTCTCATCAATTGATTGAATGCTATCAATTTTGAAAAAAATCCGACCATCATTATGGAAAAATTAGCCATTTGAAGTTAATAATCTCTATGTCTTGTTTACGTGATTAAGTCTGCATGTGTGTTCAAATTGTTGTGAAACTTGCATATTTTATTCATCTGTTTATTTATTGTGAAATCACATGGTACCATGATTTTCACGTTATATCTTATTCCTCAGTCATTGTACCCCACCGAAGGCGGAAGGATATAGTTTTAACGTTGTCTTTTCGTCTATCTGAACGGGCCAACATCTCCAAAACCATTAAACGGAATTTCATAAAAAAAATATACGTGTGTACAATTACCTATTCCACCAATATCATTTTTTTCGATGCAAAATGGCCGACGGGGAGCGATTTTGAGTTACATGGTTGTGGAGGATAGCATTTCAACGAAATTGGTTGTTCTAATTCTATTCCAGATGTCCAGATCTACTCAGTTACAATCCCAAGATAAACTGATACCCAGAAGGAAAGTTACGTCAAAAGAGATAACGCTGGTAACAGACATTTCTTCTTTTTTCCCACAATGTTTTCTACCCTTCCAATGGAAAAATAACATCATTTGAGCTTCATTATTCGCATTGTCTGCTAAAGCTCTAGATTTGGACAAGTCTTTAACTTTATCCCCTACCAAAGAGTAATAAATTCGTATCATTTTTTCAGTCAGAGGACAATAGCTACCACATACAGCACAAATTACACGACAAAAGGTGCATTCAGGTTTACTATTTAATGGTAAAGAGTCACAAGAGCCCAGTAACACTATCAGCAAAATTAAAAAAAAGTCAAGTTTGAATGCCATGATAAGCTGTAGTAGTGTGGAAATGTGCTCAGCAGATAGTATCGCAAGTTTTGGAAGAAATCATTTTGACATAAGTGTTCTTCAAAAGAAAAATAGTCAAGTGCAACCCAAAGTTACACGTGCCATAGAAAGTCTAGAAACAGTTATTTTAAAACTAACAAGTCACTGTGAAAATGGAAAATAAGTGTCTATAATTTTCAGTGCAACTTGTTACGGGAGACCACTCCTCCATGCATAGCTTCGTCCCGATTTGAATACAATGCCTGACAACTGCGTCAGAGAGATATCTCTCTCGCTCAGTGGTTATGGTATTGGTCTATTAATAAAGGGTTAATTCACGTTTTTGAGGTTGTTAACATACGCAGAGGCCAGAAAAATGTTTTAACGTCCGAGTACGAAGCACAAAGGTGTTAACGTATTTAGAGGGCCTCTGCGAATGCTAACGACGGAAAAAGGTGTATTATTGTTAATATTGCACAAAATAAAGGTAATTTAACAATAATTTGCTAAGGTAGCAAAAGTATTTCCATAGAAATGAAAATAAGCGAATTTCAAATGGGTCAAAACCGGAAGTCGGCGAAGAAGTTTTTGTTACGAGCAGTGAAGGGTTGTTAGTCCTGTATGCCAGTTTTGATTCTTGATTCTCTCAATGTAAATTCCCTACTAATGTTTTTTAATACAAAATGGATTTATAATGTGGGAGAAACTTGCACGCGTTTGGACGATTACATTACGAATGAATGAGTGGATATGAATTTCTGTAACTGAAAGACGTCAGTGGGTTCGATCTGCATCAAGCCAGGGAATTGCCGATCACGTTAAAATGTGGGTGAGATGTAGTTGGTTTAGAGTACATTTCACGAGTGATTTTTTGTTCAGATCTCGATTAAACTGAGATCCTGTGCAAAATTTTGTTTGTGACGTACTAATATCATCAAAGATATGCTATGAAAAGGATCTATTATGGTACAAATTTCTACAGTTTGATGGTCGGAGTCTAGGGAAAACCTAATAAACGTTGTTTACAAGGTAGGCCCGAATCCAGAATATTCATAATACAAAGCCGTACGCTGCTGATTAATACACGTTTTCTACCGTAAACGCCAGATTTTTTACCCGTTAATACATGCTTATAACGGCCCGAAAAGGCACATTTTATTTAGTAATGCTCGAAAAACGAGGATATTTACCCTTCGTGGGTTCGAATCCCACCAGATGAGATTTGTACTTGAATTATGCATTTATTTGTTTCTATGTTACTAACTTTGTTGGTAAAAAAAACTCCCCTACCACACAATTCACAGTTTTAACAAACCTGGAATATGTGTCTTTTGAAACTTTGTGGGGCAAGGAGAAATTGCTGTTAACTATGATTTTCTCCTTTCTCTTCAATATTTTCTAACCTATCACAGCCATATTCCATCATTTGATTCGTCTAGAAATGCTTTTGATTTGGACAAGTCTCCTTTTTTTGTTGTTAGGTGAAGAGTTAAACTAGCCATCTTTGACTAGCAACCTCTTTTTAACAATATGGTTTATATACTTTGTTCATTGTATCCAAAATGTTTATTTTTAGAAGTAGATTGTTTTTTATCTTGATTTTCATCTGCAGGCGTTTACAACATGGCGCCTAAAATTTGTAGCTTGATAAAAGGTTAAAAGACTGTAAATCTTAATAAAACCTTACAAAGTAGTTAGTGTTTTACATTTTCTTGCTAAGGATTTTTATTAATGTTAAATTAATTGATGATGTTTAATTCATTTTAAGACTTCGACTTCCCAATCATCTGAGAAATTGACCGAAATGATGACTAATAGTTATCTTTAATGTCATGTATTTCCAATTTGGCAGGTGAATGTTATTTTCTTTCATTTCATCACGATAGTGTCAAGCAAATTTTGTATAAAGTTCTAGGTGTTGCATTTTTAGCTCACCTGCGCACGAAGCGCTCGAGGGTGAGCTTTTGTGACCGCCCAATGTCCATCGTCCGTCGTGCGTCGTCTGTCGTGTGTTGTCCGTCGTCCACAATTTCTTTAAACATTTTTCTCCTCCTAAACCACTGGGCCAATCTTGATGAAACTTGGCAGAGATGTTTCTTGGGTGAAGCTCTACCAAAGTTTTCAAGAGATTGAATTCCACCCATAACTCTAGTTGCCATGGCAACCAAAAGAAAAAATAGCAAACTCTTTGAAAATCTTCTTATAAAAATTGGAAGGAGTAGAGCCTTGATATTTGGTATGTAGCATCTCCTAGTGCACCTCTACCAAGATTGTTCATATGATGTCCCCGGGGTCAAAACTGGCCCCGCCTTGGGGGTCACAAGTTTGAACATTGGAACAAAGAAGAGAAACTTTAAAATTCTTCTCTGAAACTGGAAGGCGTAGAGCTTTGATATTTTGTATCTAGCACCTCCTAGTAGACCTCTGCCAAGTTTGTTCATATGATGCCCCAGGGGTCAAAACTGGCCCCTCCAAGGGGCTCACAAGTTTGAAACAGGTACTAATGAATGAATGAAATCTTTAAAATTCTTCTTCTCTGATACTGGAAGCCTTAGAGCTTTGATATTTTGTATGTAGCATCTCCTAGTAAACCTCTACCAAGTTTGTTCATATGGTACAGCTTGGGGCCAAACGGGCCCCGCTCCAGGGTTCACAATTTGAACATGGGAAAAAAAGGAAAACTTTAAAATTCTTCTTCTTTGAAACTAGGAGGTGTGGTGCTTTGCTATTTTGCATAAAGCATCTCCTAATGGACCTCTGCCAAATTTATTGATATGATACCCCTTGGTTCTGAATTGGCCAAATCCCGGAGGTCATAATTTGAAACATGGGAACTAAAACGGAAAAATTTAAAATTCTTCTTCTCTGAAACTAGAAGGTCTAATTCCTGCAGACAGGCTTATTGACACCTCTGCTTCCTTACAATTCGGGTGGCTAAAAAAAGACGTTACTAATTTCAAAGTTCAATAACTTCAATAGTTCACGAGCTTTTGAACTGAAAGTTTGCACAGATTTATGATACATTATTATTGGTCAACCCTGAAAATTTCAAGAGTTACAAAGAAATGGTTTTGATATTATCATCAAATCAAAAACAGATGTTGCAAAATACCATGACAGAGAAAATGACTTTTGTGTCTACCTGAATTTTACTTAAACAAATGATCAATGTGGCCCCCTTCTTGCTGACAGACTGCCCGTAGCCTCTTCTTCCACGATGAAATGCACTCTCTTATCTCCTCTAGTGTAATGTCCTCCCTGCCTCTGTAATTTTGTTCTTCAGTTCATCTTCAGAAAACTTTTCTCTCCGCCCAGAGTAAACCTTTTTCTTCAGGGAATCCCATATCGAGTATTCCATAGAATTGCAGTCTGGTGACTGTGGTAGCCAGGCTTCTTTTTTAATGAACTCTGGTGTTGCCTCCTCCAAATAACTTTGAGTGGCCTAACTGGTATGTGACGGTGCCACATTTTGCTGAAAAATGTAGTTCCTGTTGGGGTACAATGTTGCACAATCAGGAAGTAATTCCTCTTCCAATAGTTAAATGTAGCTCTCAGAAATAACTTTCGTTGTCTTTGTGTCAATGAAATGGATTCTAGATTTTTCATTCCATGAGACTCCAGCTGAAACTATGACTTTCTTCGAGAAGCGCGAACTTTCATGGTAGAGTCTGGCAGGTGGAATGTCTTTTTACCTAATTCCATAAACCCAGTCATTTTGGCGATTTTTTGCCCACTTCCTCCGTAAAGTCTTTCTCATCCGTGAACACAATTCTTTTGACATCCGCAACAGAAACCTATCATTTAAATTTCTACAGCGGATCCTTCTTTTTTGTTCCACATTTTGGTCACGACAAGAAACATGGATTCTCAGTCTCAGGTCCTTTGTAATCCGCTGAACAGACGACCGATGTATCCCAAGTGCATCTGCAATTTCTCGCTGGAACCGATTTCCAGGTTGATCCTCCTGTGAAAGAATCATGTCTTCTACAGCAGCTTTATTTTCCTGTGTGGATGCGCTTTTAGGTAATAATTAGAGGTTTTTACACGGCTGATGAGGGCCGGAGAGTGATATCGGCCCGCCACCTTGATATCTGCCCCGAGGGCTTTAGCCCGAGGGCAGATTTCGAGGTGGAGGGCCGATATCACTCTCCGGCCCTCATCAGCCGTGTAATAACCTCGTTATTACATTCATGGATCAATTGCACGATTATTTTAGTTTTCTAGCATGTTTAAATACTAAAAACAAAAATATCTTGTCTCCATTCGACACAATTTTTTTCCGCGGGTAAACGTCACGTTCATGACGTCATTCATCATCACTATCATAGAGCTGCGTATTTGCAGTATAGGACGTTTAAATAAACAGTTCTTCATGTTCGTTTATTGTTAAAAAGATGTTGCCATTATTGTTTCTCAATCTAAATATTCAATTTAGTGTGATAGGGATCAAAATATAGAAACAGGATAAATAGAAAAGATGGTTGGTGCTTCGAATTATGAAACTTAATCAAGCTCGGTTCATCCGGCTCAATAGACAAAAATCGTAGAACTACTAGCCTATAGACACTACAGTACACATTGCCTGATAAGTTTCCCAATCCAAGACAACAACAATCTATTCTCTATTTATCACGTCTTTGTTGGTTAAACGATTCAACGTTGCCTGTAATTTTGAAGATTTGTCCGCTAGCGATTGACGGACCAATTTCGCGATATTTTTCAAAATGGATGTTTTGAGAACGTTCGTTTGCTAGCGAGTGTTCTGTTGCTATAGATATAGAACAAATATCTTATCAACGGGCAGGATATCAGATATCAGCCCGTTGCCCCGTCATATCTGCCCTAGCGTGACACTGATATTACACCATTTTCGGTGGAAAATGTTACTATTATTAGTAACAGAATGTAATAACCTCTAATTATTACATTCTGTTACTAATAATAGTAACATTTTACACCGAAAATGGTGTGATATCAGTGTCACGCGAGGGCAGATACGGCGGGGCAACGGGCTGATATCGGATATCCTGCCCGTTGATAAGATATTTGTTCTATATCCATAGCAACAGAACACTTGCTCGTAAATTAACTTTCTCAAAGCATCCACTTTGAAAAAAATGGCGGAATCGGTCCGTCAATCGCTAGCGAACAAATGTTAAGAACTACAGTCAACGTTGATTCGTAAAACTAACAAAGACGTGATAAATAGAGAATGAATTATTGTTATCGTGGATTTGGAAACTTCTCAGGCAATGAACAGTGTCTATAGCCTGGTAGTTCTACGATTTTTATCCACTGAGCCGGGAGATCCGAGTTTGAATTTTTTTTTTTTAAGTTTCATTATTCGAAGCACCAACCATCTATTCTATTTATCCTGTTTCTCAGTTTAGATCCCTTTAACACTAAAATGAATATTTAGACTGAAAAATAGTAATGGCAACAGCTTTTTAACAACGAACAAACATGAAAAACTGCTTATTTAAAACGTCATATACTGCACATAATGCAGCGCTACAATAGTTATGATGAAAGACGTCATGTACGTGACGTTTACCCGCGGAAAAAGGTTGTGTCGAATGAAGACAATATTTTTTGTTTTTGTTTTGAGTATCTTAACATGCTAGAAAACGAAAAAATCGAGCAATTGATCCATGAATGTAATAAAGAGGTTATTACACGGCTGATGAGGGCCAGAGAGTGATATCGGCCCTCCACCTCGAAATCTGCCCTCGGGCTAGGTGGCGGGCCGATATCACTCTCCGGCCCTCATCAGCCGTGTAATAACCTCTAAATATGCTGTTATAACGTTTACTAATACGTGATTCATTTATTTGGCCTTATAAAAGTTTAGACTCATTGTCTTCTATGGAGGTATTTAGAGTAAGTCACGTTTTATGAGACACGTGATCTAGACACAGAGATTTTGATACCTTTGTTTCTCACATACAAGTAGGATCACATCATCGCTGCACCCTCTAACATACAAATACAAAATATCAGTAGATGATCAATTCTATGTTATACAAATAAATTTCAGCCCTTTGCAAGTGTATTAAACATTGTCAGAAAAGAAAATGTTGCTCAACATCATTTTCCTACAATGTTGTCAAAAAACCTTCTTTTCTTGGGTCGTGGAAACCCGGGATTGTTTGGTAGAGTTATTATTTGTTAAGTATAAGGTTCAAAGTAGATGTTTTAGATTTGATTAAGATATTCATGAAGCTATACACGTAGTTGTAATTCAGCGTTTAAAGAGGCGAATGCAATGTTTAATAATTTTAAACGACTTACATTTAACATAATGTAGAAGTCGAGGTGTTTCGGGATCGAACCCCAGCAAAACCAAACAATTTTCGAAGATCTATGATAATCTTTGGGACACGCGTGCATGCCTCTTTTATCACTGAAACACTGTTTCTGTGATAGTTATATAGGATATCAGCCACTCACATGTATAGAGTGTTGTGCAAAGTATTTACTAAAGAAATAACACAAACCAAAAGGGACACGGGCAGCCAAACGATACGATTTTTTTAAGACTTTTAATAAGACAAGGCTAAATATTACCCATCACAGAAGCCTTACTTCAAAGTTAAGATTTAACCCATTACCACACAATCCCTACTTTTGACGACCCTGAGAAAGAAGTCTTTAGAGTACATTGTGGTAAAAGGAGAAAATGCTGGTAATCTGCGTTTTCTCCCTTTCCCACCATGTTTTCTGTCCTTCTAGAAATAAATTTCAATTCTTAAGTTACGGTTATTTTCACGTCTGCAAGTGCTTTCAATTTGGACAAGACTACAATTTTGTTTTTTGGTTAAGAGTTAAGATAAAGGATAAAGGGTAGTTTTACTCTTTTGATAAAGACGACATTCAATACATGTACGACTTAGGAAAAACTTTACTTTTTGTTTGCAAATATGTTATCAGTCCATGAGCACTTTGTGAAAAGAAAAAAAAATGTAAAAAGATGTTTAACAATTTTATTGGAAAATTACAAGGTTAAAAAAGACAGATTTTTTTCTGACGTGTTCGTTTACTTTGATACTTTGACGGCATAGTCTGCCGATATACAACATGATATTTAGGGACCAGCACTTTATATTTAACACTCAAAGAGTGTTTGAATGCGTTTGATTTCCTATAGGGCTAAGTGGTTGAAATGTTTAAGTGATGATTTTAAAGTTCTAAAGATGAAGGCCACCGACCAGTAACATATAATCAACAAGATATTCCCTCACAAGATTTCACATAACAATAATCATTTTAACCCAGATATTATCATTTTGACAGGGAAGTTTTGTCTAATCTAAATTCAAAGCGTCTGCTGCAGATAGATCAACGGCTCTTTTGGGTTGGATTTGTTTCTATGATAGTGGAAGACATTGTTTGAAAAGTAGAAAATGCTGTTGGCCTGTATTTCCTCCATTTTCTGCAACGCTCTAGGTGCTTGCAACTCGTTTCATTGAGAATGTTTGCTCTATTTTGCTTTTTAAAACAGAATGAATGGGTGAAAACATTTCTTCTCCAACTATTCCCCATCTTCGCAAGCCAAGGATACTAGGGTAGTACCCTTGGCCGCTCGCCTCTTTAAAAATCGAAGCTCCCGCTGCGCCATTTCATTGGATGCGATCAAAACCCATCGCGACCAATCAAACCATCCGTAACAAGAAATCTTTCGCAAAACAGAAAACAATAATGGTGGCGCCCATCAAAAACGAAAGTTGTCGTGTTTGTGACGAAATTTGCCAAAAAAGAGTAGACGATCGATATTTAATGATTTTTTTTTTTTTGTTTACGATCAATTATGTGAAGTATTAGGACGGGTTCCATAGCCAAATGATTGCGTCTGTTCGTCTTGTTTTGGCGTGATGAATCCGAAAGCGCAGCCATATTTGATGCATAACCAACAAATTTTATTACGAGCATTTTGATTTGTCAGAAATAATATCAGCAAAGGTTACTCAACTCGTGATATTCGACAGGTGGCGCAGCGGGAGTTTCGATTTTTAAAGAGGCGAGCGGCCAAGGTACGTAACGAACAAAGTGGAGTTAGTATCCTTGGTTTGCGAAGATGACTATTCCTTGGACTTCATTAATGCAAAGAAGCAGACAAGAAGCCAGGAGAGGTCAGCATCAGTGTATTCAAACAGTTTATTGGCTTTTAATTTCACACGTCAATAAAAACGCCGCATGGAAACCTCTTATGCTTTGCATGACGGTCATTTGACCTTCTTTCCCGTTTTTAAATCGCACGATCTTGTCCAGCGGTATTCTTTTAACGAAATTCTTCTTATATTTTCTTCTGCTTAGATTTATTTGTTTAATAGATAATTACAATAATTTAAGAGGTCATTTGCAACCATGGCAATTTAATATAACAAATCTTTTCCGAAATTCATCTTATAGAATAAACCACAAAACGTGCAGTCTGATCTTTGATCTACACTGTCCGAGAAGGAGATATTTCTCCCCCAATTAACTTTGAAATAGCAACCTTGAGTTTCTACTATCCACTGTAAGATATCGTTTAACTTACACAGCAGGATAAGGGTTAATAAAGTTAACAGAAACATTTGTGTGGCAAAAGAAGGAATGGTGGCTTTTGTATTGTGTTGTAAAAGCAATCTGTAAAGCATTTTTAGTTTCTAACCAGAGAGAAACATTATTCAAAATTTAAAGATTTTATTACGTCATTGTTTCCAGGCTTCCCTACGTCATAGACTGACTCTCAGTACCAGAGTGCTTTGACTTTCTATAGATACATTACGGGTCATGGTTGACAAAATGACTTACAACATGCAAAAAGGGATATTCGGACATCTGCATAAAGTTTCTTCTTAGATCAACCTTTGAAACCCGCGCTGGCCAATCCGAGTTGGCACTTTACGACTACATTAGACTTTGTTCTTTAGTAGACTTGTGCAAAATATAAAATTACATAAAACGGATAGTGTCGTTTTGGACTGGCCTGAGCGAACTGCGAAAGCTGATCTGAAACGACACCTTACGTGAATTTCCAAATACCCCTTTTGGCGTGTTTTACGCCATTACTATCTTGTTCGGTTAGGTAATCAATATCTGTTATTCAAGATGACCGACTAAATGACTTAGTCCTCTACCTGTAATCTTTAAGCTTTTTTAGCAGGTAACCAGCATTTTCTCCTTTTCTCACAATGTTTTCTACAAAATAGAAACAAATTTAAATTTTTGAGTTACATTTATTTTGTCGTCTGTATATGCTTTGAATTTGGACAAGTCTAACATTTTGTCGTTTGGTAAAGAATTAAATTGAAACACTGAAACAGTCATACCGTTTTCATTTATTCTAATTATGGAACATATGAAAAGAGGACTTTTTGCTAGCAGTGTAGATCAAGATCAGACTGCATAGATATTTTACTTCTTTTACTTAGCAGGTAAAGGTTACCTTTTTATCTTATTAGGCCTGAATAAATTAAATAAAAAAAAGCCGACTTTTTTTTATTCAACGGTACACCGTGGGCAAACTATTTTGTATCGAAAGTGTAGATCGAAGATCCTAGGGCACGTTATGTACTGCCTGATCTTGATCTACACGGTTGGCGAAGGGTCCTTTATTCACACTAAGCAGGCTAAAGGTTTGCAATTTTGATATTCACTGTAGGAGAGGAGACATTTTCACAGCATGGGACATTATACAAAAACCATTGAACGATATTCTTTTTTCAAATTGCGTTCTTTTTTACAAAATAATTATATAGTTGATAAAAATCTGTCTTAATGAAAAGGCTTGTGTTTGCTTGTCGATGGAGACGAACATTATAATTTTTGAATACGTAATACGATATCTGAGTGGAGGGGAATTTCTTTTTATGAAGATCTTGTCAGTCTTTACAATATATTTTAGGGATAGAATCTTCTCACGCAACGATATTGGATTTGTTTAACTATTGAGTCAGTAAATAATAGCATTTTCTTCTATTCCCCACAACGTTTTCAAAAGCCTTGTTCCTCAGGGTCGTTAAAACTCAGGTTTGTGTGGTAAAGGGTTAAAGAAAGATATTATAGAGCGTTTGGCGTAGTTTGGTCACTTCTCACATTGTTTGTAAGCTACAAAGGCTTAACTCTATACCAAACGGCAAATTTTTGGACAAGACCAAATTGAAAGTATTTGCAGACGACAATTCAACTCTTGCTTAAAAGATGATTTCTGTCTATGATAGGGTAGAAAACATTGTGGAAAAAGGAGAAAATGCTGGTTACCAGCATTTTCTCCGTTTTTCACAATGTTTTCAAAAGGCTAATATTCCAGACCCGTAAAATCCAGGGATTGTTTGGGAAAGGGTTAATTCAGCGATGAATGTTGTTTTTTTTTTTTATGCACGGTTGGATTTTCGAAAAACAGAAAGCTCCTGCTTTAAGGAATTTCATTTCGATAGTTAAACCCAAAATGCTGTCATTTCAAAGGTTTAATTTTTTAAAATAATATCTCCTTATTGGACAGTGTAGATCCAAGATTAGATTGCACTCTCTGTGCAGTCTGATCTTGATCTACACTGTCAGCAAAAGGTCAGTGAGTCGCGCTTAGTAGTCTAAGGGTTAAGGAAGGTATTTATCAGTGCTTCTCGTGGCTTTCTTTCAGCGGTATATTGCACAATGTTCTCCCCCGGCTGCTCTCTCAAACAGCGGTCATCGAAACAAAGGTCAGCGATCAAAGGTTAGACAGGATTGATTCCTTACGCTATGAGTATCATCAGTCCCCGGAAAGATATTGACCCACGTGGGCATTCGAACCAGTCAAGTTTGATGGAGTAAAATTTAACCTTTTAGCTGATAAGGGCGACTGAAGTGTTACGGGAGACCACTCCTTCCTACATTGCTTCGTCCCAATTTAAATACAGTACACAACAAATACGTTAGGGAGATATCCTTTTAGCTCAGTGGGTAAGGTATTGGCCTTTCGTCCGGGCGATGTAGGGTTCAAATCCTGCCCGGTCCCGTATTTCTGCCATGCATTTGTTCATTTGTGTCTTTGTTACGGACTTTGTTCGTAAAATGGGGTCTCGTCCCGAATTGGCCATTGAGCCATTAATCCCATTTGTTGTGCAAAAACGGACTTTCTGCATGATAAGGATTAGAGTCATTAATTGTTTCACTCCTTCTTGCATTGCTTCTTCCCAATTTAAATACAAGACCTAACAACTTCATTGGGAAGATATCTCTTTAGCTCAGTGGTTAAGGTACTGGCCTTTCATCCGGGCTTTCTAGGGTGCGAATTCTGCCCGGTCCCGTATTTCTGCCAGGCATTTATTCATTTGTTTCATTGATGCGGAATTTGTACGTAAAATGGGGACTCGTCCGGGATTAGCCATAGAGCAGGAACGGACTTTCTGCCTAATAAGGCTTTGAGTCATTGATAAATGATGACTTTATGAGGGGGTGTGAACATTACGGAACGCCACTCCTTCCTGCATGGTTTCGTCCCGATTTAAATACATGTGCAGTGCACAACAACTGCTTTGGGGAGATATCTCTTTAGCACAGTGGTTAAGGTATTGGCCTTTCGTCCGGGCTTTCTAGGGTTCGAATCCTGCCCGGTCCCTTATAACTGCCATGCATTTGTTGATTTGTTTCTTTGTTACAGACTTTGTTCGTAACATAGGGGCTCGTCTGGGATTGGACATTGAGCCATGAATCCCATTTGTTGGCCAAATACAGACTTTCTGCCTTATAAAGCTTTGAGCTATTAATAAATGATGACTTTAAGAGGGATGTGTTACGGAAGACAACTCCTTCCTGCATAGCTTCGTCTCAATTCAAATACAATACCGAACAAATGCGTTAGGGAGATATCTCTTTAGTTCAGTGGTTAGGGTAATGGCCATTCGTTCGGGCGTTCTAGGGTTCGAATCCGAAGAGTACACCATGCAAAATTTCAAAACTGTATAAAAGCTAAATTAGTAAATATAAGCAACGTATTTTGGTACAGTTGTAAGAATATGACATTTCCCCACCGATCGAGGCACATTCTTTTATCATTAGCTTTCTATTCGATGAAATAAAGCCAGTTTTCTTCCAGTCTCCCGCTTAGTTTTTCAAAAAAGCAAGTGCTACAAGTAATGAAATTTTGCGTTGAACATGCTCTTTATCAGGTAATGGACCGTAGTGACATAATCTTTACAAAAATAGTCTTCGTATACAGCCCATGCATCGAGTTTCAGGCAGATATATTGATGATTTAAAGGTTGGTGTCTGGTTACCACAAGCTTTTTCTGATCTGGTGTCCATGTACACACTCTGAAAATGAAAATGGTGTCTTGTTAGCATATTTTCCTCTACCCAGGTCCATTCAAAATCGTATACCTTCGCTTTGGATGGACATTTATAAGTGAAATTTTGTGTTCCTTTAGGGAATACATTTATCTTATCATACAAACTTGTAAATTGAACAATGGTTAGGGGATTTTGGCCGAAAATCGGCAACAACCTTCAAAACAATAAGACCCCAGTTGCTCATAATGCCACAGCTCGCTTAGATGATGGTAGTCCCTAGTATGTGTGTAAACAGATCAATCATTCGTCTTGACATTGCTGTAAATCAAAATTTCTATGTAGGTTAATCAGGTCCATAAAAATGAAAATACTTACACCACCTCCGGTTCTTCCATGGAAAATTCGATCTGGAGTACCGAGAACACATGGTGTCCGCGGCTCACGTTGATCAGTGTGGGTCACATATTGCAACATATTGAGTCTGTATGAAATTAAATCAAGCAGTTTTGAACGAAATCCGGCGTTTTCATTTGTTTAGAAAGTAGGGCAAACTGTAAAAAAATATTAATACAAAACTAGGATGAAATGCTCGACGCCATCAAAGTCAGTACGAAGCTATATATTTTATGTATTGATTTTCTTGGAAAACAATGGTACACTGTCTATTACATTAACCCATTACCACTCACCCCTACTTTTGACGACCCTGATAAAGAGGTGTTACGGGAGACCACTCCTTCCTGCATGGCATACTCCCGATTTAAATACAATACCTGGCTACTGCGTCAGGGAGATATCTCTTTGGCTCAGTGGTTAGGGTATTGGCTTTGCGTCCGGGAGTTCGAAGTTCGATCCCGCTCCGATCCTTATTTCTGCCATGCATTTATTCATTTGTTTCTTTGTTACGGACTTTGTTCGTAAGATGGGGGCCCGTCCGGGATTGGCCATTGAGCCATTAATCCCATTTGTTGTCCAAAATCGGACTTCCTGCCTAATAAGGCTTTGAGTCATCAATAAATGATGACTTTAAGAGGGGGTGTGTTACGGGAGACCACTCCTTCCTGCATGGCATACTCCCGATTTAAATACAATACCTGGCTACTGCGTCAGGGAGATATCTCTTTGGCTCAGAGGTTAGGGTATTGGCTTTGCGTCCGGGAGTTCGGAGTTCGAATCCGGCTCCGATCCTTATTTCTGCCATGCATTTATTCATTTGTTTCTTTGTTACGGACTTCGTTCGTAAGATGGGGGCTCGTCCGGGATTGGCCATTGAGCCATTAATCCCATTTGTTGTCCAAAATCGGACTTCCTGCCTAATAAGGCTTTGAGTCATCAATAAATGATGACTTTAAGAGGGGGTGTGTTACGGGAGACCACTCCTTCCTGCATGGTATACTCCCGATTTAAATACAATACCTGGCTACTGCGTCAGGGAGATATCTCTTTGGCTCAGTGGTTAGGGACTTTGTTCGTAAGAGAGGTCTTTAGAAAACGTTGTGGGAAAAGGAGAAAATGCTGGTTACCAGCATTTTCTCCTTTTTCCACAATGTTTTCTACCCTTCACTAAACAAATTTCAAATTTTCTGTCACTTTTATTTTGTCGTCTGCAAATGCTGTGGATTTGGAAAAGCCTAAAAATTTGTCGTTTGGTAATGAGTTAGCCTTTATCCTGTTAAGTTAAATGAAACTTTCTAGCCGACTGTAAAAAACCAAATACTGTAGTCCTATTTCAAACGTAGTTATGAAGAAATATATCTCCTTGTCGAAATGTGTAGATTTAAGGTCAGACTGCATGTTCTATTCAGTCTGATCTTGATCTACTCTGTCCGCAAAATGTCATTGAGTCGCGCAAAAAAGCCTAAGGGTTAAGGTTCTAATGTACCCCGAATTTTAATAATTCTGATACAGATTATTTTTGAAAACATTGTGGGAAAAGGAGAAAAATATTTTTAGTTAGCATTTTCTCCTTTTTTTTCCTACATAGTTGTTTAACTATATTTTATTATCGAAAGAATTTCTATGAAAATAGAAAGTGTTTTGCAGATGACATTAAACTGTCTGAAATCACAACATTTGCCCCAAGACGACTTAAATGGTGGGAAAAGGAGAAAATGCTGCGTGCCGAAACTTGATGTAATTTTTTTCCCATAATATATGTCATGTTTACTTCTTCACAAATAAAAATAAAAACAGGAATTATTGGTTATGGAGGGTACCTCTGACAAATATGTATCTAATTACTGTTCATTGTTTGATCTAGCAACGGTAATCACGTGACAACACAATACCCAGTAATAGAATAGATCTATATAGTCTGGCGGTTGTTAGGGCTTCGTCATTCTCGCTGTGTTATCTTTGAGAGTTCAGATCGTCGAAAGAACTTCAATACAATATTACAATAAATCGCATATTTGAGAAAGATAGGGTACAGTCGTATAAGTAAGTACACATTATTTATTTATTTATTTATTTATTTATTTATTGTTGTTGCTGTATAACTCTCTCAGTTACAAAGTCAATCTAAATTTCGCTTCTTTGTGTTACTTACGATATTTGATTTATTGTATGCAGGTTTATTTTTTGTTTAGGGCAGTCGTATTACTTGTAAGGGAAAATGTTAATCAATATTTGACTTTAGGGTTTTACCATCATAACATAGAATTCTTATTTTAAATAGGAAGGTAATTGAAAGCAGTGCTTTAAAAAGTAATACGGCGAGAAGATATAAATCTTTCTAAATGATATATACAGTTTTTTTAGTTGTGCAAAATCTTTTTTTTTTCATCCGTTAAAGAGTTTTCAGTTTACTACTTATTTTTATTTTAACACTTACTAAACATAAATTTTGCGCCCTTCCAAATTTGAATGATTTGAAGACAACAAATATGAAACTGGTATAAATGAACTGAAGTTGCGGGGAAAGGAGAAAATGCTATTTACAAGCATTTTGTCCTTTTCCCACAATGTTTTCAAAAGGGCATTTCCTTCCGGTGGCAAAACCCCGGGATTGTGTGGTAAAGGGTAAGTTGAAGTTGTGAGCCTCAGTTTTACAGAGAGAGAGATCCTCACTATTAGCAAATGAAAGATAACATTATTTTTGTTTAACTCATTACCAAACGACAAAATTGTAGGTTTGTCCAAATTGAAAGCATTTGCAGACGACAAAAAAAAAATAAACGTGACTGAAAATTTGAAATTTGTTTTGTTAGGGGTAGAAAGCACTGTGGGAAAAGGAGCATTTTTTTTTCTTTTCCAACAATGTTTTCAAAAGGCCTCTTCCTTCTGGTAGCAAAAACTCTGGATTGTTTGTTATTGGCTTAAGGTGAAGTTGTGAGCCTCAGTTTGAGAGAGAGAGAGAGAGAGAGAGATCCTCACTATTAGCAAATAAAAGATAACATTTCGTCCTTTTCCAACTATGTTTTCAAAAGGCATCTTCCTCCTGGTAACAAACCCTGGATTGTTTGATATAGGGTTAAGGTGAAGTTGTATGCCTCAGTTTTAGAGAGAGAGTGAGATCTTCACTATTAGCAAACGAAAGACAACATTTTGTCCTTATCCCACAATGTTTCAAAAGGGCTCTTCCTTCCTGTGGCAAAAACCCGGGAATGTGTGGTATAGGGTTAAGGTGAAGTTTTGAGCCTCAGTTTTAGAATGAGAGAGAGAGAGACAAAGAGACAGAGAGAGAGAGAGAGAGAAAGATATCCTCACTTATAGCAAATGAAAGACAATATGTTGTATAACTCATTACCAAACGACAAAATTTTAGGTTTGCCCATATTGAAAGCATTTGCAGACGACAAAATAAAAGTGACTGAAAATTTGAATTTTATTTTGTGAGGGGTAGAAAACATTGTGGGAAAAGGAGAAAGTGCTGGTTACTAGCATTTTCTCCATTTCCCACAATGTTTTCCAGAGGCATTTTTCTCAGAGTCGTCAAAAGTAGAGATTGTGTGGTAATAGGTTAAATAAATGAGTAGATTTATTTGCGTCTTTTTATGTGGTATTGTTTTATGTGTACGAAAATGAACAGACTGGATATCTACATAGATAAGAATTAAGAACTGATTCTCTACGTACAGAGTTTGCCTACAAGTATCAGTATTGATACAGCCTAAAGCTGTGTGATTCAGTTTTTTGATAGCACTCGGATATATAATTGGAAATAAACTGCAAAAGGCCATCGATCATAGAAATACTTCTTTTTGATTGAAAATTGCATCACCTCTTCTTAGCCTTCTATAGGCACAATGATATGCACAAAATTTTTCTTCAATCCGCTTTCCTTCCAGGGTTGTTCGTTCCAAAACCAGTTCGTCCCTGGGCTTATTCGTCCCATGATTGCACGCTACTCATTTGATTGTGCATGAATATTTACAGGTACAAAACTTTATTGTAATGTTGGGAATTAGATGGTGAAGGCCAAAGACATATCAAAATCATAGTACTCAGGTTTAAACTTAATTGAATTCAATATGGCTTCTCTCTTACCAACCATGCATCCTTCCGTCAAGGGACGTTACTCCTGACTCAGCTTGAAAGATCGAAGGGAGACCACCAATACACAAATGACGCGAACTTAGGCACCAGTAATCTCCCTTTAACCTGAGGCATATTAATTTGCTTAGGAGGTTGATTTTCAAGTTAACATTTAAATAATATTTCTGTTTTTTTTAGCTCACATGAGCACGAAGTGCTAAGGTGAGGTAGTGTGATCGGTCACTGTCCGGTGTCCATCTGTCCGTCTGTCAACAATTCCTTTAAACATCTCCTCCTAAACCGCTTGGCCAATCTTGATGAAAATTTGCAGGGATATTTCTTGTGTGAAGCTTTACTTAATTTGTTCAAGAAATTGAATTCCACCATTAACTCTGGTTGCCATGGCAACAGAAAGGAAAAAATAGCAAAATCTTTAAAAATCTTCTTCTCTGAAAGTAGAAGGCGTAGAGCTTTGATATTTAGTGTGTAGCATGTCCTAGTAAGTTTTTACCGAGCTTGTTCATATGATGCCCCTAGAATCAAAACTGGCCCCGCCCCGGGGGTCACAATTTCGAACAAAGGAACAAAGATGGAAAAGTTTGTTTTAAAATTCTTCGTCTCTGAAACTTCAAGGTGTAGAGTTTTGATATTTGGCATCTAGCATCTCCTAGTGGACCTCTACCAATTTTGTTCATATAAATCCCCTGGGGTCAAAACTGGCCCAGCCCCAGGGGTCACACATTCAAACATAGGAACAAAGAAGGAAAATTTAAAATTCTACTCCTCAAAAACTGGACGGTGTTGAGCTTTTATATTTAGTATGTAGCTTTCCCTAGTGAGTCTCTACCAAGTTTATTCAAGTGATGTCGCTGGGGTCAAAACTGGCCCCGCCCCGGAGGTTACAAGTTCGAACAAAGGAAAAAAGAAAGAAAATTCTTAACTGGAAAGCATAGAACTTTGTTATTTGGTTTGTAGTGAAACTGTCTTAAGTTTATATAGACAACCTGAGCACAACGGGTTAAGTCTGTTCGAAATTGGGTCACCTTGGGTCATAAACTAGGTCGCAAGGTCAAATTAAAGTAGTATCTTGTAGGCACTCAAGAGGTCACTTTTTCCCTCAATTGATTTGAAATTAATCAGAATGTTTGTCTTTATAAAATCTAGAATGAGTGCAAAATTGGGTCACCTGGGGTTATAATCTAGTTTACTAGTTTACATTGAAAAATTCCTAGTGGGCACTCATAAGGCTACATTCCTTGCTCAATTGACTTGAAAATTGGTCAGAATCTTTGTCTAGATGAAAGGTTGGATGAGTTTGGAGTAGGGTCACCTGAACTGGGCCACTTGGTCAAATACCTTGTGGGCACTCTAGAGGCCACATTTATTGCTTAATTAACTTGAAAACTACAAAAAAAAATGTTTGTATTGATATTTTTCTTTGGTGAGTTCTATATTAGGTCACGTTGAGTGATCATAAAATTAGGTCACTAGGTCAACTTAAGAAAAGTCCTTTAGGACGCTCCAGAGGCCATTTTTTTCCTCAATTGACCGTAAAAATGGTCAAAAACTGAATTACGCACTAGGAATGAATTTCTACTGTTGACTCATTTGAGCACTCCGGAGCCATTATGGCCCTCTTGTTTTCAAATAATTAATTCCACACAGTGGCTTCCTGGACAAATGCCAAATCAACGCTTTGATTTGAGTCCCGGTTCTGATCAGTTTTTAGTCATGAAACTTGAAAAACCAACCGCATGAAATGATAGAAATTGTACTTCTACGCCGTTTCGAGGAAAACGACGTTATTGTTGCTAAGAAGTATGCGCGTGCACAGTGTTTGATTTTCATATTTAATAAAAAGCAAGATTCAATGCTGTAAAAAGTTATTGGAAATACAGGAAAGCTTTCTAGAAACAACAAACTTAGCAACACTAACTCCCTCTGGAGACCGTTTTTTTTTTCTAGTTTCAGTGTAAGTGTCATGGAGCTATCTACTGGTGTATGCACAAATTTGAAACCGTACTAGAATTTTGTTGTTTGTCTGTCATTCTTTTTATGTGATAAAATTTCAATGACCCCAGAAGTGACCTCTGAAGTGACGTAGAATAATGACCCGGGTCGTTCCTCTATGTAGAAAAATGACCCATGGGTCATTCCTCTATGTAGAAAAATGACTCATGGGTCATTTTTGTCGAGGAGGGTCATTTCTCTGCAATACGCCGGTGTAATGCAGAAAAATGACCCCCATTACAAAATGACCCCCAGGTCATTTCTCGACGTAGAGGAATGACCCATGGGTCATTTTTCGACGTAGAAAAATGACCCGGGTCATTATTCTACGTCGAGAAATGACCGTGGGTCATTTTATAATGGGGGTCATTTCTCTGCATTACACCGGCGCTACGAAAATCGTTAATTACTAACATTGACGACAGTCATTGTTACATTTGATTTGTTCCTTTCACACCATGTAACATTTTGTATGTGAGAAAGCAGCCAGTGGTTTGGTAAACATGTCGACTTATCCTTAATCTGTGTACTGTCCGATAAACCCACTCGGCAAAAACTATTGATGAAAGTCATTGTTTAATATTACACAGCATATTAACTTGTGTCATGGCAAGTCAGAAAGACAATATAGTAGGTAGTTCAGTCAATTGTACAGATCCAGATCAGACTACACTAGAAGCAGAGCTGTACTAGTTGGATAATATTTCACACAATACCTTACACTTGACGATCCTGAGTAAACGTTTTGGCACTTTGGTAGAGATTCACTCTGAATCCAAAATATCATATTAGATCTACTGGGCTGAGTATGGGAAATGTAAATTTATATAAAACAGTGTGACAGCTGTTCTGATTGTTCATTATCATAGATCTATAAATAAATAAAACTGCTGCTAGATCTACTATTCTCACCTTGCATGTCTGTTCTATAAATCATGTCGAATAAGCCGAAATCCTGTTTGCTTGTTTAACCCTTTTCCTGGTTAATGACTAAAATATTTTTTTATTATTTCTATTGTGAAAACCTAAATATTGATATTTCAAAGTTTTGTTTTGAGGAGTAATATCTCCTTCTCGGACAGTGTAGATCCAAGATCATACTGCACATTTTGTGCAGTCTGATCTTGATCTACACTGTCTGCAAAAGGTCATGTAGTCGCGCTTGGCAGCCTAAGAGTTAACTATTCACTAAACGATCACGAGTCTAAACGACCCTGAGACAGGCCAGCTTTAGAACGTGTGGGGAAAACGACAAAATATTGGTTCTCCACAACGTTTTCAGTCTATTTTTTCTGGACAAATTTCCAAATTAGAGAAACAATTATAATATTGACGTCTAATAATGTTTTCAAATAGGACTTGTCTAAAGTTTGGAAGTCTGGTAAAGATTTCTATTAACGTAGTGGACTCGTAATAGAAAACAGCTATTTCCACTAAAATATTATCCTAGAAAATTTGCTAAGATTAAGAATGAGTATTGTTGTACTACTTTCACTGAGCCATTTTTCCCTTTTTGTTTCCTAGAGTTATCATTTATAAATCTTAAACCACTATATTTTCATTTTAAATTGATATGATAATTACCTCCGTTTTCTGGAAACTACTAAAAAAGTATCAACAAATAATTTCAAGATCGACATCAAAGGAATTTCTGGTGGCTAACAATGTGGCTAACAATGTGCAAAAGTATTATATCTGTACAAATCTGTCTTTATCAACTGTCAAGAAGTTTTATGTCATACTGCACTAGCCTTAGTACGGGTCCACTACCTTAAAGGTGGCCCTTCAGAATTTAGGACGAAAAATTTTACAAAAATGCAAAAAGATCATCCTTATACTACCAAAGTCTTTAAGTTTGCATTCCAAAAAAAAAGGTCGAAAACCATCCGACAACACGAGAAATTAGAGATTTAGTACTGCCCAGGTTGACACCAACGGGAGACACGTTCTATTTTTAGATGATCATTTCTCTCATTTAGTATACAGGAATACACAGACCAAAATTCAAACATAGCGCCCGAGGAAGACATAATGGAAAATAATTATTACATGTTTGTTATGTAATGGAACTTAAGCGTTATTAGTCACGTGTCAGTCACTTTACACCCCCACAATGCTTTATTGATTTTTGGCGCGAAATCTGAAAATAGCTTAAGAGGCTACGTAGCCTTTTAAGGGAATACCATCAAAAATTTTTTTTTGTAATTTTATGAGTCTTAATTATTGATGATTTGTATTATTTTTTCATATAGATTTCAGTGACATATATATTTTTTAATTTGGTGAGATGTAAAAATTCTAAATACCCACCTTTAAGTCAATAGAAAACAGCACGATTTTACACTCGTCCAAATTGAAAACATTTTATGTAGATAGTATAGATTAAGATCAGGCTACACAGAGCGGTGTGATCCAAATCTACACCTTCTGTTTACTCTGCTCGACAAATATCATTACTTATCATCACTGATGGTAGTCATTGTTACACTAGCTTTTCTCCTCTTACCGTAGGAAATTCTTTAGGTGAGAAAGCAGCCAGTAGCTTAGAAAGACCATTGTATGTAGATCAAAATTAGACAACTGAAAATGTGCAGTCTCATCCTGATTCTACACCATCTGATTTGGTTTAAAAAAATCCAAGGTGTTTTGTGTAGTCTAACTCTTTACCAGACGACAAAATTTTAACCCTGTCCAAATTCAAAGCATTTGCAGACGACAATTTCAGTGTGGCTCAAATGGTGCACTTGTTTATTGATCAGGTAGAAAACATTGTGGGAAAAGGAGAAAATACTGGTGCTGGTAACCAGCATTTTCTCCTTTTCCCACAATGTTTTCAAAAGGCTTCTTTTCCAAGGGCGTCAAAAGTAGGGATTGAGTGGTAATGGGTTAAATCCGAGAAGCCGCTATCCTGATTGTTCATACAGAATTTGTCAAAATTGACAGCAAGACTGGCAATTTATATCTGTTCAGATAGATCTAGCTCACATAAATAAAAATCTCTTTATCGGCAGTTTCTCCTTTTTCCACAATGTTATCAAAAGCCGTCAGGTTCAATTAAAGCGAAGATCTAGATCTAGTGCTTCAAAGTTAATAGATCTAGCCTACCGGATCAATACTGTAAAATTGATGCTGGTAGAACCGAGTCCAAGTTTACGTACTTACCTCGATAGTATAGATAGAGATTAGACTAGTCTACACAGGGATTGCTGTCTTTGCAAAATTTAATCATTGTTACATTGCACTTATTCCTGTCATATCGTGGAACATTGTTTCTACCTTGTTTATAGGAGAGCAGCTCCAGATTTGTCCACCTACCACGATTAATCGAAAAAGATAGAAGAAGACGGGATAAAACGGTTGAGTTAGATTTTATTTATAAACCGCTGTGCTTGTAGCATAAATATGAGCGATGCTTTTTCCCAGAATGTTTTAAAAATCGATAATTTTGAAGAAAAACTGAGAATAGTTCATAGCAGATCAAGTCTGATTGTACATTTCTAAAGATCTAAAATAAGCAGCAAAGCCTCCTAATTGAATGACGTCATCTTCTGACGTCATTTTTTGTCTTCAGTTTCCCGCGCGGCGTTTCATTACAATGAACTTATATCTCTAGCGATCTTTCATGTAGAATTTTGGGTGTGGACAAATCTGGAGAAGTTGGATATTCTGGACATAGATCTATCTAGATCTAGATCTAGTCTAAGTATTTTTATGATCTATCGTTGATATTTGACTAACTTTTTTGTGTATTGTTTACTAGAATCTTTCGACTTGTTGCTTAGAGTAGAGATCAAGATCAGATTACAGAACGTTTATTCTGATCTTAGAAATGTTCGTTATTTTGCTGTTCTTTCTTAGAAATCGCAATATAAATCTAGATCTACAGGCTCTAAAGGACAAATGGTTGTTAGAAAGGTTATTTATGCCGATTTCAACAGTAATTATCTTACGCCTCGGCAAAAGCTTACTGATAACTGTCATTCAGATGTTGTAAAGATTTTATTGAACAAAACTGATTGATTATTAATAAAAATCAGTCGATCTGAATGTTTAAGAACGGTTTATAGGTCAAAAATAGATCTAGATCTAGACTGTATTTCACCTTGATCTCGACCTAGATTCAATTTTGTTTATTATTATTTTCAGATATACTGGATCTACTTCAAAAGGACAGAAGACTATCAGTTGTGTTTGTTTATAGCCAAGTTAAAAGTATTCCAGGTAAATAATGTTCAATTGATCTAGATCTACCCGGCCATATTTGTATGGCGATGTGACGAAACTTAAGATTGGTTGTTTTAGGGGTTTTAATCATTAAATCTAGATTATAATTAGGGTAAGAAATTGTTTGCAAGACCTGTCTCTTGATTGGCTGAGCGAAAATGTCTGGTCTAATCATAGGCTAGTCTAAGAAAAGGACTGTCAATTTGGAAACATCCGTAGATTGGGTTTGTTTGGACGATGTTTGACGTAAATTTCAACGCCATCAAAATTGTTTCGCACCGGCTAGGGCACCTATCCATATTTCCCTTTTACCAGTAGATCTACTTCGCAAAGTATTCTTCCAAAGCCGCTGGCTGCTTTCTCACATAACCAACATGGAAACAGCAACTAGACTTTTAAAAACGCATTTTCTTGAAAAACTAGATCTAGATCTAGATTTTTTTTTTTTTACTGTAGATCTATGCAATCTTTCACGAAACAGCTTAAAAAAAACGAAAGCATTCTACAAACCTCAAATTTGATGTTATAAAAGTAATGCAATCTTTATTTCAAAAGGTGAAAGAAAAAAACATTGTGGAAAAAGGAGGAAATGCTGGTTACAAGCATTTTCTCCTTTTTCTACAATGTTTTCCAAAGCTTTTCTCTCCCGGTCCATTAAAGAACGGCATTGTTAGGTAAATATATAAGTTTGATTAACTCAATGATTTAAATCTATTACAGAGAAAAACACGAAATGGCGGATGAAAATCTTTATGATCTTGCTGGAAGGAAAGAAGAGAAGAAAGAAAGAGCAGACGAAGAAGAAATGTTTAAGCAGATGAAAGTAGTGAGCTTGGACTATAGAAAAAGAGTGAAATGTGAAAGTTGTGTGAGGGACGAGTGTCCGAGGTCTGATGAGAGTTCGTCGTCTGAGTGGTATGCGCGAGTGGCCGTGTTTTTATGTTTTGTGTGCGAGATGTACGTGTGTGCGGAATGTTTACCTAAACATAGAGGTCATGATGGAATGAAAGTGGGGAGAAAGGAGAATGAGGGAATGGGAGAACAGAAAGAAAGAGATGGAAATGAAGGACTAGGGAAAAAATGTAAGAGAATGCGTCTGGAGACCGAGAGTGAGAGAGAGGGGGAAAGAGAGAAGAAAGAGAGTGAGAAAATGAGAGAGGGATTACATGCAAAGAAATTATGGGATGATGTAATGAACGAAAGTGAGACAGAGAGTGAAGAAAAGTTTAAAACCAACAAAGTGAGTATTATTGATCGAGTAGACGTAAAACACGAATTGGATCAGACGGAGATTTGTGTGATATCTGGATTGTGCGGACTGGAGAACAAAAGTTTGGTAGTCTGTGATTCTCGTAATTCTTGTATTAAAATATTTAAACTGGGAAGTCACGTGATACAACGTTATATACGGTTTGTAGGCTCTAGACCTTGGGATGTTACAGAAATAGATTTAAAACAGAATTATACTGAACCGAACTTAGTGTCCGGCAGTAGTTCTGATATTTCTGTAACAGACCGGGCTGATCCGGATAAACAATGTTTGATAGCAGTAACGTTACCATGGGAACGTCAAATAATGTTTATAGATTTGAGCGAAAAACCTGCAAAAACACAAAAAATAATCCAAACAGAGGAAGAATGTCGGTCTATACAGTTTTATGATGACAAGATTTTTACCGTCTGTAGAGAAGATCTTGACTCTCCCTGGTCTGTTTATATTTACTCTACAGACGGAGACAGGCTAAACAAGTTTTACACTGGTATCTATGGTTACTTCCCTGGTCCTGATCTCGCCGTTGTTTCTGGACGAGTCTATATAACGGATAGCCGCAATCACAAAGTAGAATGTAGAAATGTTGAGGGTCAAGTTATCTCAGAAATTAAAATTGAACGGTCGAGGCCTGTAGGAAGCAGTGTCGACCCAGATAACAACGTTTATGTATATGCACAGTGGTACAACAAAATTTATAAACTGGATGCTGATCCGACTCGATACAAGTCGGTGTTAGATCGGACTGCAGGTTATATAAAGGATCCCCGCGCTCTGTGTTATTACAGAGACAAATTATTTATCAGCCATGACGGGTCGCCATCTTTACGTAACTTTGTTACTGTGGTCCGACTGCTGTAACGACACCTCGACCTGGACATTGTAAAATCTGCACCACAATGTATTCTATTGTTACCATTGTTACGAGTCAGGCGTAACTAGAAAGTAGAAGCCAGCAACAAACGATAACAATTAACAGAATTTATTAACAAAAATATCAAATAATCAGTGAAAATATTACAACAGTACAAAACAATACCTTAGACGTTAAATTCAAAAGAAAAATTATTCAAGTCTTAATTCCAGTCTGATACTGATCCAAACTGAATGTAATCCAAGCACACGAAGTAATCCTCACTTTAGTCTAGTCTGATCCGAATCCAAACTGAATGTAATCCAAGCACTAATTATGACACAAACACAAATAATCCCCACTGTAGTCTGGCAATAATGTATTAACTAGTGAACAATGAGATGTAAAAAGCTTTTCCTTTTATAATAACAGGGAAACTTCCAGAAAATTCATGTTAAAATCAGTTGCATAATTTCTAGTAATCAGATTGTAAAAAGGCCTGGAAACTTCCAGCACAATATTCCACAAGAGAGAATCCAGTTCTAAAAATAGCAATAGGGGAAAACCATTCAAAAAATAGATACACACATGAACAAAGCTAATAATAACTGGGTATGTACATAACACTTCCCCCCTTGAAAAGAAAAAGAAAGGTTTATGAAAAAAATCTTTCTTTTTTTTTTGAAATATTATTTATATACATGTATATGACACTTTAACTGAAGTATACATAGGAAATGACAAACTCAAATATTAATTATTTCAGACTAATGAAAATAGTCAAGGTAATGAAATTACAATTTAAAAGAAAAAACAGTTTAAACTTGATATAGGGAAAAATGACTATTGGAATTTCAAACTCTCGAAAGAGCATCTGGTATAATGTTATCTTTCCCTTTTATGTGTCTTATGTCAAGATTAAACTCTTGAGGCAATAAACTCCACCTCAGTAATCTTTGATTCTTATTCTTAAGTTTGTGTAGAAAACTTAAAGGGTTATGATCACTGAAAACAACAATTGGTGAAGTTGAAGAGGTTAAATAAACTTCGAACTGCTGGATTGCCAGAATTAAAGCAAGACACTCTTTTTCTATGGTAGAGTAATTTTTCTGATGTTTGTTAAATTTCTTAGAAAAGTAACAAACTGGGTGATCAGTACCATTATTATCTTCTTGCAAAAGAACAGCACCAATACCAGCATCACTTGCATCAACAGCTAATTTGAAACATTTGTCAAAATCAGGTGCTAAGAGAACTGGTGCGCTCTTTAGTATGGCTTTTAGACGATCAAATGCATCTTGACATTTGCCATTCCATTTGAACTTTGTGCTTTTCTTAAGCAAATGTGTTAAAGGTTCAGCAATACCCGAGAAATTTTTACAGAATTTCCTATAGTAGCCAGCCATACCAAGAAATCGCATCAGCTGTCTTTTACATTTAGGAACAGGAAACTCAGAGATAGCATTGACTTTAGCTTCTAAAGGTTTAACTTGACCCTGTCCCACAAGATGTCCTAGAAATGTTACAGTAGCATGACAAAATTCAGTTTTTGCAAGATTCACAGTCAGTTTCGCTTTACTGAGTCTGTCGAAGAACTTCCTGATTCTTTGAAGGTGGTCACTCCAACTATCTGAGTAGATGATGACGTCGTCAATATATGCATCACAGCCATCTAATCCACATATAACGTTGTTTATAAGTCGCTGAAACGTTGCAGGAGAATTTTTCATCCCAAACGGCATAACTTTGTACTGGTACAGACCGTTTGGAGTAGCAAAGGCTGATACTTCTTTTGCTCTATCAGTCAGTGGAACTTGCCAGAATCCTTTTAGCAGGTCAAATTTGGTGACATATTTAGAATTTCCAACTTTGTCAATACAGTCATCAATTCTTGGTATTGGAAAAGAGTCTGTTTTTGTCACAGAGTTCACCTTACGATAGTCAGTACACATTCTATAAGTTCCATTTGATTTGGGTACTAATATACATGGTGAACTGTAATTACTCTGGCTAGGTTCAATAAAGTCATTTTCCAGTAAGTATTTTACTTCATCTTGGAGGTATTTCTGCTTCAAAGGATTCATTCTATATGGATGTTGCTTTATTGGTTTAGAATCTTCCACAATGACATCATGATAGATTTTATCAGTTCTTGTGGGGATATCAGGAAATAAATGTTCATATTCATGTATCAACTGTTTCAGCTCTTCCTGTTGTGATGGTTCCAAGTGAGAAAGTTTGTTGTCAAGGTTTCTCAAAATATCAGAATTCTCAAGTTTAGATGGACCAGGATCAGATTTATCAATAAAGTCAGAATTTACTTCAATTTCAAATACATTTGATTCTTGTGGGACAGTGTTTACAACTGTAATTGGTTTTGAAATAGAGCTATCTCTGTCAAAGTATTCCTTTAACATATTTACATGACACATTTGTTTGTTTTTACGCCTTCCTGGAGTATTAATTATATAGTTCAAATCGCTTGTTTTCTTGTCAATAGTGTAGGGTCCAAAATATCTTGCCTGTAGAGGTCTGCCAGGTATTGGCAAAAGAGCAAGGACTTTGTCACCTGGTTTAAATTTTCTATCAATAACATGGTTGTCATATCTTGCTTTCATTTTGCCCTGAGACGTTTTAAGATTAGACCTAGCAACCTCACATGCCCTAGACAGTCTATTTCTGAAGTCAGAAACATACTGTAGTAAATTCAAGGGTGTTTCATCATTTGAGAGAAATTTCTCTTTCAAAAGTTTTAAAGGTCCACGAACAGAATGGCCAAAAACTAATTCAAAAGGACTGAAACCAAGAGATTCTTGTACAGATTCTCTGGCTGCAAACAGTAACAAATGGATGCCCTCATCCCAATCTTTTTCAGTGTCAAAGCAATATGACCTTATCATATTTTTTAATGTCTGGTGAAATCTTTCTAAAGCACCTTGACTTTCAGGGTGATAAGCGGATGACCTATATTGCTTGATTCCTAATTCATGCATAACCTGTTGGAATATACCAGACATAAAATTTGACCCTTGATCAGACTGAACTGATTTTGGAAGACCAACAAATGTGAAAAATTTTATAAGAGCTTTGACTATTGACTTTGTTTTGATGTTCCTTAAAGGAATAGCTTCAGGAAAACGTGTAGAAGTACACATAATTGTTAAGAGATACTCATTTCCTGACTTGGTTCGAGGTAAAGGACCAACACAATCTATAAGTATCCTACTGAAAGGTTCATCAAAAGCAGGACTAGGTTGTAATTGAGCTTTGGGAATGGTTTGGTTGGGTTTACCTACCATTTGACATGTATGGCAAGTTTTACAATATTTAGAGACATCTGATTTGAGACCAGGCCAATAAAAATGAGTAATAATTTTGTGATAGGTCTCGTTTATACCTAGATGACCTGACATAGGACTTTCATGGGCTATACTAAGTATTTCATGACGATATGACTTTGGAACCACAATTTGGTGGTAAACAGCCCATTCATCATCAGCTGGGACATCAAATGGTCGCCATTTTCTCATAAGAATCCCATTCTTTATATAATAACACATTGGGACTTGTGAAATTTCATCTTCAGGTAAAGCCCTAAAAATTAATTTTGAAATCTCAGGATCAGTTTGCTGTTCCTGGATAAGCTGTGACTTTGACGGCGTGTCGTGACCTTGGTCAATAGAACTTGGTGGTGAATGACAAGACATTGACGAGTCTGTCTGAGTATCAGACAAACTGGGATCAAGAGACTTTTTAATCTCATTATTAAAATATTGACCGATAAAAGTATCCATCAAGTCAATGTCAGAGTTTGAGTTTTTCAAAATGGCCTTTTTAGCCATAGCTCGGGTAACTGCACAAGAAGGATACAAGTCAGGAATTTCCTGCTCGATAGGGTCATCTGTTTGACCTATATTTGGTATGTCAGTTACAAGTGGATTTACCACAACCTTATCTCCAGCTAAGTCATTGCCTAGCAGTAAATGGACACCTTTAAATGGTAAAGAAGGTTTAATACCAATAACCACAGGCCCAGTAACCAAATCTGATGACAAATTAACGTAATGGAGAGGGATATTAACAGTTCCACACTCTACACCCTGAATAAGGACACTAGTACCGGAAGAAGTCTTCTCAGAAAAAGGCAGTATATCTGCTAAAATAAGAGATTGAGAAGCTTCTGTGTCTCTTAAAATTTTAATAGGGGTAGGTGGGTAATTATCACATGAAAGTGATACAAAACCATTCAACATAAATGGTTCAAAAATCTCCATAGTAGAATCAGACTTGGGTTTTGTGACTATGTCAATTGTATTGGATTTAATAGAAGACTGTGGCCTTGGTCTAAAAGTGGTGAGCCCTGTTGGTTTGGCTTCATCACTTTCTAACTTCCTTTTTAATTTCAAACATTCAGAAACAAGGTGACCAGGTTTCTTACAATAGTTACAAGTGGGTCGAGATAAGGGATATTGACTTTTGGTTTCACTAGTAGAATTGGGTTTGGGTGTATTGGATTGACTGGGCATGCCAGATGAATTACCAGACATAGATTTATTTTGGGGATGTGAGGAAGTAGGTTTGGGTTTAGCAATAAAAGAAACTTTATGTGTAAGGTAGTAATTATCAGCCAGACGAGCTGCTTCTTCTAAAGTTTCAACTTGTTTTTCGTCTAAGAATGTCTTAATATCAAATTGAATACAACGTTTGAATTCTTCAACTAACATAAGTTGTCTTAGTTTATCATAATTTTGGTCTATTTTCTTAGAACAGCACCATCTATCAAATAACTGTTCTTTGTTTCTAGCAAATTCAACATGAGTCTGGTTAGAATCTTTTTTACAATTTCTAAATTTTTGTCTATATGCTTCTGGGACCAGCTCATAACCTTTGAGAATAAGTTCTTTAACAGTCTCATAATGATGACTTTGTTCAACACCTAGTTGTGTATAAATTTCACGAGCTTTGCCTATCAAAACACTTTGCAGAAGCAAAGTCCAGTGCTCTTTTGGCCAATTTAAGTTTTCTGCAACTTTTTCAAAGTGTAGGAAGTATTTATCAACTTCTTTTTCTTGAAATGGAGGAACAAGCCTAATAGGTTTTGTAACATCAAAATTGTATTCAATCTTTTGCTTCGGCTGATTTGCTCTTTCTTGCATTTCTATTTCCCTCATTCTTAATTGAAATTCTCTCTCCTTCTCTCTCTCTTCCCTTTCCCTTTCTCTTTCCTTCTCTCTCTCTTCCCTTTCTCTTTCTTCTCTCTCCCTTTCTCTTTCCCTTTCTCTTTCCTTCTCTCTCTCTTCCCATTCTCTTTCTCTCTCTCTTTCCTGAATTTCTAATTGTCTGATCTGAAGTTTTAATTCAAGTTCTTTCGAACTTGAAACTGACTGAACGTCAACTATCGGGGAAAGAGCATTTTCATGAAAAATTTCCTCATCAACAAAATATTGTACCAAAATGTTCTTAATTTCATGTTTGCGCATTGAAGATTTTATTTCAGACAATTTATAGTGCTTAGCAAGATTAAGCAAATCAGTCTTTTTACCTAAATTCAATAACTCCACAGACGGTTCAGCCGTAAATTTATCTAAGTCAAAAGACATGTTTGTTTGTTGCTGGATTCAAGTACAAAATTGTATTATAATTACTGATTAGTAATTTTGACTAACAGGATGTATTAGATTTATTCAAATTGTGAAAAGCAAACGTCTATGTCTTTTTTCCAATCGATGGTTAATCCCAAAAGGAAAACAAATGCGTTAGCCTTATTTTTTCAATCCCGGACGAGCCCCCAATTTCTGTTACGAGTCAGGCGTAACTAGAAAGTAGAAGCCAGCAACAAACGATAACAATTAACAGAATTTATTAACAAAAATATCAAATAATCAGTGAAAATATTACAACAGTACAAAACAATACCTTAGACGTTAAATTCAAAAGAAAAATTATTCCAGTCTTAATTCCAGTCTGATCCTGATCCAAACTGAATGTAATCCAAGCACACGAAGTAATCCTCACTTTAGTCTAGTCTGATCCGAATCCAAACTGAATGTAATCCAAGCACTAATTATGACACAAACACAAATAATCCCCACTGTAGTCTGGCAATCATGTATTAACTAGTGAACACTGAGATGTAAAAAGCTTTTCCTTTCATAATAACAGGGAAACTTCCAGAAAATTCATGTTAAAATCAGTTGCATAATTTCTAGTAATCAGATAGTAAAAAGGCCTGGAAACTTCCAGCACAATATTCCACAAGAGAGAATCCAGTTCTAAAAATAGCAACAGGGGAAAACCATTCAAAAATAGATACACACATGAACAAAGCTAATAATAACTGGGTATGTACATAACACTTCCCCCCTTGAAAAGAAAAAGAAAGGTTTATGAAAAAAATCTTTCTTTTTTTTTTGAAATATTATTTATATACATGTATATGACACTTTAACTGAAGTATACTTAGGAAATGACAAACTCAAATATTAATTATTTCAGACTAATGAAAATAGTCAAGGTAATGAAATAACAATTTAAAAGAAAAAACAGTTTAAACTTGATATAGGGAAAAATGACTATTGGAATTTCAAACTCTCGAAAGAGCATCTGGTATAATGTTATCTTTCCCTTTTATGTGTCTTATGTCAAGATTAAACTCTTGAGGCAATAAACTCCACCTCAGTAATCTTTGATTCTTATTCTTAAGTTTGTGTAGAAAACTTAAAGGGTTATGATCACTGAAAACAACAATTGGTGAAGTTGAAGAGGTTAAATAAACTTCGAACTGCTGGATTGCCAGAATTAAAGCAAGACACTCTTTTTCTATGGTAGAGTAATTTTTCTGATGTTTGTTAAATTTCTTAGAAAAGTAACAAACTGGGTGATCAATACCATTATTATCTTCTTGCAAAAGAACAGCACCAATACCAACATCACTTGCATCAACAGCTAATTTGAAACATTTGTCAAAATCAGGTGCTAAGAGAACTGGTGCGCATTTTAGTATGGCTTTTAGACGATCAAATGCATCTTGACATTTGCCATTCCATTTGAACTTTGTGCTTTTCTTAAGCAAATGTGTTAAAGGTTCAGCAATACCTGAGAAATTTTTACAGAATTTCCTATAGTAGCCAGCCATACCAAGAAATCGCATCAGCTGTCTTTTACATTTAGGAACAGGAAACTCAGAGATAGCATTGACTTTAGCTTCTAAAGGTTTAACTTGACCCTGTCCCACAAGATGTCCTAGAAATGTGACAGTAGCATGACTAAATTCAGTTTTTGCAAGATTCACAGTCAGTTTCGCTTTACTGAGTCTGTCGAAGAACTTCCTGATTCTTTGAAGGTGGTCACTCCAACTATCTGAGTAGATGATGACGTCGTCAATATATGCATCACAGCCATCTAATCCACATATAACGTTGTTTATAAGTCGCTGAAACGTTGCAGGAGAATTTTTCATCCCAAACGGCATAACTTTGTACTGGTACAGACCGTTTGGAGTAGCAAAGGCTGATACTTCTTTTGCTCTATCAGTCAGTGGAACTTGCCAGAATCCTTTTAGCAGGTCAAATTTGGTGACATATTTAGAATTTCCAACTTTGTCAATACAGTCATCAATTCTTGGTATTGGAAAAGAGTCTGTTTTTGTCACAGAGTTCACCTTACGATAGTCAGTACACATTCTATAAGTTCCATTTGATTTAGGTACTAATATACATGGTGAACGGTAATTACTCTGGCTAGGTTCAATAAAGTCATTTTCCAGTAAGTATTTTACTTCATCTTGGAGGTATTTCTGCTTCAAAGGATTCATTCTATATGGATGTTGCTTTATTGGTTTAGAATCTTCCACAATGACATCATGATAGATTTTATCAGTTCTTGTAGGGATATCAGGAAATAAATGTTCATATTCATGTATCAACTGTTTCAGCTCTTCCTGTTGTGATGGTTCCAAGTGAGAAAGTTTGTTGTCAAGGTTTCTCAAAATATCAGAATTCTCAAGTTTAGATGGACCAGGATCAGATTTATCAATAAAGTCAGAATTTACTTCAATTTCAAATACATTTGATTCTTGTGGGACAGTGTTTACAACTGTAATTGGTTTTGAAATAGAGCTATCTCTGTCAAAGTATTCCTTTAACATATTTACATGACACATTTGTTTGTTTTTACGCCTTCCTGGAGTATTAATTATATAGTTTAAATCGCTTGTTTTCTTGTCAATAGTGTAGGGTCCAAAATATCTTGCCTGTAGAGGTCTGCCAGGTATTGGCAAAAGAGCAAGGACTTTGTCACCTGGTTTAAATTTTCTATCAATAACATGGTTGTCATATCTTGCTTTCATTTTGCCCTGAGACGTTTTAAGATTAGACCTAGCAACCTCACATGCCCTAGACAGTCTATTTCTGAAGTCAGAAACATACTGTAGTAAATTCAAGGGTGTTTCATCATTTGAGAGAAATTTCTCTTTCAAAAGTTTTAAAGGTCCACGAACAGAATGACCTAAAGCTAATTCAAAAGGACTGAAACCAAGAGATTCTTGTACAGATTCTCTGGCTGCAAATAGTAACAAATGGATGCCCTCATCCCAATCTTTTTCAGTGTCAAAGCAATATGACCTTATCATATTTTTTAATTAATGTCTGGTGAAATCTTTCTAAAGCACCTTGACTTTCAGGGTGATAAGCGGATGACCTATATTGCTTGATTCCTAATTCGTGCATAACCTGTTGGAATATACCAGACATAAAATTTGACCCTTGATCAGACTGAACTGATTTTGGAAGACCAACAAATGTGAAAAATTTTATAAGAGCTTTGACTATTGACTTTGTTTTGATGTTCCTTAAAGGAATAGCTTCAGGAAAACGTGTAGAAGTACACATAATTGTTAAGAGATACTCATTTCCTGACTTGGTTCGAGGTAAAGGACCAACACAATCTATAAGTATCCTACTGAAAGGTTCATCAAAAGCAGGAATAGGTTGTAATTGAGCTTTGGGAATGGTTTGGTTGGTTTTACCTACCATTTGACATGTATGGCAAGTTTTACAATATTTAGAGACATCTGATTTGAGACCAGGCCAATAAAAATGAGTAATAATTTTGTGATAGGTCTTGTTTATACCTAGATGACCTGACATAGGACTTTCATGGGCTATACTTAGTATTTCATGACGATATGACTTTGGAACCACAATTTGGTGGTAAACAGCCCATTCATCATCAGCTGGGACATCAAATGGTCGCCATTTTCTCATAAGAATCCCATTCTTTATATAATAACACATTGGGACTTGTGAAATTTCATCTTCAGGTAAAGCCCTAAAAATTAATTTTGAAATCTCAGGATCAGTTTGCTGTTCCTGGATAAGCTGTGACTTTGACGGCGTGTCGTGACCTTGGTCAATAGAACTTGGTGGTGAATGACAAGATTTTGACGAGTCTGTCTGAGTATCAGACAAACTGGGATCAAGAGACTTTTTAATCTCATTATTAAAATATTGACCGATAAAAGTATCCGTCAAGTCAATGTCAGAGTTTGAGTTTTTCAAAATGGCCTTTTTAGCCATAGCTCGGGTAACTGCACAAGAAGGATACAAGTCAGGAATTTCCTGCTCGATAGGGTCATCTGTTTGACCTATATTTGGTATGTCAGTTACAAGTGGATTTACCACAACCTTATCTCCAGCTAAGTCATTGCCTAGCAGTAAATGGACACCTTTAAATGGTAAGGAAGGTTTAATACCAATAACCACAGGCCCAGTAACCAAATCTGATGACAAATTAACGTAATGGAGAGGGATATTAACAGTTCCACACTCTACACCCTGAATAAGGACTCTAGTACCGGAAGAAGTCTTCTCAGAAAAAGGCAGTATATCTGCTAAAATAAGAGATTGAGAAGCTCCTGTGTTTCTTAAAATTTTAATAGGGGTAGGTGGGCAATTATCACCTGAAAGTGATACGAAACCATTCAACATAAATGGTTCAAAAATCTCCATAGTAGAATCAGACTTGGGTTTTGTGACTTTGTCAATTGTATTGGATTTAATAGAAGACTGTGGCCTTGGTCTAAAAGTGGTGAGCCCTGTTGGTTTGGCTTCATCACTTTCTAACTTCCTTTTTAATTTCAAACATTCAGAAACAAGGTGACCAGGTTTCTTACAATAGTTACAAGTGGGTCGAGATAAGGGATATTGACTTTTGGTTTCACTAGTAGAATTGGGTTTGGGTGTATTGGATTGACTGGGCATGCCAGATGAATTACCAGACATAGATTTATTTTGGGGATGTGAGGAGGTAGGTTTGGGTTTAGCAGTAAAAGAAACTTTATGTGTAAGGTAGTAATTATCAGCCAGACGAGCTGCTTCTTCTAAAGTTTCAACTTGTTTTTCGTCTAAGAATGTCTTAATATCAAATTGAATACAACGTTTGAATTCTTCAACTAACATAAGTTGTCTTAGTTTATCATAATTTTGGTCTATTTTCTTAGAACAGCACCATCTATCAAATAACTGTTCTTTGTTTCTAGCAAATTCAACATGAGTCTGGTTAGAATCATTTTTACAATTTCTAAATTTTTGTCTATATGCTTCTGGGACCAGCTCATAACCTTTGAGAATAAGTTCTTTAACAATCTCATAATGATGACTTTGTTCAACACCTAGTTGTGTATAAATTTCACGAGCTTTGCCTATCAAAACACTTTGCAGAAGCAAAGTCCAGTGCTCTTTTGGCCAATTTAAGTTTTCTGCAACTTTTTCAAAGTGTAGGAAGTATTTATCAACTTCTTTTTCTTGAAATGGAGGAACAAGCCTAATAGGTTTTGTAACATCAAAATTGTATTCAATCTTTTGCTTCGGCTGATTTGCTCTTTCTTGCATTTCTATTTCCCTCATTCTTAATTGAAATTCTCTCTCTCTTCCCTTTCCCTTTCTCTTTCCTTCTCTCTCTCTTCCCTTTCTCTGTCTTCTCTCTCCCTTTCTCTTTCCCTTTCTCTTTCCTTCTCTCTCTCTTCCCATTCTCTTTCTCTCTCTCTTTCCTGAATTTCTAATTGTCTGATCTGAAGTTTTAATTCAAGTTCTTTCGAACTTGAAACTGACTGAACGTCAACTATCGGGGAAAGAGCATTTTCATGAAAAATTTCCTCATCAACAAAATATTGTACCAAAATGTTCTTAATTTCATGTTTGCGCATTGAAGATTTTATTTCAGACAATTTATAGTGCTTAGCAAGATTAAGCAAATCAGTCTTTTTACCTAAATTCAATAACTCCACAGACGGTTCAGCCGTAAATTTATCTAAGTCAAAAGACATGTTTGTTTGTTGCTGGATTCAAGTACAAAATTGTTTTATAATTACTGATTAGTAATTTTGACTAACAGGATGTATTAGATTTATTCATATTGTGAAAAGCAAACGTCTATGTCTTTTTTCCAATCGATGGTTAATCCCAAAAGGAAAACAAATGCGTTAGCCTTATTTTTTCAATCCCGGACGAGCCCCCAATTTCTGTTACGAGTCAGGCGTAACTAGAAAGTAGAAGCCAGCAACAAACGATAACAATTAACAGAATTTATTAACAAAAATATCAAATAATCAGTGAAAATATTACAACAGTACAAAACAATACCTTAGACGTTAAATTCAAAAGACAAATTATTCCAGTCTTAATTCCAGTCTGATCCTGATCCAAACTGAATGTTATCCAAGCACACGAAGTAATCCTCACTTTAGTCTAGTCTGATCCGAATCCAAACTGAATGTAATCCAAGCACTAATTATGACACAAACACAAATAATCCCCACTGTAGTCTGGCAATCATGTATTAACTAGTGAACACTGAGATGTAAAAAGCTTTTCCTTTTATAATAACAGGGAAACTTCCAGAAAATTCATGTTAAAATCAGTTGCATAATTTCTAGTAATCAGATTGTAAAAAGGCCTGGAAACTTCCAGCACAATATTCCACAAGAGAGAATCCAGTTCTAAAAATAGCAACAGGGGAAAACCATTCAAAAATAGATACACACATGAACAAAGCTAATAATAACTGGGTATGTACATAACACCATGGTTACCGCGTTACTTCCTTTTCAACCCATATATGACTTTGAATGTTTTTTATTTCCGCGGAGATTGTAGACAAAGATCAGCCTGCACATACGTGCAGTCAGATCTTTGTCTACAATCCTCCTTTTGTATCAATAAGTTTATTAAACAATCGCCATTTTCTGCCGATAAATTTCACGAAATATATTTTTGTGATAATTTCTTTTAACGGACATTCGGCAGGATGCGGGATAAATAATTTTATTCTCAACATTTCATTATACTTTGTCTAGTAAGCTAGCTGTCGTTGGAAATCTTGTCATCATTTATTTATTTGGCTTTTTTGTTTATCTATTTATTTTTGATCAAGTAGACTAATTTATTTATTTTCGCCAATTTTAATCGAACTCGCCCCATCCACTTTCTCCGAATCATTTGCTATTCATGAATTTAACTTTACCGTCCCCTCCCCAAAAAAAATCACAATTCTAGATAATCTGTAAACATTATTTGACTTCTAAACGTGATTCTATCAAACATTGTTTATCCGGTAAAACAACGTGGCAGCAGTAATTTATCTCTATGCGTCATTATCGCCGTTTTAAATGTTTTCTTTCTACAAAAACTGCTGTTAAATCACAGACTACCCTTCTTTTTAGCTAGTCCCCATAATTCACATGTGGTTCGTGATATTTTATCGACGATTACGGGTTTGCATTTGTTCATTTTCGGGTCCAATTCGTGTTTCACGAGAGATAGAGAGATTTCATTGGAATTTTATGCATGTTAGCATTTTTTTCATATTTATTACATGTTTATTACTATTGTTGAATTTATAAAAAGAAAAACTCCCTCAATTCTTTGTTTACTTTTTGTTGTAGTGTAATTTTATACATCATGTATTTTTTCATTCAGAGACTACGTATTTCAGTAGGAAAATACCATAAAAAGTATGTCTTGCATTTTTATCACCTAATTTCATTCTTACAAGAAGTTCAATGAAAAACGTTTGATGTTTTATTTTGTCATAATAATCTCAATACCCTCCTTCCAAGAAAAAAATACGTTTTAATGTGCACAATTTGTCCTACATTGTCTTCTATTCTTTGTGATTTAATGTACTTCTTAATTTCGAATAATCATATGCAATAAACTTTGAATTTTTGCATTTCTGTAAACTCGTTGTTTTGTTATTGTTTCTACACAGCTGTATCATTGATAGCTTCCAGAAATATATTACCCTAAATACAGGTAACTGACTATAAAAATACTTCTGATGATTTCTGAGTTAGAATCTCAATCTCGACAGTCTACCTACGGATAGTTCGGTATTTAAGCCATTTTCAACAATTTCTCAGTTATGTTTTGGCAGCCAGTACACCTATCCAAGCTTTGCCGAAGTTTCTTACATCAGTACTACACTATTTTCTTTCTCTAACTAGAGGCTGCTTAGTGCTTTCCTCATATAAACATCATAAGAGACAATTGAATTTTGTCCCATTGGCTATCATTAATTCTGGAACAATTTGGTCGAGCCGAGACCCAAACTGGCGACCCTTGGATTACAAATCCCATACTCTGACTGAGGTACCACGTCCGTAATACAGGGGTTGTAAGTTCAAATTCCTGTACTAGATATATATCTCCTTTTACACATGGGTTGTGGATTACAACCGTTCTAGAATCCAGAGCTCCAGATAAATGGAGTGATTTTGATTTCAAAATTGAAAAAATTGATTATGCTCCACTAAACCCTATGTTATGGGTGCTCATTAGAATCGTCTCATCGTTTCAATGAGAAATAATGGATTTGGAATACCATCACTCCCTCTTATCTGAAGCTCTGAGAATCGATACATTTGCATCGTAAAAACCAAAAATTTGCTAAAATCAAAGATATTTTTTGGGAGAAAAATGTTTCCTTATTGGAAAATTTAAGATCAGACTGCACGATTGGATGTATGAATGAAGTAACCGTGTTGTAATTATCAGTCTAAATATAAACTCTGTTGCAAGTAACCTTTATCCTGCTTGACGACAAATAACGTTGCAGAGGGAGTAGGTCGAGATCATACATGAAGTCGAATCTGTTCTTATACACATATAAACAGTAGATACGAGAATATACAGGACACTCCTGGAAAAACTAGAGCTATCACCGAATGTGACTTAATACCCCCGCAAGCGCTTCGACAGAAACGGGGAATTACCAGTATTTTGTACACAGACGGACACACGAACACATGGACCGACACACAGACAGGCAGACTGATTCCAGTATACCTCCTAAAACATTCGTTTTTCGGGGGTATAAAAAAATCAGAACAATTTTGGAAAAGGCAGAGATGTTGAAAAGAAGGTTTTTCTCTTCCCCACAGTCATTTTCAGGCTTTTCAAAGACCAGTACATTCTTAGAGCAAATAGTACTGACCAAGGTCAGCCTCTAGGGACTGTACAGACACTGGTCAGTACTGTTTGATAATGCATTAAGCTCCCTTTTCTTAGAGCAAATAGTACTGACCCAGGTCAAACTCTACGGACTGTACAGACTGACATTAAGCCCCATTTTCTTAGAGCAAATAGTACTGACCAAGGTCAGCCTCTACGGACTGTACAGACAGACACTGGGTCAATACTTTTTGCAAACGCAGTAAGCTCCCTTTTCTTAGAGCACAGCTCACATATACTAAACAGCTAATCCGATACCAAATAATCCTGTCTTTAGACATCTCAGAAGAAGAAAACTTAGAAATATCTGTGTGAAAGGGAGAAATTATCTAGTGAATTTTTGTTTATCCATAATTTCACCATTTCACCATTTCAACTGCATGTTATGTCTGCAAAGGCTTTCAAATTTGGACAAATCTCAAATTTTGTTATGTGGATGTAAGTAGGCTATTTTATCAAAAGACAATATTTTAGAATTGTTCAATTTCAAAGCATTTGTAGATCTGACAAAAACAATGGGATTTCTCTTCAAAAAACAAAATGAGGGAGTAAGTGAAAATGCTGTTAATCACCACTTTCTCTTCACTTTCTCCTTTTCCTACAATGTTTTCAAAGCATTCTTCTTTGGTGTTGTTAACACATGGGGTTTGGTACAGGATTAAACAATACAAAATTATTAAGCTACAGTAATACGACACAATGATGTTCCTTTCAAAATCTTTCCTCCAAAATATGTGCTTTGCCTAACAATGACAAAAAATTCATACTAACAAACAGTTTCATTATTCACTTTGCCAGACCCTTAGTCACACAAAAAAGTTTTAGACTTGTCTAAATTAAAAGCATTTGCGGATGGCGATTTCCTTAAAATGAGCAAAATGCTTTCAATTTGGACAAGACTGCTTTTTTTTCTATGGTAAAGAGTTGGTAAGTTGGAAGATATTGAAAACTGATCACATTATATTTATAGAATTTATAGTCAGTGCCAAGAGGAATCAAAGGACTGAAAGTCCTGAAAAGCGGATTTGTGGAACAGTTTCAAGCTATTTGGTGTGACGTGAAAAATCTAAATACCCATCCTTTAACTATCTTCTCCTGATCCAATAGTGTTTTCAATTATATGAGTAAACTTAAGTTCATTTACAGGTATCATTTTCTTTTGTCTGCAGATGCATTTAACTCTTTCCATATTATAGACAACGCCAGAAGCTTTGATGGACAGTGTGGGTCAAGATCAGACTGCACAGAACATGCAGTCTGATCTCTGATCTCCACTGTTCCCTGCTTCATTGTATATTCATGACCGAATTGTTTCTTGATCTTGTAGAAGATATGTATTTTTAGCCTTTGAGACAATGCAATTAATTTGTTCAGTAGTGAAAGCGTTAAAGTGCCTAAAACTTGTCACATGCGACAGTAATGAACAATGAAATGGCATTAATTTGATTACCATATTTGATTAAAAAACAAGTAGTACCGCAACTTATGCATAGATGGTTGATGTAGGCTAACCTGAACAAGCTTACAAAATTAACTCCCATCTAAATGTGGATCTGGGGTCCTGCATGGCTCACTAGTAAAGTGTAGGGCTTGTTACCTGATGGCCCAGCCTCATTGGATGCACAGTGTTTTTTTTCTGCATGAGTGTCCTTAGGCAAGACAATGCAGTGCCCTAGCCTAGTACATGTACTACTTAAAGCCAGACATACAGACATAAGCTAGCTGTAGCTGTCATATGACTGAAATAATGTTGAAAGTGACAGTAAACATCATTCAATTGATCAAATGTGGATCTTACATTGGCCTGCAAGGTTAACTTTCATCTAACATTTCTGTCAGCCTCACAAAATGTAGCTGTTAAGTCTTAGAATACATTGGTAGACCAACATATTTTCAGTTTTCATTCTTACTTAAGTAAGACCTGTGTAATGGAAAACAGCTATTTCCACTAAAGTATCATCCTGCAAAATTAGCTATAGTTGAAAATAAGTATTATTGAACTACTTTCACTGATTCTTTTTTTTTTTTTTTTTTCCTTCTTTGAATTATCATTTGTAACCATTTGTAAATCTAAAACCACTATATTCTCCATTCAAAAAGAGATAATAATTACCTCCCTTTTCGGAAAACTAACAAAAGTATAAAAAAAGCATTTCAAGATAGGCATAAATGGAATTTCTGATCCGTTAGAAATGTGCAAAAATATCATTTCTGCAATAATCCTTATTTATCCTTATTTATCATCCAATTAGAATATTCACCGGAAATGCATTACACAGGTCTTACCTTAATTCTTTACAACACTATCCCGAGTTAACAACTGAGTGAAAGAAGCCCTTTGAAAACAGTAATGGAAATGGAGAATATGCTGGTAACCAGCATTTTCTCCTTTTCCCACAATGTTTTCTACCCTATTGAAGACATATTCCATCATTTGAACGACATTAGAATTGTCGTCTGCAAATGCTTTCAGTTTGGACATGTCCAAAATTTCATTGTGTGGTAGAAAGTTAAGTCATTTTCCCCATCCCATTTCACCATTAAGGATACAAGGTAAGTGTGGCAATATTATCCCATTTTGAAGGATGTTCAGAAAAAAGAACTTTTGAAACAACTTATCCAATTGGCTGAGCTGTTTTTTGTCTGAGACATTGCTTTAAATCAGATTGAAAATATTAAGAGCTCAGCCTAGGGTTTGTAAAGATGTGAGCTTATATAGATACAGTAGACATGATGATTCTTACCACACAATCCCTACTTTTGACGCCCCTGAGAAAGAAACCTTTAGAAAACATTGTGGGAAAAGGAGAAAATGCTGGTAACCAGCATTTTCTCCATTTCCCACAATGTTTTCTACCCTTCACAAAACAAATTTCAAATTTTCAGTTACTTTTATTTTGTCGTCTGCAAATGCTTTAAATTTGGACCAGTCTAAAATTTTGTCGTTTGGTAATGGGTTGAGCTTATTTTTAGATTTCCCGCGAAAATCATAAAAGCATTGTGGGAATGTTAAGTGACTTGCACGTGACTAATGACTATTAAATTCCATAACATAACAAACATGTAATCATTTTCCATAATGTCTAGAACTTCGGATACCATGTTTGAAGCTTCGTCCGTATATTTCCGGTATGTAAAAGAGTGAGTTGCTCATGTAAAAATAGACCGTGTTTCTCTTCAGTGTCGACCTGGGCTGTAGTAAATCTCTAATTTATCTAGTCGTCGGATAGTTTTCGACTACTGGGTTTTAATGAATGAAAATTATAAGCTTTTGGGAGTATTAGGATGACTCTTTTGTATTTTTGTAAAATTTTCGTCCCGAAATCTGAAGGGCCACCTTTAAGGTTTTGATTTTTACAGTAGTATTTTACAATTCTAGCCTAAGCACAACAATTTCTAAACTTTTATATGGTTGGTATAATCATATAGACTGCAAACAATTCAAATCTAAAATAGTGAGCCAATGAGAATGGAATTTTACTATATTAGGCAGTCTGATCTTACTCTACTAGTACATCTGTTACAAACTATTACAGACCGTCTTCATTCTGAGGTATAAAGCATGCATTGTTTTGAAACTAGTATGGTTTAGTAAAAAAAAAACAATATAGGAGTCCTCTCTGAGTAAAAGAAATAATGGTACTTTGTATGTAAGTTCTTACTGAAAGCACATTGTCCTTTCCATGACTCTTAACACATTGTATCCTTTCAAGGTTCCTCTTAATTACAACACAACTTCAAACTTTTGATTTAAAAATGAAATACAAAATCAAACTAGTAACAATAATTTGATTGTTCAGGTAGAATAATTTCTTCTTTTCTTTCATTAGAATGTTCTTGGTTTCATTCCTGAACTCAAAAATGTTTTGTAATAGTCTGAGAGGTGAAAACTAAGTGATATGTTTAGTAATTTCTAAGATTTAGACCATGTGCAATTCATGAATACTGAATGTACCTTTCTTCTTTAAATAAATGAAAATTTACCTTGTATCTTCATAAAGAAACAAGTCAAGAAAAGTAATGATTGTACAAAAGAAAGTAAGGTCAACTCATGCAGTGCCACAAAATATTAACTTGAAACCTTCAAGGATAGCTTGATGGGGACTATTTTCTGGTTATCAGTAACTATTAGTGTCGACACTGTTTCAGTCTTACAGTGACAACAATTCATCCATTTGTGTACCTTTTGAGTTTTACTAGGGCTAGGCTGGTTCTCTGCGGTGTCTTGTCTATGGGCATTCTACAAAATCATACCATCTAGAAGAGGATAGAACCTGTGATAATCCATAAGTGGTCAAAACTGGTCAATAGTGGTCGACTTGTAGAGGTCAATTGGAAATTTAAATGGTCAGATGAGTTTTAAAACGGCAGTTAGGCTAATTTGTGGATGATTTGTTGTGTGGATTTTTTTCCCTCAGATAAGTTGATTTCATCAATGTGAAACTGAGGGGTGGAAAAACTGTTTTGTCCCTGCCAAGGATACTCATCAGCTGGCTTTTGCCACTTTTCCAAACTGTGTAGAAGTTCCTAATAAGGTTTTTAAGTTTTATGTTTGACACCTAGGTAATTGCTTGATGATAAGATATCATGACTACTTACAAGTCATTATTTCATGCTTTAGGAATAAAGCCTGGTGTCAAGGATAATACCCTAAAATAGGGATACATAATTT
>OX031068.1:42500-55000 GCA_943736015.1 Tridacna crocea | reverse complement strand
TGATTGGGTTAATGCTTTCCAGTCCAAATTGACATCTGCAAGAGGTCTTATCCTACTCAGTAGAGTGTGACAGTTAAGTTAAGACTACATATACTCGAGTACACACGATGTCGGGTTATTGAGAACTTAAGATATTTCTTAAAAGACCAAAGGCCCTGGAAAATGACCAAAGGCCCTGGAAAATGACCAAAGGCCTTCGAAAGGCCCTGAAATCTTATGATTGGGTTAATGCTTTCCAGTCCAAATTGACATCTGCAAGTGGTCTTATCCTACTCAGTAGAGTGTGACAGTTAAGTTAAGACTACATATACTCGATTACACACGATGTCAGGTTATTGAGAACTTAAGATATTTATTAAAAGACCATAGGCTCTGGAAAATGACCAAAGGCCCTGGAAAATGACCAAAGGCCCTACGAAAGGCCCTGAAATCTTATGATTGGGTTAATGCTTTCCAGTCCAAATTGACATCTGCAAGAGGTCTTATCCTACTCAGTAGAGTGTGACAGTTAAGTTAAGACTACATATACTCGAGTACACACGATGTCGGGTTATTGAGAACTTAAGATATTTCTTAAAAGACCAAAGGCCCTGGAAAATGACCAAAGGCCCTGGAAAATGACCAAAGGCCTTCGAAAGGCCCTGAAATCTTATGATTGGGTTAATGCTTTCCAGTCCAAATTGACATCTGCAAGTGGTCTTATCCTACTCAGTAGAGTGTGACAGTTAAGTTAAGACTACATATACTCGATTACACACGATGTCAGGTTATTGAGAACTTAAGATATTTATTAAAAGACCATAGGCCCTGGAAAATGACCAAAGGCCCTGGAAAATGACCAAAGGCCCTACGAAAGGCCCTGAAATCTTATGATTGGGTTAATGCTTTCCAGTCGAAATTGACATCTGCAAGAGGTCTTATCCTACTCAGTAGAGTGTGACAGTTAAGTTAAGACTACATATACTCGAGTACACACGATGTCGGGTTATTGAGAACTTAAGATATTTCTTAAAAGACCAAAGGCCCTGGAAAATGACCAAAGGCCGTACGAAAGGCCCTAAAATCTTATGAACGGGTTAATGCTTTGCAGTCCTAACCGGTTCAATCCGGTCAAAACTGGTTCTATCCGGTTCAAACCGGTTCTATCCGGTTCAATCCGGTCTAATCCGGTTCAAACTGCTTTTATCCGGTTCTATTCGGTTTAATCCGGTTCAATCCGGTTCAAACCGGTTCGTTTAATCCGGTTCAAACCGATTTAATCCGGTTCTAACCCGTTCTAACCGGTTCTATCGTGTTTTATCCGGTTCTATCTGGTTCAAACCGGTTCTAATGACCAAAGGCCCTGGAAAATGACCAAAGGCCCTACGAAAGGCCCTGAAATCTTATGATTGGGTTAATGCTTTCCAGTCCAAATTTACATCTGCAAGTGGTCTTATCCTACTCAGTAGAGTGTGACAGTTAAGTTAAGACTACATATACTCAAGTACGCACGATGTCAGGTTATTGAGAACTTAAGATATTTCTTAAAAGACCATAGGCCCTGGAAAATGACCAAAGGCCCTGGAAAATGACCAAAGGCCCTACGAAAGGCCCTGAAATCTTATGATTGGGTTAATGCTTTCCAGTCCAAATTGACATCTGCAAGTGGTCTTATCCTACTAAGTAGAGTGTGACAGTTAAGTTAAGACTACATATACTCGAGTACACACGATGTCGGGTTATTGAGAATTTAAGATATTTCTTAAAAGACCAAAGACCCTGGAAAATGACCAAAGGCCGTACGAAAGGCCCTGAAATCTTATGAACGGGTTAATGCTTTGCAGTCCTAACCGGTTCAATCCGGTCAAAACTGGTTCTATCCGGTTTATACCGGTTCTATCCGGTTCAATCCGGTTCAAACCGGTCTAATCCGGTTCAAACTGCTTTTTTCCGGTTCTATCCGGTTTAATCCGGTTCAAACCGGTTCGTTTAATCCGGTTCAAACCGATTTAATCCGGTTCTAACCCGTTCTAACCGGTTCTATCGGGTTTTATCCGGTTCTATCTGGTTCAAACCGGTTCTAATGACCAAAGGCCCTGGAAAATGACCAAAGGCCCTACGAAAGGCTCTGAAATCTTATGATTGGGTTAATGCTTTCCAGTCCAAATTGACATCTGCAAGTGGTCTTATCCTACTCAGTAGAGTGTGACAGTAAAGTTAAGACTACATATACGCGAGTACACACGATGTCGGGTTATTGAGAACTTAAGATATTTCTTAAAAGACGAAAGGCCCTGGAAAATGACCAAAGGCCCTGGAAAATGACCAAAGGCCCTACGAAAGGCCCTGAAATCTTATGATTGGGTTAATGCTTTCCAGTCCAAATTGACATCTGCAAGTGGTCTTATCCTACTCAGTAGAGTGTGACAGTTAAGTTAAGATTACATATACTCGAGTACACACGATGTCAGGTTATTGAGAACTTAAGATATTTATTAAAAGACCATAGGCCCTGGAAAATGACCAAAGGCCCTGGAAAATGACCAAAGGCCCTACGAAAGGCCCTGAAATCTTATGATTGGGTTAATGCTTTCCAGTCCAAATTGACATCTGCAAGTGGTCTTATCCTACTCAGTAGAGTGTGACAGTTAAGTTAAGACTACATATACTCGAGTACACACGATGTCGGGTTATTGAGAACTTAAGATATTTCTTAAAAGACCAAAGGCCCTGGAAAATGACCAAAGGCCCTGGAAAATGACCAAAGGCCCTACGAAAGGCCCTGAAATCTTATGATTGGGTTAATGCTTTCCAGTCCAAATTGACATCTGCAAGTGGTCTTATCCTACTCAGTAGAGTGTGACAGTTAAGTTAAGACTACATATACTCGATTACACACGATGTCAGGTTATTGAGAACTTAAGATATTTATTAAAAGACCATAGGCCCTGGAAAATGACCAAAGGCCCTGGAAAATGACCAAAGGCCCTACGAAAGGCCCTGAAATCTTATGATTGGGTTAATGCTTTCCAGTCGAAATTGACATCTGCAAGAGGTCTTATCCTACTCAGTAGAGTGTGACAGTTAAGTTAAGACTACATATACTCGAGTACACACGATGTCGGGTTATTGAGAACTTAAGATATTTCTTAAAAGACCAAAGGCCCTGGAAAATGACCAAAGGCCGTACGAAAGGCCCTAAAATCTTATGAACGGGTTAATGCTTTGCAGTCCTAACCGGTTCAATCCGGTCAAAACTGGTTCTATCCGGTTCAAACCGGTTCTATCCGGTTCAATCCGGTCTAATCCGGTTCAAACTGCTTTTATCCGGTTCTATTCGGTTTAATCCGGTTCAATCCGGTTCAAACCGGTTCGTTTAATCCGGTTCAAACCGATTTAATCCGGTTCTAACCCGTTCTAACCGGTTCTATCGTGTTTTATCCGGTTCTATCTGGTTCAAACCGGTTCTAATGACCAAAGGCCCTGGAAAATGACCAAAGGCCCTACGAAAGGCCCTGAAATCTTATGATTGGGTTAATGCTTTCCAGTCCAAATTTACATCTGCAAGTGGTCTTATCCTACTCAGTAGAGTGTGACAGTTAAGTTAAGACTACATATACTCAAGTACGCACGATGTCAGGTTATTGAGAACTTAAGATATTTCTTAAAAGACCATAGGCCCTGGAAAATGACCAAAGGCCCTGGAAAATGACCAAAGGCCCTACGAAAGGCCCTGAAATCTTATGATTGGGTTAATGCTTTCCAGTCCAAATTGACATCTGCAAGTGGTCTTATCCTACTAAGTAGAGTGTGACAGTTAAGTTAAGACTACATATACTCGAGTACACACGATGTCGGGTTATTGAGAATTTAAGATATTTCTTAAAAGACCAAAGACCCTGGAAAATGACCAAAGGCCGTACGAAAGGCCCTGAAATCTTATGAACGGGTTAATGCTTTGCAGTCCTAACCGGTTCAATCCGGTCAAAACTGGTTCTATCCGGTTTATACCGGTTCTATCCGGTTCAATCCGGTTCAAACCGGTCTAATCCGGTTCAAACTGCTTTTTTCCGGTTCTATCCGGTTTAATCCGGTTCAAACCGGTTCGTTTAATCCGGTTCAAACCGATTTAATCCGGTTCTAACCCGTTCTAACCGGTTCTATCGGGTTTTATCCGGTTCTATCTGGTTCAAACCGGTTCTAATGACCAAAGGCCCTGGAAAATGACCAAAGGCCCTACGAAAGGCTCTGAAATCTTATGATTGGGTTAATGCTTTCCAGTCCAAATTGACATCTGCAAGTGGTCTTATCCTACTCAGTAGAGTGTGACAGTAAAGTTAAGACTACATATACGCGAGTACACACGATGTCGGGTTATTGAGAACTTAAGATATTTCTTAAAAGACGAAAGGCCCTGGAAAATGACCAAAGGCCCTGGAAAATGACCAAAGGCCCTACGAAAGGCCCTGAAATCTTATGATTGGGTTAATGCTTTCCAGTCCAAATTGACATCTGCAAGTGGTCTTATCCTACTCAGTAGAGTGTGACAGTTAAGTTAAGATTACATATACTCGAGTACACACGATGTCAGGTTATTGAGAACTTAAGATATTTATTAAAAGACCATAGGCCCTGGAAAATGACCAAAGGCCCTGGAAAATGACCAAAGGCCCTACGAAAGGCCCTGAAATCTTATGATTGGGTTAATGCTTTCCAGTCCAAATTGACATCTGCAAGTGGTCTTATCCTACTCAGTAGAGTGTGACAGTTAAGTTAAGACTACATATACTCGAGTACACACGATGTCGGGTTATTGAGAACTTAAGATATTTCTTAAAAGACCAAAGGCCCTGGAAAATGACCAAAGGCCCTGGAAAATGACCAAAGGCCCTACGAAAGGCCCTGAAATCTTATGAACGGGTTAATGCTTTGCAGTCCAAATTGACATCTGCAAGAGGTCTTATCCTACTCACTAGAGTGTGACAGTTAAGTTAAGACTACATATACTCGAGTACACACGATGTCGGCTTATTGAGAACTTAAGATATTTCTTAAAAGACCAAAGGCCCTGGAAAATGACCAAAGGCCCTACGAAAGGCCCTGAAATCTTATGAACGGGTTAATGTTTTGTAGTCCTATCCGGTTCAATCCAGTCAAAACTGGTTCTATCCTGTTCAAACCGTTTTTATCCGGTTCTATCCGGTTTAATCCGGTCAAGACTGGTTCTATCCGTTATAAACCGGTTCTATCCGGTTTAATCCGGTTCAAACCGGTCTAATCCGGTTCAAACCGGTTTAATCCGGTTCAATCCTGTTCAAACCGGTTCTATCCGGTTCAATCCTGTTCAAACCGGTTCTATCCGGTTCAATCCGGTTCAAACCGGTCTAATCCGGTTTTAGGGTTAGGGTTAGGGTTAGGGTTAGGGTTAGGGTTAGGGTTTAGGGTTTAGGGTTAGGGTTAGGGTTTAGGGTTAGGGTTAGGGTTAGGGTTAGGGTTAGGGTTTAGGGTTAGGGTTAGGGTTTAGGGTTAGGGTTTAGGGTTTAGGGTTAGGGTTAGGGTTAGGGTATAAGCATGAAACGAGAGATGTCCGCTCAGAGATGTCCTCTCAGAGTTGTCCATCATGTGACATGTTAAGCTTGTTTGATTGATTTAAGTATCATGTGGCTTTTGCGCAGGTGCATTTGTTAGTTTGTTTCATACCTGGTTATTTGTTACAAGTGTAAACTTTTAAAAATATATGTTTATTGGAATATTTTAAATGTAAAATATTTTGTTTTTGATACTAAATGATAATTTTTTGTCATTGATTTTGTCCTTTGAAAAAAATTTCAATTTGATCTGGTCCAAGATTTTGCATAGACAGAAAACATTTTCCAAAACCCAGATAATGCTTGTTACCAGCATTTTATTCTTTTCCAAAATGTTTTTGACCCTATAATTTATTTACGAAAGTTATCATTTCAGCTACATGTAGTTTGTCATGTGAAAATACTTACAATTTAATGTTGTCCAAACTTTGCCATTTGGTAAAGAGTTCACTGTGGGTACAAAACATTGTGAAAAAACAAAAGAATGACTTTACCCTTCCACTAACAAATTTAGTTTTTGAGTAAAGTTTATGTTGTTGTCTGCAAATGCTTAACTTTGGACAAATCCAAAGTTTTATTGTATGGAATAGGGTTTGCCCGTGACCATTTGGATCTTCAAATAACAATTGATCGTATTGTGTTTATCACTATTTTCAACATTATTTCAGTTATATCGCGGTGGCCAATTTACCTATCCATGCTTTCTTTTACCACTACCATGCACAATACTCTTTCCAAGGTAATGGCTGGTTTCCCACATATTCATTGTCATAACAATGGTCGGCAGTGGGAGAAAAATGATTCCTGTTGAAATAACTGTCATCAATTCCCGTAAAAAAATTAGCTGAGCCAGGGTTCAAACTCATGACCCTGTTCTCAAGTCCTTTATGCTAACAACTGAGCTAGCAGGGCTCTGCTTCAAATGAAAAATATGTATGATGTAGAGGTATAATGTCTAGGTGGTACCACTCCCAGTAATATAAATTCCTGCCCATTTCCAGTGCAATAATCAACACAGTCAGTCATCCAGAATAACTGTTCCATTCGCTTTTTAAATTTGTGTTTTTTTTTCTTAATTCTGTAGTTTGTGGTGGTAGCGATGCAATAGTTATGCGATTCGCTCTCTGTTTTGGGGGTACCCTACCCGGAGCTTACCCTTTTTTCTTATTTTAAGCTTTCTTTGTGAGGTTGAATGCGTTTTTGGATACAAGTTTGAAAGTTGAGTGCAGATTATGTTGAATTACATTATCCTGGGGTTTAGTCGCTTTTTGGGGTAAAGTCTGTTTCAGGGTACCTTACCCCGAGCTTACCATTTTTTCTATTGAAAGCTTTCTTTGCGTGTGTTTTAATTAAATTTTATAATTTTAGTGCAGAATATGTATAATTGCCATTATCCTGGGTTTACTCGCTTTTTTTTGGAGTAAACTCTGTTTCTGGGGTACCCTACCCCGGGGTTACCCTTTTTTCTTTGGTAATGATTTCTTTGTGAGTTTGAATGCGTTTATTGATACAAGTGTGTAAGTTGGGATTAAAATATGTTTAATTAATGTTTTCCTGTGGTTTATTTACTTTTTGGAGTAAACTCTGATTTGTGGGTACCCTACCCCGAGGTTACCCTTTTTTCTTAGATAATGATTTCTGTGTGAGTTTGAATGCGTCCATTGATACAAGTGTGTAAGTTGGGAGTAAAATATGTTTAATTAATGTTTTCCCGTGATTTATTTACTTTTTGGAGTAAACTCTGTTTCTGGGGTACCCTACCCCGGGGTTACCCTTTTTCTTAGATAGTGATTTCTTTGTGAGTTTGAATGCGTTTATTGATACAAGTGTGTGAAGTTGGGAGTGAAATATGTTTAATTCATGTTTTCCCGTGGTTTATTTACTTTTTGGAGTAAACTCTGTTTCGGGGGTACCCTACCCCGGGGTTACCCTTTTTTCTTAGATAATGATTTATTTGTGATTTTGCATGCATTTATTGATACAAGTGTGTAGGTTGGGAGTAAAATATGTTTAAATAATGTTTTTCTGTGGTTTATTTACTTTATAGAGTAAACTTTGATTCTGGGGTATCCTAACCCCGAGGTTACTCTTTTTTCTAAGATAATGATTTCTTTGTGAGTTTGAATGCGTCTATTGATACAAGTGTGTAAGGTGGGAGTAAAATATGCTTGATTAATGTTTTCCTGTGGTTTATTTACTTTTAGGAGTGAACTCTGTTTCAGGGGTACCCTACCCCGGGGTTACCCTTTTTTCTTAGATAATGATTTCGTGTGAGTTTGAATGCGTCTATTGATACAAGTGTGTAAGTTTGGAGTAAAATATGTTTAATTAATGTTTTCCTGTGGTTTATTTACTTTTTGGAGTAAACTTTGATTTGTGGGTAGCCTACCCCGAGGTTACCACTAAACATACCCTACCCCTGTCCTTATTCATACCTTTATCCTTCCCCTACTCTACCCTTACCCTAACCGTACTCTGCCCTGCCCTTGCCCTACCCTTATCCTACCCCCCTTACCATTACCCTTACTACGCAGCCATACCGTACTCCATCTCTGCACATATCCATAACCTACTCTATCCTTACTATTACCCCTACCTTACTTTTTCCCTACATTGCCTTACCCCTACCTACAGTTACCTTACTGTACCCCTTAACCTACGGTATATATACCTACGTATATCCTTAACCTGCTCCTACCCTTTTCATAACCTTACCTTACCCTTCTCCTACCCTACTCCTGCCCTTCCCATACCCTTACCCTACACTAAACCTTCCCTCTTCAATTACCCTGTCCTACCCTTACCCTTCTCAACCTATATCCTCACCCTACTTCTAACCCTTACTATAACCTTACCCTACCCTTATGCTACCCTATTCTTACCCTTTCCATATTCTTACCTTTACCCTACCGTACACTACGTAGTCTTGCCGTACTGCTATCCCTTCCCATAATCTAGTCTATCATACTCCAACCCTTCGTATACCCTTACCCGACCGTACCGTTATCCTGCCGTACTCCTACCCTTGCCATACCCTTACCCTTAGCCTACTCTTAACCTTCCCTCTTCAATTACCCTGTCCCTTCCATACACTACGCAACCTATATCCTAACCTACAGATATCCGAAATTTCATCTCACGTGCTTGACAAAAAAACTACCGCAACTAAACAAAAAAAAGTGACTTGACCCCATTTTTTTGGAAATCGGGTTGGGTTTTGACCCCTTAACCAGTGCGTTTGGCCAGGTAAACGCGATGCCAGATGTTAGAGGGCAAAGAGGAGAAGGCCACAAAAAAGAATTTCAGAGTTATCGCCCTTGGTTTAGAAATTATAAGATGCCCAAAGTTCTTCACGAAAGGCCCTGAATTTTTTTTTTCTTTTTATCTGTTATCTCAACAGGGTTCCGACATTTTATCTCATGTGTTTGAACAAAAACACCGCAACTTAAAAAAAAAAAGTGACTTGATCCCATTTTGATGGAATTTGGGTCAGCTCTTGTCCCCTTAACCAATGAGTTTGGCCAGAGAAACGCGATGCCAGATGTTAGAGGGCAAAGAGGAGACAATTACAAAAAAATCCTTTCAGAGTTATTGCCCTTGAATCAAAAGTTATATAAAGCCTAAAAGAAAACATGCCAAAGGCCCCCGACGAGAGGCCCTATTCAGTAAAATTAACCTGACAGTTTTTCGACCGTCCAATTGCCTATACTCCCTTGTTAAAAATCATGACCTGTGTTTGGCCTGCAACCTTCACATTTTATTGCAATTAACGAGCAGTCAGGACTGACACCTTCGAAGTCAAGGTCAAATGAAAAGGTCAAAAGATAAATGTATCCCAAATAAAAAATATTTCTTTACCAAAGGCCTTTCCAAAGGCCCAACATAAAAAGCCATTGGCGAAATGCCTTGGCGAGAGGCTTTCTTCAAATTTTTTTTGTTTTTTTCCCCCAATACAGGTTTAAAGTAAAACAAATACGGCAATGGTATTTTAATTGGCTTAAACTTGGCTTCAGCCTGACAAAAAAAATTGGCTTTTTTCCAAAAAATAAGAAAGTTGGCATTTTTCAGACCGTAAAATTTCTTGAAATTTAATGTTTTCACTGGTTGAAAAAATTATGACCTGGGTTTGGCATGTAACCTTCACATTTTATTGCAATTAACGAGTAGTCATTACTGTGACCTTCAAAGTCAAGGTCAAATAAATAGGTCAAGAATTACAAGAAACCCAATTTAAATATTTTGTGTACCGAAGGCCTTTCGAGAGGCCCTATATGATTTTGGTATCTACTCAGGGTTAAGTCTGCGACCTTCACATTTGATAGCTGTGACCAAGCAGTCATGACCTTGACCTTCAAAGTCAAGGTCAAATATATGGGTCAAGAATTACAAGTTACCCAATTAAAAATCCATTGTGTACAAAGGCCTTTCCAAAGGCCCCGCATATTTTTTCCCAATATGATATAGTTTTAAATCGTATTAAAGACGAAGGGAGAGTCGTACACAAATAAATCGTACCAATTTCTGTAAGTACTTGAATGGACGTCCTCAATAAACTTTAAAGCCAACCGATACCTCTATTGGTTAATGAGCTATGCATCGTTGAAGAAAGGTCGGGAAATGAATTCACGAAAACTGCAATGCCAGACATTGTGTTAAATTACATAGGAAAGTCCCATTCTACTCCACGTTCAATTCGTTTGGGTCAAGACCCGACAAGACCTCGGGTCTAAAAAAAAAAGGCCCGAGATTTTGTCGGGCCTTGACCCATATCGTTTAATATGGATCAAGGGCGTTTTACCCACACGTCGAAAGCAATGTTCCTGCTGCGCAAATGCGCAACAGCAGCAATGAATTCTTCGTGCGAGAAGAATGTAAAGCCAGTCAGTCCATCAATGACTGCCTGGCTTACATCTGCCCACTGGTCATGCAGAAATTGCTCCAGCACGACTAGATCTTGGTAAAAGCGTGACAAAATTACATATCTCACCATTTTGTCTATAATTGCCTTGTTTCATGGGATCTTTATACATATACTGTATTACTGAGCATTAGGTATAATTGATATAAAGGGAGGTAATACTCAGAGAGCATTCAACTATCTTGTGCTGGCCAGTATTTATAAATCTTGTCATCAATGAGGCCTTTCCTCAAATCCTCTAACCTCCTACTTCTTTCTGATTCAGTATAAAACTGCATAAATATGGCCGACATTGCGTTCAATAGTATTAAAGGCAAGTGGAGAGTTGTAAACAAATAAATCGTACCAATTTCTGTAAGTACTTGAATCAACGTCCTCAATAAACTTTAAAGCAAACCGATACCTCTATTCGTTAAGGAGCTACGGACCATTGAAGAAATGTCGGGAACTGAAACCACAAAAATTGCAATGGCCGACATTGCGTTCAATCCTATTATAGACGAATGGAGAGTCGTAAACAAATAAATCGTACAAAATTCTGAAAGGACTTCAATCAAGGTCCTCAACAAACTTTAAAGCAGACCGATACCTCTATTCGTTAAGGAGCTACGGACCATTGAAGAAATGTCGGAAAATGAAATCACAAAAATTGCAATGGCCGACATTCTTTTAAATCGTATTAAAGACAATGGGAGAGTCGTACAGAAATAAATCATACCAATTTCTGTAAGTACTTGAATCAACGTCCTCAATAAACTTTAAAGCCAACCGATACCTCTATTGGTTAATGAGCTATGCATCGTTGAAGAAAGGTCGGAAAATGAATTCACGAAAACTGCAATGCCAGACATTGTGTTAAATTACATAGGAAAGTCCCATTCTACTCCACTTTCAAATCGTTTGGGTCAAGACCCGACAAGACCTCGGGTCAAAAAAAAAGGCCCGAGATTTTGTCGGGCTTTGACCCATATCGTTTGATAAGGATCAAGGGCGTTTTACCCACACGTCGAAAGTAATGTTCCTGCTGCGCAAATGCGCAACAGCAGCAATAAATTCTCTGTGTAGGTAGAATGTAAAGCCAGTCATTCCATCAATGATTGCCTGGCTTACATCTGCCCAATGGTCATGCAGAAATTACTCCAGCACGACTAGATCTTCGTGAAAGCGTGGCAAAATTACATATTTCGCCATTTTGTCTATAATTGCCATGTTTCATGGGATCTTTATACATATACTATATTACTAAGTATTAGGTATAATTGATATAAAGGGAGGTAATACTCAGAGAGCATTATAGGTCAGGAAAATAACCCAAGATTATCATTAATTCACTCCTATGTTTGCTTCAACATCTTTCTACTACTAAGGCCGCTTACTAAGCATTAGGTATAATTGATATAAAGGGAGGTAATACTCAGAGAGCATTCAACTATCTTGTGCTGGCCATTATTTATAAATCTTGTCATCAATGAGGCCTTTCCTTAATTCCTCTAACCTCCTAATTCTTTCTGATTCGGTATTAAACTGCATAAATAATTCATACAACACTACACCAAGACTGTATATATCACTTTTCGTGTTATAAAGAGATCCTTGTAGCTGCTCTGGGGCAGCGTATGTTGAAGTACAAACTCCAGATGTATGATCAGATGCGTTACTTGTTGACCTTGTCAGCTTTCCCAACAAACCTATATGAGGAAGATTAGGTTTCTCTATCACAGGACTCGTAACAACTTCATCTGTCGCCAGACCAAAGTCACCTATTTTGATATGTATACCCATATCAGTCTCTATCAGAAATATGGCCGACATTGCGTTCAATCGTATTCTAGACGAATGGAGAGTCGTAAACAAATAAATCGTACCAAATTCTGTAAGTACTTGAATCAACGTCCTCAATAAAATTTAAAGCAGACCGATACCTCTAATCGTGAAGGAGCTATGGACCGTTGAAGAAAGGTCGGAAAAACAAGCCTTCACCTAATCAGCGAATAATTTACTGCACATCGGTGCAG
>OX031068.1:22500-37500 GCA_943736015.1 Tridacna crocea | reverse complement strand
ACCAAAGGCCCTGGAAAATGACCAAAGGCCCTACGAAAGGCCCTGAAATCTTATGATTGGGTTAATGCTTTCCAGTCCAAATTGACATCTGCAAGTGGTCTTATCCTACTCAGTAGAGTGTGACAGTTAAGTTAAGACTACATATACTCGAGTACACACGATGTCGGGTTATTGAGAACTTAAGATATTTCTTAAAAGACCAAAGGCCCTGGAAAATGACCAAAGGCCCTGGAAAATGACCAAAGGCCCTACGAAAGGCCCTGAAATCTTATGATTGGGTTAATGCTTTCCAGTCCAAATTGACATCTGCAAGTGGTCTTATCCTACTCAGTAGAGTGTGACAGTTAAGTTAGGACTATATATACTCGAGTACACACGATGTCAGGTTATTGAGAACTTAAGATATTTATTTAAAGACCATAGGCCCTGGAAAATGACCAAAGGCCCTGGAAAATGACCAAAGGCCCTACGAAAGGCCCTGAAATCTTATGATTGGGTTAATGCTTTCCAGTCCAAATTGACATCTGCAAGTGGTCTTATCCTACTCAGTAGAGTGTGACAGTTAAGTTAAGACTACATATACTCGAGTACACACGATGTCGGGTTATTGAGAACTTAAGATATTTCTTAAAAGATCAAAGGCCCTGGAAAATGACCAAAGGCCCTGGAAAATGACCAAAGGCCTTCGAAAGGCCCTGAAATCTTATGATTGGGTTAATGCTTTCCAGTCCAAATTGACATCTGCAAGTGGTCTTATCCTACTCAGTAGAGTGTGACAGTTAAGTTAAGACTACATATACTCGATTACACACGATGTCAGGTTATTGAGAACTTAAGATATTTATTAAAAGACCATAGGCTCTGGAAAATGACCAAAGGCCCTGGAAAATGACCAAAGGCCCTACGAAAGGCCCTGAAATCTTATGATTGGGTTAATGCTTTCCAGTCCAAATTGACATCTGCAAGAGGTCTTATCCTACTCAGTAGAGTGTGACAGTTAAGTTAAGACTACATATACTCGAGTACACACGATGTCGGGTTATTGAGAACTTAAGATATTTCTTAAAAGACCAAAGGCCCTGGAAAATGACCAAAGGCCCTGGAAAATGACCAAAGGCCTTCGAAAGGCCCTGAAATCTTATGATTGGGTTAATGCTTTCCAGTCCAAATTGACATCTGCAAGTGGTCTTATCCTACTCAGTAGAGTGTGACAGTTAAGTTAAGACTACATATACTCGATTACACACGATGTCAGGTTATTGAGAACTTAAGATATTTATTAAAAGACCATAGGCTCTGGAAAATGACCAAAGGCCCTGGAAAATGACCAAAGGCCCTACGAAAGGCCCTGAAATCTTATGATTGGGTTAATGCTTTCCAGTCCAAATTGACATCTGCAAGAGGTCTTATCCTACTCAGTAGAGTGTGACAGTTAAGTTAAGACTACATATACTCGAGTACACACGATGTCGGGTTATTGAGAACTTAAGATATTTCTTAAAAGACCAAAGGCCCTGGAAAATGACCAAAGGCCCTGGAAAATGACCAAAGGCCTTCGAAAGGCCCTGAAATCTTATGATTGGGTTAATGCTTTCCAGTCCAAATTGACATCTGCAAGTGGTCTTATCCTACTCAGTAGAGTGTGACAGTTAAGTTAAGACTACATATACTCGATTACACACGATGTCAGGTTATTGAGAACTTAAGATATTTATTAAAAGACCATAGGCCCTGGAAAATGACCAAAGGCCCTGGAAAATGACCAAAGGCCCTACGAAAGGCCCTGAAATCTTATGATTGGGTTAATGCTTTCCAGTCGAAATTGACATCTGCAAGAGGTCTTATCCTACTCAGTAGAGTGTGACAGTTAAGTTAAGACTACATATACTCGAGTACACACGATGTCGGGTTATTGAGAACTTAAGATATTTCTTAAAAGACCAAAGGCCCTGGAAAATGACCAAAGGCCGTACGAAAGGCCCTAAAATCTTATGAACGGGTTAATGCTTTGCAGTCCTAACCGGTTCAATCCGGTCAAAACTGGTTCTATCCGGTTCAAACCGGTTCTATCCGGTTCAATCCGGTCTAATCCGGTTCAAACTGCTTTTATCCGGTTCTATTCGGTTTAATCCGGTTCAATCCGGTTCAAACCGGTTCGTTTAATCCGGTTCAAACCGATTTAATCCGGTTCTAACCCGTTCTAACCGGTTCTATCGTGTTTTATCCGGTTCTATCTGGTTCAAACCGGTTCTAATGACCAAAGGCCCTGGAAAATGACCAAAGGCCCTACGAAAGGCCCTGAAATCTTATGATTGGGTTAATGCTTTCCAGTCCAAATTTACATCTGCAAGTGGTCTTATCCTACTCAGTAGAGTGTGACAGTTAAGTTAAGACTACATATACTCAAGTACGCACGATGTCAGGTTATTGAGAACTTAAGATATTTCTTAAAAGACCATAGGCCCTGGAAAATGACCAAAGGCCCTGGAAAATGACCAAAGGCCCTACGAAAGGCCCTGAAATCTTATGATTGGGTTAATGCTTTCCAGTCCAAATTGACATCTGCAAGTGGTCTTATCCTACTAAGTAGAGTGTGACAGTTAAGTTAAGACTACATATACTCGAGTACACACGATGTCGGGTTATTGAGAATTTAAGATATTTCTTAAAAGACCAAAGACCCTGGAAAATGACCAAAGGCCGTACGAAAGGCCCTGAAATCTTATGAACGGGTTAATGCTTTGCAGTCCTAACCGGTTCAATCCGGTCAAAACTGGTTCTATCCGGTTTATACCGGTTCTATCCGGTTCAATCCGGTTCAAACCGGTCTAATCCGGTTCAAACTGCTTTTTTCCGGTTCTATCCGGTTTAATCCGGTTCAAACCGGTTCGTTTAATCCGGTTCAAACCGATTTAATCCGGTTCTAACCCGTTCTAACCGGTTCTATCGGGTTTTATCCGGTTCTATCTGGTTCAAACCGGTTCTAATGACCAAAGGCCCTGGAAAATGACCAAAGGCCCTACGAAAGGCTCTGAAATCTTATGATTGGGTTAATGCTTTCCAGTCCAAATTGACATCTGCAAGTGGTCTTATCCTACTCAGTAGAGTGTGACAGTAAAGTTAAGACTACATATACGCGAGTACACACGATGTCGGGTTATTGAGAACTTAAGATATTTCTTAAAAGACGAAAGGCCCTGGAAAATGACCAAAGGCCCTGGAAAATGACCAAAGGCCCTACGAAAGGCCCTGAAATCTTATGATTGGGTTAATGCTTTCCAGTCCAAATTGACATCTGCAAGTGGTCTTATCCTACTCAGTAGAGTGTGACAGTTAAGTTAAGATTACATATACTCGAGTACACACGATGTCAGGTTATTGAGAACTTAAGATATTTATTAAAAGACCATAGGCCCTGGAAAATGACCAAAGGCCCTGGAAAATGACCAAAGGCCCTACGAAAGGCCCTGAAATCTTATGATTGGGTTAATGCTTTCCAGTCCAAATTGACATCTGCAAGTGGTCTTATCCTACTCAGTAGAGTGTGACAGTTAAGTTAAGACTACATATACTCGAGTACACACGATGTCGGGTTATTGAGAACTTAAGATATTTCTTAAAAGACCAAAGGCCCTGGAAAATGACCAAAGGCCCTGGAAAATGACCAAAGGCCCTACGAAAGGCCCTGAAATCTTATGATTGGGTTAATGCTTTCCAGTCCAAATTGACATCTGCAAGTGGTCTTATCCTACTCAGTAGAGTGTGACAGTTAAGTTAAGACTACATATACTCGATTACACACGATGTCAGGTTATTGAGAACTTAAGATATTTATTAAAAGACCATAGGCCCTGGAAAATGACCAAAGGCCCTGGAAAATGACCAAAGGCCCTACGAAAGGCCCTGAAATCTTATGATTGGGTTAATGCTTTCCAGTCGAAATTGACATCTGCAAGAGGTCTTATCCTACTCACTAGAGTGTGACAGTTAAGTTAAGACTACATATACTCGAGTACACACGATGTCGGCTTATTGAGAACTTAAGATATTTCTTAAAAGACCAAAGGCCCTGGAAAATGACCAAAGGCCGTACGAAAGGCCCTAAAATCTTATGAACGGGTTAATGCTTTGCAGTCCTAACCGGTTCAATCCGGTCAAAACTGGTTCTATCCGGTTCAAACCGGTTCTATCCGGTTCAATCCGGTCTAATCCGGTTCAAACTGCTTTTATCCGGTTCTATTCGGTTTAATCCGGTTCAATCCGGTTCAAACCGGTTCGTTTAATCCGGTTCAAACCGATTTAATCCGGTTCTAACCCGTTCTAACCGGTTCTATCGTGTTTTATCCGGTTCTATCTGGTTCAAACCGGTTCTAATGACCAAAGGCCCTGGAAAATGACCAAAGGCCCTACGAAAGGCCCTGAAATCTTATGATTGGGTTAATGCTTTCCAGTCCAAATTTACATCTGCAAGTGGTCTTATCCTACTCAGTAGAGTGTGACAGTTAAGTTAAGACTACATATACTCAAGTACGCACGATGTCAGGTTATTGAGAACTTAAGATATTTCTTAAAAGACCATAGGCCCTGGAAAATGACCAAAGGCCCTGGAAAATGACCAAAGGCCCTACGAAAGGCCCTGAAATCTTATGATTGGGTTAATGCTTTCCAGTCCAAATTGACATCTGCAAGTGGTCTTATCCTACTAAGTAGAGTGTGACAGTTAAGTTAAGACTACATATACTCGAGTACACACGATGTCGGGTTATTGAGAATTTAAGATATTTCTTAAAAGACCAAAGACCCTGGAAAATGACCAAAGGCCGTACGAAAGGCCCTGAAATCTTATGAACGGGTTAATGCTTTGCAGTCCTAACCGGTTCAATCCGGTCAAAACTGGTTCTATCCGGTTTATACCGGTTCTATCCGGTTCAATCCGGTTCAAACCGGTCTAATCCGGTTCAAACTGCTTTTTTCCGGTTCTATCCGGTTTAATCCGGTTCAAACCGGTTCGTTTAATCCGGTTCAAACCGATTTAATCCGGTTCTAACCCGTTCTAACCGGTTCTATCGGGTTTTATCCGGTTCTATCTGGTTCAAACCGGTTCTAATGACCAAAGGCCCTGGAAAATGACCAAAGGCCCTACGAAAGGCTCTGAAATCTTATGATTGGGTTAATGCTTTCCAGTCCAAATTGACATCTGCAAGTGGTCTTATCCTACTCAGTAGAGTGTGACAGTAAAGTTAAGACTACATATACGCGAGTACACACGATGTCGGGTTATTGAGAACTTAAGATATTTCTTAAAAGACGAAAGGCCCTGGAAAATGACCAAAGGCCCTGGAAAATGACCAAAGGCCCTACGAAAGGCCCTGAAATCTTATGATTGGGTTAATGCTTTCCAGTCCAAATTGACATCTGCAAGTGGTCTTATCCTACTCAGTAGAGTGTGACAGTTAAGTTAAGATTACATATACTCGAGTACACACGATGTCAGGTTATTGAGAACTTAAGATATTTATTAAAAGACCATAGGCCCTGGAAAATGACCAAAGGCCCTGGAAAATGACCAAAGGCCCTACGAAAGGCCCTGAAATCTTATGATTGGGTTAATGCTTTCCAGTCCAAATTGACATCTGCAAGTGGTCTTATCCTACTCAGTAGAGTGTGACAGTTAAGTTAAGACTACATATACTCGAGTACACACGATGTCGGGTTATTGAGAACTTAAGATATTTCTTAAAAGACCAAAGGCCCTGGAAAATGACCAAAGGCCCTGGAAAATGACCAAAGGCCCTACGAAAGGCCCTGAAATCTTATGAACGGGTTAATGCTTTGCAGTCCAAATTGACATCTGCAAGAGGTCTTATCCTACTCACTAGAGTGTGACAGTTAAGTTAAGACTACATATACTCGAGTACACACGATGTCGGCTTATTGAGAACTTAAGATATTTCTTAAAAGACCAAAGGCCCTGGAAAATGACCAAAGGCCCTACGAAAGGCCCTGAAATCTTATGAACGGGTTAATGTTTTGTAGTCCTATCCGGTTCAATCCAGTCAAAACTGGTTCTATCCTGTTCAAACCGTTTTTATCCGGTTCTATCCGGTTTAATCCGGTCAAGACTGGTTCTATCCGTTATAAACCGGTTCTATCCGGTTTAATCCGGTTCAAACCGGTCTAATCCGGTTCAAACCGGTTTAATCCGGTTCAATCCTGTTCAAACCGGTTCTATCCGGTTCAATCCTGTTCAAACCGGTTCTATCCGGTTCAATCCGGTTCAAACCGGTCTAATCCGGTTTTAGGGTTAGGGTTAGGGTTAGGGTTAGGGTTAGGGTTAGGGTTTAGGGTTTAGGGTTAGGGTTAGGGTTTAGGGTTAGGGTTAGGGTTAGGGTTAGGGTTAGGGTTTAGGGTTAGGGTTAGGGTTTAGGGTTAGGGTTTAGGGTTTAGGGTTAGGGTTAGGGTTAGGGTATAAGCATGAAACGAGAGATGTCCGCTCAGAGATGTCCTCTCAGAGTTGTCCATCATGTGACATGTTAAGCTTGTTTGATTGATTTAAGTATCATGTGGCTTTTGCGCAGGTGCATTTGTTAGTTTGTTTCATACCTGGTTATTTGTTACAAGTGTAAACTTTTAAAAATATATGTTTATTGGAATATTTTAAATGTAAAATATTTTGTTTTTGATACTAAATGATAATTTTTTGTCATTGATTTTGTCCTTTGAAAAAAATTTCAATTTGATCTGGTCCAAGATTTTGCATAGACAGAAAACATTTTCCAAAACCCAGATAATGCTTGTTACCAGCATTTTATTCTTTTCCAAAATGTTTTTGACCCTATAATTTATTTACGAAAGTTATCATTTCAGCTACATGTAGTTTGTCATGTGAAAATACTTACAATTTAATGTTGTCCAAACTTTGCCATTTGGTAAAGAGTTCACTGTGGGTACAAAACATTGTGAAAAAACAAAAGAATGACTTTACCCTTCCACTAACAAATTTAGTTTTTGAGTAAAGTTTATGTTGTTGTCTGCAAATGCTTAACTTTGGACAAATCCAAAGTTTTATTGTATGGAATAGGGTTTGCCCGTGACCATTTGGATCTTCAAATAACAATTGATCGTATTGTGTTTATCACTATTTTCAACATTATTTCAGTTATATCGCGGTGGCCAATTTACCTATCCATGCTTTCTTTTACCACTACCATGCACAATACTCTTTCCAAGGTAATGGCTGGTTTCCCACATATTCATTGTCATAACAATGGTCGGCAGTGGGAGAAAAATGATTCCTGTTGAAATAACTGTCATCAATTCCCGTAAAAAAATTAGCTGAGCCAGGGTTCAAACTCATGACCCTGTTCTCAAGTCCTTTATGCTAACAACTGAGCTAGCAGGGCTCTGCTTCAAATGAAAAATATGTATGATGTAGAGGTATAATGTCTAGGTGGTACCACTCCCAGTAATATAAATTCCTGCCCATTTCCAGTGCAATAATCAACACAGTCAGTCATCCAGAATAACTGTTCCATTCGCTTTTTAAATTTGTGTTTTTTTTTCTTAATTCTGTAGTTTGTGGTGGTAGCGATGCAATAGTTATGCGATTCGCTCTCTGTTTTGGGGGTACCCTACCCGGAGCTTACCCTTTTTTCTTATTTTAAGCTTTCTTTGTGAGGTTGAATGCGTTTTTGGATACAAGTTTGAAAGTTGAGTGCAGATTATGTTGAATTACATTATCCTGGGGTTTAGTCGCTTTTTGGGGTAAAGTCTGTTTCAGGGTACCTTACCCCGAGCTTACCATTTTTTCTATTGAAAGCTTTCTTTGCGTGTGTTTTAATTAAATTTTATAATTTTAGTGCAGAATATGTATAATTGCCATTATCCTGGGTTTACTCGCTTTTTTTTGGAGTAAACTCTGTTTCTGGGGTACCCTACCCCGGGGTTACCCTTTTTTCTTTGGTAATGATTTCTTTGTGAGTTTGAATGCGTTTATTGATACAAGTGTGTAAGTTGGGATTAAAATATGTTTAATTAATGTTTTCCTGTGGTTTATTTACTTTTTGGAGTAAACTCTGATTTGTGGGTACCCTACCCCGAGGTTACCCTTTTTTCTTAGATAATGATTTCTGTGTGAGTTTGAATGCGTCCATTGATACAAGTGTGTAAGTTGGGAGTAAAATATGTTTAATTAATGTTTTCCCGTGATTTATTTACTTTTTGGAGTAAACTCTGTTTCTGGGGTACCCTACCCCGGGGTTACCCTTTTTCTTAGATAGTGATTTCTTTGTGAGTTTGAATGCGTTTATTGATACAAGTGTGTGAAGTTGGGAGTGAAATATGTTTAATTCATGTTTTCCCGTGGTTTATTTACTTTTTGGAGTAAACTCTGTTTCGGGGGTACCCTACCCCGGGGTTACCCTTTTTTCTTAGATAATGATTTATTTGTGATTTTGCATGCATTTATTGATACAAGTGTGTAGGTTGGGAGTAAAATATGTTTAAATAATGTTTTTCTGTGGTTTATTTACTTTATAGAGTAAACTTTGATTCTGGGGTATCCTAACCCCGAGGTTACTCTTTTTTCTAAGATAATGATTTCTTTGTGAGTTTGAATGCGTCTATTGATACAAGTGTGTAAGGTGGGAGTAAAATATGCTTGATTAATGTTTTCCTGTGGTTTATTTACTTTTAGGAGTGAACTCTGTTTCAGGGGTACCCTACCCCGGGGTTACCCTTTTTTCTTAGATAATGATTTCGTGTGAGTTTGAATGCGTCTATTGATACAAGTGTGTAAGTTTGGAGTAAAATATGTTTAATTAATGTTTTCCTGTGGTTTATTTACTTTTTGGAGTAAACTTTGATTTGTGGGTAGCCTACCCCGAGGTTACCACTAAACATACCCTACCCCTGTCCTTATTCATACCTTTATCCTTCCCCTACTCTACCCTTACCCTAACCGTACTCTGCCCTGCCCTTGCCCTACCCTTATCCTACCCCCCTTACCATTACCCTTACTACGCAGCCATACCGTACTCCATCTCTGCACATATCCATAACCTACTCTATCCTTACTATTACCCCTACCTTACTTTTTCCCTACATTGCCTTACCCCTACCTACAGTTACCTTACTGTACCCCTTAACCTACGGTATATATACCTACGTATATCCTTAACCTGCTCCTACCCTTTTCATAACCTTACCTTACCCTTCTCCTACCCTACTCCTGCCCTTCCCATACCCTTACCCTACACTAAACCTTCCCTCTTCAATTACCCTGTCCTACCCTTACCCTTCTCAACCTATATCCTCACCCTACTTCTAACCCTTACTATAACCTTACCCTACCCTTATGCTACCCTATTCTTACCCTTTCCATATTCTTACCTTTACCCTACCGTACACTACGTAGTCTTGCCGTACTGCTATCCCTTCCCATAATCTAGTCTATCATACTCCAACCCTTCGTATACCCTTACCCGACCGTACCGTTATCCTGCCGTACTCCTACCCTTGCCATACCCTTACCCTTAGCCTACTCTTAACCTTCCCTCTTCAATTACCCTGTCCCTTCCATACACTACGCAACCTATATCCTAACCTACAGATATCCGAAATTTCATCTCACGTGCTTGACAAAAAAACTACCGCAACTAAACAAAAAAAAGTGACTTGACCCCATTTTTTTGGAAATCGGGTTGGGTTTTGACCCCTTAACCAGTGCGTTTGGCCAGGTAAACGCGATGCCAGATGTTAGAGGGCAAAGAGGAGAAGGCCACAAAAAAGAATTTCAGAGTTATCGCCCTTGGTTTAGAAATTATAAGATGCCCAAAGTTCTTCACGAAAGGCCCTGAATTTTTTTTTTCTTTTTATCTGTTATCTCAACAGGGTTCCGACATTTTATCTCATGTGTTTGAACAAAAACACCGCAACTTAAAAAAAAAAAGTGACTTGATCCCATTTTGATGGAATTTGGGTCAGCTCTTGTCCCCTTAACCAATGAGTTTGGCCAGAGAAACGCGATGCCAGATGTTAGAGGGCAAAGAGGAGACAATTACAAAAAAATCCTTTCAGAGTTATTGCCCTTGAATCAAAAGTTATATAAAGCCTAAAAGAAAACATGCCAAAGGCCCCCGACGAGAGGCCCTATTCAGTAAAATTAACCTGACAGTTTTTCGACCGTCCAATTGCCTATACTCCCTTGTTAAAAATCATGACCTGTGTTTGGCCTGCAACCTTCACATTTTATTGCAATTAACGAGCAGTCAGGACTGACACCTTCGAAGTCAAGGTCAAATGAAAAGGTCAAAAGATAAATGTATCCCAAATAAAAAATATTTCTTTACCAAAGGCCTTTCCAAAGGCCCAACATAAAAAGCCATTGGCGAAATGCCTTGGCGAGAGGCTTTCTTCAAATTTTTTTTGTTTTTTTCCCCCAATACAGGTTTAAAGTAAAACAAATACGGCAATGGTATTTTAATTGGCTTAAACTTGGCTTCAGCCTGACAAAAAAAATTGGCTTTTTTCCAAAAAATAAGAAAGTTGGCATTTTTCAGACCGTAAAATTTCTTGAAATTTAATGTTTTCACTGGTTGAAAAAATTATGACCTGGGTTTGGCATGTAACCTTCACATTTTATTGCAATTAACGAGTAGTCATTACTGTGACCTTCAAAGTCAAGGTCAAATAAATAGGTCAAGAATTACAAGAAACCCAATTTAAATATTTTGTGTACCGAAGGCCTTTCGAGAGGCCCTATATGATTTTGGTATCTACTCAGGGTTAAGTCTGCGACCTTCACATTTGATAGCTGTGACCAAGCAGTCATGACCTTGACCTTCAAAGTCAAGGTCAAATATATGGGTCAAGAATTACAAGTTACCCAATTAAAAATCCATTGTGTACAAAGGCCTTTCCAAAGGCCCCGCATATTTTTTCCCAATATGATATAGTTTTAAATCGTATTAAAGACGAAGGGAGAGTCGTACACAAATAAATCGTACCAATTTCTGTAAGTACTTGAATGGACGTCCTCAATAAACTTTAAAGCCAACCGATACCTCTATTGGTTAATGAGCTATGCATCGTTGAAGAAAGGTCGGGAAATGAATTCACGAAAACTGCAATGCCAGACATTGTGTTAAATTACATAGGAAAGTCCCATTCTACTCCACGTTCAATTCGTTTGGGTCAAGACCCGACAAGACCTCGGGTCTAAAAAAAAAAGGCCCGAGATTTTGTCGGGCCTTGACCCATATCGTTTAATATGGATCAAGGGCGTTTTACCCACACGTCGAAAGCAATGTTCCTGCTGCGCAAATGCGCAACAGCAGCAATGAATTCTTCGTGCGAGAAGAATGTAAAGCCAGTCAGTCCATCAATGACTGCCTGGCTTACATCTGCCCACTGGTCATGCAGAAATTGCTCCAGCACGACTAGATCTTGGTAAAAGCGTGACAAAATTACATATCTCACCATTTTGTCTATAATTGCCTTGTTTCATGGGATCTTTATACATATACTGTATTACTGAGCATTAGGTATAATTGATATAAAGGGAGGTAATACTCAGAGAGCATTCAACTATCTTGTGCTGGCCAGTATTTATAAATCTTGTCATCAATGAGGCCTTTCCTCAAATCCTCTAACCTCCTACTTCTTTCTGATTCAGTATAAAACTGCATAAATATGGCCGACATTGCGTTCAATAGTATTAAAGGCAAGTGGAGAGTTGTAAACAAATAAATCGTACCAATTTCTGTAAGTACTTGAATCAACGTCCTCAATAAACTTTAAAGCAAACCGATACCTCTATTCGTTAAGGAGCTACGGACCATTGAAGAAATGTCGGGAACTGAAACCACAAAAATTGCAATGGCCGACATTGCGTTCAATCCTATTATAGACGAATGGAGAGTCGTAAACAAATAAATCGTACAAAATTCTGAAAGGACTTCAATCAAGGTCCTCAACAAACTTTAAAGCAGACCGATACCTCTATTCGTTAAGGAGCTACGGACCATTGAAGAAATGTCGGAAAATGAAATCACAAAAATTGCAATGGCCGACATTCTTTTAAATCGTATTAAAGACAATGGGAGAGTCGTACAGAAATAAATCATACCAATTTCTGTAAGTACTTGAATCAACGTCCTCAATAAACTTTAAAGCCAACCGATACCTCTATTGGTTAATGAGCTATGCATCGTTGAAGAAAGGTCGGAAAATGAATTCACGAAAACTGCAATGCCAGACATTGTGTTAAATTACATAGGAAAGTCCCATTCTACTCCACTTTCAAATCGTTTGGGTCAAGACCCGACAAGACCTCGGGTCAAAAAAAAAGGCCCGAGATTTTGTCGGGCTTTGACCCATATCGTTTGATAAGGATCAAGGGCGTTTTACCCACACGTCGAAAGTAATGTTCCTGCTGCGCAAATGCGCAACAGCAGCAATAAATTCTCTGTGTAGGTAGAATGTAAAGCCAGTCATTCCATCAATGATTGCCTGGCTTACATCTGCCCAATGGTCATGCAGAAATTACTCCAGCACGACTAGATCTTCGTGAAAGCGTGGCAAAATTACATATTTCGCCATTTTGTCTATAATTGCCATGTTTCATGGGATCTTTATACATATACTATATTACTAAGTATTAGGTATAATTGATATAAAGGGAGGTAATACTCAGAGAGCATTATAGGTCAGGAAAATAACCCAAGATTATCATTAATTCACTCCTATGTTTGCTTCAACATCTTTCTACTACTAAGGCCGCTTACTAAGCATTAGGTATAATTGATATAAAGGGAGGTAATACTCAGAGAGCATTCAACTATCTTGTGCTGGCCATTATTTATAAATCTTGTCATCAATGAGGCCTTTCCTTAATTCCTCTAACCTCCTAATTCTTTCTGATTCGGTATTAAACTGCATAAATAATTCATACAACACTACACCAAGACTGTATATATCACTTTTCGTGTTATAAAGAGATCCTTGTAGCTGCTCTGGGGCAGCGTATGTTGAAGTACAAACTCCAGATGTATGATCAGATGCGTTACTTGTTGACCTTGTCAGCTTTCCCAACAAACCTATATGAGGAAGATTAGGTTTCTCTATCACAGGACTCGTAACAACTTCATCTGTCGCCAGACCAAAGTCACCTATTTTGATATGTATACCCATATCAGTCTCTATCAGAAATATGGCCGACATTGCGTTCAATCGTATTCTAGACGAATGGAGAGTCGTAAACAAATAAATCGTACCAAATTCTGTAAGTACTTGAATCAACGTCCTCAATAAAATTTAAAGCAGACCGATACCTCTAATCGTGAAGGAGCTATGGACCGTTGAAGAAAGGTCGGAAAAACAAGCCTTCACCTAATCAGCGAATAATTTACTGCACATCGGTGCAGTCTGATCCTACTCTACACTCTGAGCCAAGGAATATTTTTCATTGGCCCACACTTTCGGTGCGAGTACAGCTGAATCGAGAGAGATTAATATAAAATCAATTAGGGCCTTTGGTGCACATGACCACCTATACTACCGCCATCCTACCGTACTCCGACCCTTTCAATACCCTAAACCCTATCCTCATCCTACCCTAAACCTAACGCTTTTCATACCGTAAACCGTACCATCAACCTAACCTACTCATATCCTTCCCATACTCTTACCCTATCCCCATCATACCCTACTCTTACTCTTCCCATACCCTTATCCTACCACCATCCTACCCTACTCCTACTCTTCTCATACCCTTACCCTACCCCATCCTACCGTACTCCTACCCTTTCATTATCCTTAACCCTACCCCCATCCTACCTTACTCATACCCTTTGCATACTCTAAACTCTACCTTCAACCTACCCTAACCCTACCCTTCCTCTACTCTTACCCTACCCAATCTTACCCTACTACTACTCTTCACATACACTTACCCTACCTCATCCTACCCTTCCCATACCCTTACCCTACACCATCCTACCCTATTCCTACCCTTCCCATACCCTTACCCTAACCCATCCTACCCTACTCCTACCCTTCCCATACCCTTAGCTTACCCCAATTTACCCTAACTGAACCCTTCCCAAACCCTTACCCTATGCCATCCTATCCTCATCCTACCCTTACCATATCCCATCCTACCCTCAACCTACCCTACCCATACCCTTACCCTACCCCATCTTACCCTCATCCTACCCTTACCGTACCCTAACCCTACCCCATCCTACCCTCATCTTACCCTTATTGTACCCTAACCCTACCCCATCATACCCTCAACCTACCCTACCCATACCCTTATCCTACCCCATCCTACCCTCATCCTACCCTTATTGTACCCTAACCCTACCCCATCCTACCCTCAACCTACCCTATCCATACCCTTACCCTACCCCATCCTACCCTCATCCTACCCTTACCGTACCCTAACCATAACCCGTCATACACTCAACCTACCCTTACTGTACCCTAACCCTACCCCATCCTACCCTCATCCTACCCTTACCGTACCCTAACCCTACCCCATCCTACCCTCAACCTACCCTACCCATACCCTTACCCTACCCCATCCTGCCCTCATCCTACCCTTACCGTACCCTAAACCTACCCCATCATAACCTCAACCTACCCTCAACCTATCCTACCCATACCCTTACCCTACCCCATCCTACACTCAACCTACCATACCCATACCCTTAACCTACCCCATCCTACCCTCATCCTACCCTTACCGTACCCTAACCCTACCCCATCCTACCCTCAACCTACCCTACCCATACCCTTACCCTACCCCATCCTGCCCTCATCCTACCCTTACCGTACCCTAACCCTACCCCATCCTACACTCAACCTACCATACCCATACCCTTACCCTACCCCATCCTGCCCTCATCCTACCCTTACCGTACCCTAACCCTACCCCGTCATACCCTCAACCTACCCTCAACCTACCCTACCAATACCCTTACCCTACCCCATCTTACC
>OX031068.1:5000-17500 GCA_943736015.1 Tridacna crocea | reverse complement strand
TGATTGGGTTAATGCTTTCCAGTCCAAATTGACATCTGCAAGTGGTCTTATCCTACTCAGTAGAGTGTGACAGTTAAGTTAAGACTACATATACTCGATTACACACGATGTCAGGTTATTGAGAACTTAAGATATTTATTAAAAGACCATAGGCCCTGGAAAATGACCAAAGGCCCTGGAAAATGACCAAAGGCCCTACGAAAGGCCCTGAAATCTTATGATTGGGTTAATGCTTTCCAGTCGAAATTGACATCTGCAAGAGGTCTTATCCTACTCAGTAGAGTGTGACAGTTAAGTTAAGACTACATATACTCGAGTACACACGATGTCGGGTTATTGAGAACTTAAGATATTTCTTAAAAGACCAAAGGCCCTGGAAAATGACCAAAGGCCGTACGAAAGGCCCTAAAATCTTATGAACGGGTTAATGCTTTGCAGTCCTAACCGGTTCAATCCGGTCAAAACTGGTTCTATCCGGTTCAAACCGGTTCTATCCGGTTCAATCCGGTCTAATCCGGTTCAAACTGCTTTTATCCGGTTCTATTCGGTTTAATCCGGTTCAATCCGGTTCAAACCGGTTCGTTTAATCCGGTTCAAACCGATTTAATCCGGTTCTAACCCGTTCTAACCGGTTCTATCGTGTTTTATCCGGTTCTATCTGGTTCAAACCGGTTCTAATGACCAAAGGCCCTGGAAAATGACCAAAGGCCCTACGAAAGGCCCTGAAATCTTATGATTGGGTTAATGCTTTCCAGTCCAAATTTACATCTGCAAGTGGTCTTATCCTACTCAGTAGAGTGTGACAGTTAAGTTAAGACTACATATACTCAAGTACGCACGATGTCAGGTTATTGAGAACTTAAGATATTTCTTAAAAGACCATAGGCCCTGGAAAATGACCAAAGGCCCTGGAAAATGACCAAAGGCCCTACGAAAGGCCCTGAAATCTTATGATTGGGTTAATGCTTTCCAGTCCAAATTGACATCTGCAAGTGGTCTTATCCTACTAAGTAGAGTGTGACAGTTAAGTTAAGACTACATATACTCGAGTACACACGATGTCGGGTTATTGAGAATTTAAGATATTTCTTAAAAGACCAAAGACCCTGGAAAATGACCAAAGGCCGTACGAAAGGCCCTGAAATCTTATGAACGGGTTAATGCTTTGCAGTCCTAACCGGTTCAATCCGGTCAAAACTGGTTCTATCCGGTTTATACCGGTTCTATCCGGTTCAATCCGGTTCAAACCGGTCTAATCCGGTTCAAACTGCTTTTTTCCGGTTCTATCCGGTTTAATCCGGTTCAAACCGGTTCGTTTAATCCGGTTCAAACCGATTTAATCCGGTTCTAACCCGTTCTAACCGGTTCTATCGGGTTTTATCCGGTTCTATCTGGTTCAAACCGGTTCTAATGACCAAAGGCCCTGGAAAATGACCAAAGGCCCTACGAAAGGCTCTGAAATCTTATGATTGGGTTAATGCTTTCCAGTCCAAATTGACATCTGCAAGTGGTCTTATCCTACTCAGTAGAGTGTGACAGTAAAGTTAAGACTACATATACGCGAGTACACACGATGTCGGGTTATTGAGAACTTAAGATATTTCTTAAAAGACGAAAGGCCCTGGAAAATGACCAAAGGCCCTGGAAAATGACCAAAGGCCCTACGAAAGGCCCTGAAATCTTATGATTGGGTTAATGCTTTCCAGTCCAAATTGACATCTGCAAGTGGTCTTATCCTACTCAGTAGAGTGTGACAGTTAAGTTAAGATTACATATACTCGAGTACACACGATGTCAGGTTATTGAGAACTTAAGATATTTATTAAAAGACCATAGGCCCTGGAAAATGACCAAAGGCCCTGGAAAATGACCAAAGGCCCTACGAAAGGCCCTGAAATCTTATGATTGGGTTAATGCTTTCCAGTCCAAATTGACATCTGCAAGTGGTCTTATCCTACTCAGTAGAGTGTGACAGTTAAGTTAAGACTACATATACTCGAGTACACACGATGTCGGGTTATTGAGAACTTAAGATATTTCTTAAAAGACCAAAGGCCCTGGAAAATGACCAAAGGCCCTGGAAAATGACCAAAGGCCCTACGAAAGGCCCTGAAATCTTATGATTGGGTTAATGCTTTCCAGTCCAAATTGACATCTGCAAGTGGTCTTATCCTACTCAGTAGAGTGTGACAGTTAAGTTAAGACTACATATACTCGATTACACACGATGTCAGGTTATTGAGAACTTAAGATATTTATTAAAAGACCATAGGCCCTGGAAAATGACCAAAGGCCCTGGAAAATGACCAAAGGCCCTACGAAAGGCCCTGAAATCTTATGATTGGGTTAATGCTTTCCAGTCGAAATTGACATCTGCAAGAGGTCTTATCCTACTCACTAGAGTGTGACAGTTAAGTTAAGACTACATATACTCGAGTACACACGATGTCGGCTTATTGAGAACTTAAGATATTTCTTAAAAGACCAAAGGCCCTGGAAAATGACCAAAGGCCGTACGAAAGGCCCTAAAATCTTATGAACGGGTTAATGCTTTGCAGTCCTAACCGGTTCAATCCGGTCAAAACTGGTTCTATCCGGTTCAAACCGGTTCTATCCGGTTCAATCCGGTCTAATCCGGTTCAAACTGCTTTTATCCGGTTCTATTCGGTTTAATCCGGTTCAATCCGGTTCAAACCGGTTCGTTTAATCCGGTTCAAACCGATTTAATCCGGTTCTAACCCGTTCTAACCGGTTCTATCGTGTTTTATCCGGTTCTATCTGGTTCAAACCGGTTCTAATGACCAAAGGCCCTGGAAAATGACCAAAGGCCCTACGAAAGGCCCTGAAATCTTATGATTGGGTTAATGCTTTCCAGTCCAAATTTACATCTGCAAGTGGTCTTATCCTACTCAGTAGAGTGTGACAGTTAAGTTAAGACTACATATACTCAAGTACGCACGATGTCAGGTTATTGAGAACTTAAGATATTTCTTAAAAGACCATAGGCCCTGGAAAATGACCAAAGGCCCTGGAAAATGACCAAAGGCCCTACGAAAGGCCCTGAAATCTTATGATTGGGTTAATGCTTTCCAGTCCAAATTGACATCTGCAAGTGGTCTTATCCTACTAAGTAGAGTGTGACAGTTAAGTTAAGACTACATATACTCGAGTACACACGATGTCGGGTTATTGAGAATTTAAGATATTTCTTAAAAGACCAAAGACCCTGGAAAATGACCAAAGGCCGTACGAAAGGCCCTGAAATCTTATGAACGGGTTAATGCTTTGCAGTCCTAACCGGTTCAATCCGGTCAAAACTGGTTCTATCCGGTTTATACCGGTTCTATCCGGTTCAATCCGGTTCAAACCGGTCTAATCCGGTTCAAACTGCTTTTTTCCGGTTCTATCCGGTTTAATCCGGTTCAAACCGGTTCGTTTAATCCGGTTCAAACCGATTTAATCCGGTTCTAACCCGTTCTAACCGGTTCTATCGGGTTTTATCCGGTTCTATCTGGTTCAAACCGGTTCTAATGACCAAAGGCCCTGGAAAATGACCAAAGGCCCTACGAAAGGCTCTGAAATCTTATGATTGGGTTAATGCTTTCCAGTCCAAATTGACATCTGCAAGTGGTCTTATCCTACTCAGTAGAGTGTGACAGTAAAGTTAAGACTACATATACGCGAGTACACACGATGTCGGGTTATTGAGAACTTAAGATATTTCTTAAAAGACCAAAGGCCCTGGAAAATGACCAAAGGCCCTGGAAAATGACCAAAGGCCCTACGAAAGGCCCTGAAATCTTATGATTGGGTTAATGCTTTCCAGTCCAAATTGACATCTGCAAGTGGTCTTATCCTACTCAGTAGAGTGTGACAGTTAAGTTAAGATTACATATACTCGAGTACACACGATGTCAGGTTATTGAGAACTTAAGATATTTATTAAAAGACCATAGGCCCTGGAAAATGACCAAAGGCCCTGGAAAATGACCAAAGGCCCTACGAAAGGCCCTGAAATCTTATGATTGGGTTAATGCTTTCCAGTCCAAATTGACATCTGCAAGTGGTCTTATCCTACTCAGTAGAGTGTGACAGTTAAGTTAAGACTACATATACTCGAGTACACACGATGTCGGGTTATTGAGAACTTAAGATATTTCTTAAAAGACCAAAGGCCCTGGAAAATGACCAAAGGCCCTGGAAAATGACCAAAGGCCCTACGAAAGGCCCTGAAATCTTATGAACGGGTTAATGCTTTGCAGTCCAAATTGACATCTGCAAGAGGTCTTATCCTACTCACTAGAGTGTGACAGTTAAGTTAAGACTACATATACTCGAGTACACACGATGTCGGCTTATTGAGAACTTAAGATATTTCTTAAAAGACCAAAGGCCCTGGAAAATGACCAAAGGCCCTACGAAAGGCCCTGAAATCTTATGAACGGGTTAATGTTTTGTAGTCCTATCCGGTTCAATCCAGTCAAAACTGGTTCTATCCTGTTCAAACCGTTTTTATCCGGTTCTATCCGGTTTAATCCGGTCAAGACTGGTTCTATCCGTTATAAACCGGTTCTATCCGGTTTAATCCGGTTCAAACCGGTCTAATCCGGTTCAAACCGGTTTAATCCGGTTCAATCCTGTTCAAACCGGTTCTATCCGGTTCAATCCTGTTCAAACCGGTTCTATCCGGTTCAATCCGGTTCAAACCGGTCTAATCCGGTTTTAGGGTTAGGGTTAGGGTTAGGGTTAGGGTTAGGGTTTAGGGTTTAGGGTTAGGGTTAGGGTTTAGGGTTAGGGTTAGGGTTAGGGTTAGGGTTAGGGTTTAGGGTTAGGGTTAGGGTTTAGGGTTAGGGTTTAGGGTTTAGGGTTAGGGTTAGGGTTAGGGTATAAGCATGAAACGAGAGATGTCCGCTCAGAGATGTCCTCTCAGAGTTGTCCATCATGTGACATGTTAAGCTTGTTTGATTGATTTAAGTATCATGTGGCTTTTGCGCAGGTGCATTTGTTAGTTTGTTTCATACCTGGTTATTTGTTACAAGTGTAAACTTTTAAAAATATATGTTTATTGGAATATTTTAAATGTAAAATATTTTGTTTTTGATACTAAATGATAATTTTTTGTCATTGATTTTGTCCTTTGAAAAAAATTTCAATTTGATCTGGTCCAAGATTTTGCATAGACAGAAAACATTTTCCAAAACCCAGATAATGCTTGTTACCAGCATTTTATTCTTTTCCAAAATGTTTTTGACCCTATAATTTATTTACGAAAGTTATCATTTCAGCTACATGTAGTTTGTCATGTGAAAATACTTACAATTTAATGTTGTCCAAACTTTGCCATTTGGTAAAGAGTTCACTGTGGGTACAAAACATTGTGAAAAAACAAAAGAATGACTTTACCCTTCCACTAACAAATTTAGTTTTTGAGTAAAGTTTATGTTGTTGTCTGCAAATGCTTAACTTTGGACAAATCCAAAGTTTTATTGTATGGAATAGGGTTTGCCCGTGACCATTTGGATCTTCAAATAACAATTGATCGTATTGTGTTTATCACTATTTTCAACATTATTTCAGTTATATCGCGGTGGCCAATTTACCTATCCATGCTTTCTTTTACCACTACCATGCACAATACTCTTTCCAAGGTAATGGCTGGTTTCCCACATATTCATTGTCATAACAATGGTCGGCAGTGGGAGAAAAATGATTCCTGTTGAAATAACTGTCATCAATTCCCGTAAAAAAATTAGCTGAGCCAGGGTTCAAACTCATGACCCTGTTCTCAAGTCCTTTATGCTAACAACTGAGCTAGCAGGGCTCTGCTTCAAATGAAAAATATGTATGATGTAGAGGTATAATGTCTAGGTGGTACCACTCCCAGTAATATAAATTCCTGCCCATTTCCAGTGCAATAATCAACACAGTCAGTCATCCAGAATAACTGTTCCATTCGCTTTTTAAATTTGTGTTTTTTTTTCTTAATTCTGTAGTTTGTGGTGGTAGCGATGCAATAGTTATGCGATTCGCTCTCTGTTTTGGGGGTACCCTACCCGGAGCTTACCCTTTTTTCTTATTTTAAGCTTTCTTTGTGAGGTTGAATGCGTTTTTGGATACAAGTTTGAAAGTTGAGTGCAGATTATGTTGAATTACATTATCCTGGGGTTTAGTCGCTTTTTGGGGTAAAGTCTGTTTCAGGGTACCTTACCCCGAGCTTACCATTTTTTCTATTGAAAGCTTTCTTTGCGTGTGTTTTAATTAAATTTTATAATTTTAGTGCAGAATATGTATAATTGCCATTATCCTGGGTTTACTCGCTTTTTTTTGGAGTAAACTCTGTTTCTGGGGTACCCTACCCCGGGGTTACCCTTTTTTCTTTGGTAATGATTTCTTTGTGAGTTTGAATGCGTTTATTGATACAAGTGTGTAAGTTGGGATTAAAATATGTTTAATTAATGTTTTCCTGTGGTTTATTTACTTTTTGGAGTAAACTCTGATTTGTGGGTACCCTACCCCGAGGTTACCCTTTTTTCTTAGATAATGATTTCTGTGTGAGTTTGAATGCGTCCATTGATACAAGTGTGTAAGTTGGGAGTAAAATATGTTTAATTAATGTTTTCCCGTGATTTATTTACTTTTTGGAGTAAACTCTGTTTCTGGGGTACCCTACCCCGGGGTTACCCTTTTTCTTAGATAGTGATTTCTTTGTGAGTTTGAATGCGTTTATTGATACAAGTGTGTGAAGTTGGGAGTGAAATATGTTTAATTCATGTTTTCCCGTGGTTTATTTACTTTTTGGAGTAAACTCTGTTTCGGGGGTACCCTACCCCGGGGTTACCCTTTTTTCTTAGATAATGATTTATTTGTGATTTTGCATGCATTTATTGATACAAGTGTGTAGGTTGGGAGTAAAATATGTTTAAATAATGTTTTTCTGTGGTTTATTTACTTTATAGAGTAAACTTTGATTCTGGGGTATCCTAACCCCGAGGTTACTCTTTTTTCTAAGATAATGATTTCTTTGTGAGTTTGAATGCGTCTATTGATACAAGTGTGTAAGGTGGGAGTAAAATATGCTTGATTAATGTTTTCCTGTGGTTTATTTACTTTTAGGAGTGAACTCTGTTTCAGGGGTACCCTACCCCGGGGTTACCCTTTTTTCTTAGATAATGATTTCGTGTGAGTTTGAATGCGTCTATTGATACAAGTGTGTAAGTTTGGAGTAAAATATGTTTAATTAATGTTTTCCTGTGGTTTATTTACTTTTTGGAGTAAACTTTGATTTGTGGGTAGCCTACCCCGAGGTTACCACTAAACATACCCTACCCCTGTCCTTATTCATACCTTTATCCTTCCCCTACTCTACCCTTACCCTAACCGTACTCTGCCCTGCCCTTGCCCTACCCTTATCCTACCCCCCTTACCATTACCCTTACTACGCAGCCATACCGTACTCCATCTCTGCACATATCCATAACCTACTCTATCCTTACTATTACCCCTACCTTACTTTTTCCCTACATTGCCTTACCCCTACCTACAGTTACCTTACTGTACCCCTTAACCTACGGTATATATACCTACGTATATCCTTAACCTGCTCCTACCCTTTTCATAACCTTACCTTACCCTTCTCCTACCCTACTCCTGCCCTTCCCATACCCTTACCCTACACTAAACCTTCCCTCTTCAATTACCCTGTCCTACCCTTACCCTTCTCAACCTATATCCTCACCCTACTTCTAACCCTTACTATAACCTTACCCTACCCTTATGCTACCCTATTCTTACCCTTTCCATATTCTTACCTTTACCCTACCGTACACTACGTAGTCTTGCCGTACTGCTATCCCTTCCCATAATCTAGTCTATCATACTCCAACCCTTCGTATACCCTTACCCGACCGTACCGTTATCCTGCCGTACTCCTACCCTTGCCATACCCTTACCCTTAGCCTACTCTTAACCTTCCCTCTTCAATTACCCTGTCCCTTCCATACACTACGCAACCTATATCCTAACCTACAGATATCCGAAATTTCATCTCACGTGCTTGACAAAAAAACTACCGCAACTAAACAAAAAAAAGTGACTTGACCCCATTTTTTTGGAAATCGGGTTGGGTTTTGACCCCTTAACCAGTGCGTTTGGCCAGGTAAACGCGATGCCAGATGTTAGAGGGCAAAGAGGAGAAGGCCACAAAAAAGAATTTCAGAGTTATCGCCCTTGGTTTAGAAATTATAAGATGCCCAAAGTTCTTCACGAAAGGCCCTGAATTTTTTTTTTCTTTTTATCTGTTATCTCAACAGGGTTCCGACATTTTATCTCATGTGTTTGAACAAAAACACCGCAACTTAAAAAAAAAAAGTGACTTGATCCCATTTTGATGGAATTTGGGTCAGCTCTTGTCCCCTTAACCAATGAGTTTGGCCAGAGAAACGCGATGCCAGATGTTAGAGGGCAAAGAGGAGACAATTACAAAAAAATCCTTTCAGAGTTATTGCCCTTGAATCAAAAGTTATATAAAGCCTAAAAGAAAACATGCCAAAGGCCCCCGACGAGAGGCCCTATTCAGTAAAATTAACCTGACAGTTTTTCGACCGTCCAATTGCCTATACTCCCTTGTTAAAAATCATGACCTGTGTTTGGCCTGCAACCTTCACATTTTATTGCAATTAACGAGCAGTCAGGACTGACACCTTCGAAGTCAAGGTCAAATGAAAAGGTCAAAAGATAAATGTATCCCAAATAAAAAATATTTCTTTACCAAAGGCCTTTCCAAAGGCCCAACATAAAAAGCCATTGGCGAAATGCCTTGGCGAGAGGCTTTCTTCAAATTTTTTTTGTTTTTTTCCCCCAATACAGGTTTAAAGTAAAACAAATACGGCAATGGTATTTTAATTGGCTTAAACTTGGCTTCAGCCTGACAAAAAAAATTGGCTTTTTTCCAAAAAATAAGAAAGTTGGCATTTTTCAGACCGTAAAATTTCTTGAAATTTAATGTTTTCACTGGTTGAAAAAATTATGACCTGGGTTTGGCATGTAACCTTCACATTTTATTGCAATTAACGAGTAGTCATTACTGTGACCTTCAAAGTCAAGGTCAAATAAATAGGTCAAGAATTACAAGAAACCCAATTTAAATATTTTGTGTACCGAAGGCCTTTCGAGAGGCCCTATATGATTTTGGTATCTACTCAGGGTTAAGTCTGCGACCTTCACATTTGATAGCTGTGACCAAGCAGTCATGACCTTGACCTTCAAAGTCAAGGTCAAATATATGGGTCAAGAATTACAAGTTACCCAATTAAAAATCCATTGTGTACAAAGGCCTTTCCAAAGGCCCCGCATATTTTTTCCCAATATGATATAGTTTTAAATCGTATTAAAGACGAAGGGAGAGTCGTACACAAATAAATCGTACCAATTTCTGTAAGTACTTGAATGGACGTCCTCAATAAACTTTAAAGCCAACCGATACCTCTATTGGTTAATGAGCTATGCATCGTTGAAGAAAGGTCGGGAAATGAATTCACGAAAACTGCAATGCCAGACATTGTGTTAAATTACATAGGAAAGTCCCATTCTACTCCACGTTCAATTCGTTTGGGTCAAGACCCGACAAGACCTCGGGTCTAAAAAAAAAAGGCCCGAGATTTTGTCGGGCCTTGACCCATATCGTTTAATATGGATCAAGGGCGTTTTACCCACACGTCGAAAGCAATGTTCCTGCTGCGCAAATGCGCAACAGCAGCAATGAATTCTTCGTGCGAGAAGAATGTAAAGCCAGTCAGTCCATCAATGACTGCCTGGCTTACATCTGCCCACTGGTCATGCAGAAATTGCTCCAGCACGACTAGATCTTGGTAAAAGCGTGACAAAATTACATATCTCACCATTTTGTCTATAATTGCCTTGTTTCATGGGATCTTTATACATATACTGTATTACTGAGCATTAGGTATAATTGATATAAAGGGAGGTAATACTCAGAGAGCATTCAACTATCTTGTGCTGGCCAGTATTTATAAATCTTGTCATCAATGAGGCCTTTCCTCAAATCCTCTAACCTCCTACTTCTTTCTGATTCAGTATAAAACTGCATAAATATGGCCGACATTGCGTTCAATAGTATTAAAGGCAAGTGGAGAGTTGTAAACAAATAAATCGTACCAATTTCTGTAAGTACTTGAATCAACGTCCTCAATAAACTTTAAAGCAAACCGATACCTCTATTCGTTAAGGAGCTACGGACCATTGAAGAAATGTCGGGAACTGAAACCACAAAAATTGCAATGGCCGACATTGCGTTCAATCCTATTATAGACGAATGGAGAGTCGTAAACAAATAAATCGTACAAAATTCTGAAAGGACTTCAATCAAGGTCCTCAACAAACTTTAAAGCAGACCGATACCTCTATTCGTTAAGGAGCTACGGACCATTGAAGAAATGTCGGAAAATGAAATCACAAAAATTGCAATGGCCGACATTCTTTTAAATCGTATTAAAGACAATGGGAGAGTCGTACAGAAATAAATCATACCAATTTCTGTAAGTACTTGAATCAACGTCCTCAATAAACTTTAAAGCCAACCGATACCTCTATTGGTTAATGAGCTATGCATCGTTGAAGAAAGGTCGGAAAATGAATTCACGAAAACTGCAATGCCAGACATTGTGTTAAATTACATAGGAAAGTCCCATTCTACTCCACTTTCAAATCGTTTGGGTCAAGACCCGACAAGACCTCGGGTCAAAAAAAAAGGCCCGAGATTTTGTCGGGCTTTGACCCATATCGTTTGATAAGGATCAAGGGCGTTTTACCCACACGTCGAAAGTAATGTTCCTGCTGCGCAAATGCGCAACAGCAGCAATAAATTCTCTGTGTAGGTAGAATGTAAAGCCAGTCATTCCATCAATGATTGCCTGGCTTACATCTGCCCAATGGTCATGCAGAAATTACTCCAGCACGACTAGATCTTCGTGAAAGCGTGGCAAAATTACATATTTCGCCATTTTGTCTATAATTGCCATGTTTCATGGGATCTTTATACATATACTATATTACTAAGTATTAGGTATAATTGATATAAAGGGAGGTAATACTCAGAGAGCATTATAGGTCAGGAAAATAACCCAAGATTATCATTAATTCACTCCTATGTTTGCTTCAACATCTTTCTACTACTAAGGCCGCTTACTAAGCATTAGGTATAATTGATATAAAGGGAGGTAATACTCAGAGAGCATTCAACTATCTTGTGCTGGCCATTATTTATAAATCTTGTCATCAATGAGGCCTTTCCTTAATTCCTCTAACCTCCTAATTCTTTCTGATTCGGTATTAAACTGCATAAATAATTCATACAACACTACACCAAGACTGTATATATCACTTTTCGTGTTATAAAGAGATCCTTGTAGCTGCTCTGGGGCAGCGTATGTTGAAGTACAAACTCCAGATGTATGATCAGATGCGTTACTTGTTGACCTTGTCAGCTTTCCCAACAAACCTATATGAGGAAGATTAGGTTTCTCTATCACAGGACTCGTAACAACTTCATCTGTCGCCAGACCAAAGTCACCTATTTTGATATGTATACCCATATCAGTCTCTATCAGAAATATGGCCGACATTGCGTTCAATCGTATTCTAGACGAATGGAGAGTCGTAAACAAATAAATCGTACCAAATTCTGTAAGTACTTGAATCAACGTCCTCAATAAAATTTAAAGCAGACCGATACCTCTAATCGTGAAGGAGCTATGGACCGTTGAAGAAAGGTCGGAAAAACAAGCCTTCACCTAATCAGCGAATAATTTACTGCACATCGGTGCAGTCTGATCCTACTCTACACTCTGAGCCAAGGAATATTTTTCATTGGCCCACACTTTCGGTGCGAGTACAGCTGAATCGAGAGAGATTAATATAAAATCAATTAGGGCCTTTGGTGCACATGACCACCTATACTACCGCCATCCTACCGTACTCCGACCCTTTCAATACCCTAAACCCTATCCTCATCCTACCCTAAACCTAACGCTTTTCATACCGTAAACCGTACCATCAACCTAACCTACTCATATCCTTCCCATACTCTTACCCTATCCCCATCATACCCTACTCTTACTCTTCCCATACCCTTATCCTACCACCATCCTACCCTACTCCTACTCTTCTCATACCCTTACCCTACCCCATCCTACCGTACTCCTACCCTTTCATTATCCTTAACCCTACCCCCATCCTACCTTACTCATACCCTTTGCATACTCTAAACTCTACCTTCAACCTACCCTAACCCTACCCTTCCTCTACTCTTACCCTACCCAATCTTACCCTACTACTACTCTTCACATACACTTACCCTACCTCATCCTACCCTTCCCATACCCTTACCCTACACCATCCTACCCTATTCCTACCCTTCCCATACCCTTACCCTAACCCATCCTACCCTACTCCTACCCTTCCCATACCCTTAGCTTACCCCAATT